>CM014271.1:70087562-70130648 GCA_004135705.1 Alloteropsis semialata | reverse complement strand
GCCGCCGCCCGCGCGCGCCCCTGACCGGCCGCCGCGCCCCTGACCAAGAGGGAGCTAGAGATGAGGATAAGGATTGGTTGTGGAGGGAGAGGGAGAGCGAGAGGGAGAGATAAAAAGGACGCCTAAACCCCTTCGGTACCGGGTGATAACACCACCCGGTACCAAAGGCCCCCCCTTTGGTACCGGGTGGTGTTATCACCCGGTACCGAAGGGGTTTAGCTCTTTTAGTACCGGGTCGTAACATCACCCTGTACCAAAGGTCACTCTTTGGTACAGGGTGGTGTTACGACCCGGTACTAAAGGGTCCTCGGGGGCTACCAAGTTTAGACCCGGTACCAATGACCCTTTTGGTACCGGATCATTAGCAACGGGTACTAAAGGGGGGTGACGGATGGCGAGTTTTCTAGTAGTGATTCTAACTTACCAAATAATTTCTGTTGCCTGAATCAGTTGTGGATTAAAGCGTTTCCTTATTTCCTCTGCGTGGTTCTGATTCTGTGACGCACTAGTTCTTTATGTGTTTGAACATCTTCAAATCAAAGATGGTGATCTGGTGTTCAAATATTCATGTAATTAAAACAAAACACGACAGGGGCCAAGCGTCGACGGCTGTTGCACAAGACACTTACGTGCCCATCCATTTGTTCCAGTAGAGACCTAAAGAAACCTGGTTTTCTTAAGCACTTCAAAGCGTTAAATTATGTTGTTCTCTCCTTCGGCGGCTCTACGCCTTGTGAATCACATACTCGTTTTGGTTTGAAATCATTAGGTATATTTCGTTTTATTTGGGAAAATTACTATATTAGTATATAACTTTAGTGACATGGATTCCAGGTCGTTGGATCTGTATTCAAAAAATATTTTCTTATTACTGTATTTTTGTATCACATAATGAAAATATTAATAGACTAATTATTTATCAATGCATGTCCTTTTGAGATTAAATACAACTTATAATTTCAAATGGAGCAAGGAAGTTACATGGGCTTGTTATCTGTTTTTGAACTTATTAATATCACTATTTCATCCTTCCATTGTTTACTTCATCATATTAGAAAAAGGTATAAAGCCTACATGATCCATGGGAGGTCATAAATAAAGATAAGTGGAATGATTTCATGAGATAGGTCTGTCCAAAAAAAAACAAATGAGCTGTGTCCTAAAAGGTGGGAGTGCTCCTCGCATATAGGCTAGATAGTGCCATTCCCAGGCTAGGAACCGGAGGTGTCGGTAATAAAGCTTGGCGCAATTCCAACAAAAAAGCAGAAGAAAAACAGAGCTAATAAGCACATCTTCTGAAACACCTTGAAGTACATATTCTGAGACACCTTGAAGCTTCCCCTACCTTGCATCATTTATATTTGTATCCGTGATGAAAGATCGCTAGCTCTCTGACACGGATATTCAGGAGACACAGCTCTGCGCTGCATTCAAGATTTTGCTGCCATTTTTTGTATACCTGAATTGGTTGTAGAATTGTTATTGCTCCTCCAAACCTATGAATCTAATCTCAAAATCATACGAAATGGATTTGTCAAACATGTATTGAAAAATAATTGAAGTATATCAAATATCTTGCATCACAGTATATGATGTCAAATATATCGCTTTCGAAAATTTGAACTTAAAGCAAAACTTTTACAATACAAGGGGGAAGAAAGGATGAGTCCCATTAGTGTGTAGATTTAAAGAATCAGATGTTAAATAGCACAACATTTTTGAAGCAGGATTAAAAAAAGAATAGTTTGGGATAATAGCAATACTATGGTGTTTTTCTGCTAACAAATAGATTGGAGTAGCTACATTGCACTTAACGATGTCTTAACAATGGCTGTAACAGCACTTAACATCTTTATAGTGTCTTAGGATTGAAGCATAAAAAGGGAATCTGCATAAGAATAACAAGAATTCTGTTAAACATAAAATTACTTTGCTTATAATTTGCTAATATATCATTACATAATGTTTTCCCAAATAATTTTATATATTGAAAAAAATCACACATAGAAACTCAGCTCCCAACCGGGAGTTGGTAGTTTCTCCAGAAGTGGTCCGGGATCGTACTTTACGTCGTAAGTGTATGTGCAGTGGCATGACCAAAGAACATGTACTCCATGATGCCCCGTGTAGTGTTTTGAATCAATTACTAGTAGTACAATCCTACCTTAATGCTTATGTTGTTCCAGCAATAATCGGTTTGCAAAAGCTGGGATGCCTATAAATCGATGTGTACAGACTCCAGCACTAGTTGTTTGCATCGATCATTTCAGGACTGTTAGGAAATGACAGAACAATATGCAGATGGAGACCTGTGGCATTGAGATACATCGGCAACCCAGGATGACCGGCTTAGTGTTCCACATGTTGTCCACATACACGGCCATGAGGCTGTAGCGTGTGCCAGGTACGCTTGCCTTCGCATGCAAGTACCAGGTACCAGCCTATCACAGACGGTATCGGAGTTGTATGGCATCGGAGGCTCGGAAACAGGGCGAATTCCCCGTTGCCATGTGGTCCATGTGCCACAGTGTTGACACATAGCAGAGACAAAGTTACGAACGGTCCATTTTAACAAAAGGACCTGAAAATTATTTCAAATTAAGTATGACGAAATCCTATTGCCAGCGGCCTATGCCAGCATGCTGCACTACTGCAATAGCACGCTGTCTTTTCCTTCCTGTAATTTCTCCTAACGATATCTTGGGCTTAATTTATTATCCGATATCCATGGTAATTTTACATTAGTCTCCTAGAAAAGAAGCATTGTGCCTATTTGGTCACTTTCCTTGTGGCATACATCCAACTTGTACACTCCCTGTTTGACATTTATTATAATTTGAATTTCTTTTCTGTAAGGACTGTAAAATATTCAGAATTATGTACTGATATTTGTTAAATTAAGTACATATAGTTCCATGGTGCTTAATGAGTATACACTCCTTCAAAACATATAGCAACATTGTTGCCTGCTTGTTTATCGTATACCAATTTGTTGTCATTCATGTTACTGTGTTCTCAATTTTCTTCCATGCTCTCAAATTACTGCTGGCGCTGTTTTATCAGTCCAGCTCATGATTTTGTTAGATCCTTTAATTTCTATTTGTTGTTTACCTATAGTATTCCCCTTGTGCAAAAGGAGTAAATGGCTATGTAAAGATAACGAAAATTTTTAGACAGCATGTACACGAGGAGAAGTAATCTGTCACCCAAAGGAATAATCTTATAGAAGAAGGAATGATTTTCCATAGTCGTGGTTACACAGACATAGTATATACGCAAGGATTAATCCTAAAAGGGACCAAAGGTGATATGCAATATAAGTACCATTAAATGTATATACTATCACTACGTGAGAACAACAGTTTAGTAACGGGCATAGATCGACATTGGTAACGGGCATGGCACCCGTTACCTTTTTTGGGTTACTAATAATAGGTTCAAGGTAACGGGTATTTGCCCGTTATCAATAACGAGTCAATGGTAATGGGCATAGACAGATGCCCATTACCTATGACACGTCATTGGTAACGGGCATCAGTCTATACCCGTTACCAATGTGGAATTAAAAAACAAAAAAAAGAAATTACAAATGGTATTTTTCTTTATTTTACATGCACAGTATACTCAATTCAAAGGTGTCCATACACAACATGGATACACAGGCAGATTGAGCATTGAAACTAACTAATCTACAGAACCAAAAAAGCTACTGCTACAGGTTCAGTCATCATTTCCTCCCTGAAACAAGAACGGAAAATGTTCAAGCAAAAGAGGGGAACAAAATGAGGGCTGATAATAAACATGAGTTAACACTGATAAGAGGGGAAAATGTTCAAGCAAAAGAGACTAACAAAATGAGGGCTCCATGTAGATGATCTAGCACCCATCAACCAAAACAGAAGCATTCTAATAGAAACATGTATGCAATGTGCTAAACAGAAGCATTCTTGTTTAGGCTAATAGAAACATGTATGCAATGTGCTATTTTGTGACAATCATCAGAACTCATCCTAAAGAAAACATGAAAAAAGTCAAGTCATTGTTTCTGTAAGAAAACTAACCTCCCTTAGTTTAGGTGCAGCTTCTCAAGATCCTTGGCACTAGCTTCCACTTTCTCACATCTTTCTGCAAGTGAAGGACCGGAACGGCGACCAGAGGGGGGGTGAATGGGAGCCTCACAAATTTCTCGCGATCGAGAATGGGCCTATGTCCCAAATCACACCACGCGCGAGAATTCTAGCACTTGCCAAGATCACGTAGCAACTGAGTGCCTACTGACCCTAGGAACAAGTCCAGAACCCAGCGAACCGAGCTTGCGAGCAAAAACGAACGAGCAGCGGAAACAACCTGTACTCAGCCAGCCAAAACCGGTGCCACCGGTTTTCCAAAACCGGTGCCACCGGTTTTTCCTGGAGCTGCTGAGCACCTCGGGAAAAAACCCAAAACTAGACCAAATGACCTCCAAAATTCATCACAAAAATTCCAGAGGCCAAACACAAGATCTAGAACTTTTCCAACTCGAAAACCAGAGCAAACAACAACTTGCCTAAAATCGGTGCCACCGGTGTTCCAAAACCGGTACCACCGGTTTTTCCTGGGCAGAGACGAAACTTGAGAAGAAAACCCTAAATCCACTCAAACGAGGTCCAAACTCCGTGAAATTTGAGCCATAGCTGCGCAAGGACTTGGTGAGTGTTATCCAAAAGATCTCTCCAAGAAAGATCAATCCATCACCATGAATTTCACGGATTTGACCAAAAACACAAGAACTCGGGGTAGAGAGAAGAACTTCAAATCCGAGGCAAATCCGTGGGTTTGAGGGGGAAAGATCATGGGGAAAATGGTCACAAGGAACCTATGAGTGATCCCCTCAAAGAAAACCCAGAAGAAACGGCCCCAAATCCGAAGAACGAAAAATCCAAGAAAAATAGCCCGAAAATGGCCAAAAAAGAAAAACGCCGGGAACAAAGGATTTGGCACAAGATTAAGAGGATGAAATCACTAAGAATCACTTAGCCATATCCGGTTACAAGCCACTCACAAGTATTGCAAAACTTGGATGGCAAAAAGCTCAAGAACAAGAGCCTCTCCTCTCTTCTCTCCTCAAACCCTAAAAATCCTCTCACATGTGCAAATGAGAGAGACCTCCACCTCCTAAGCCCAAGAGGGATGGCTGAAATTTCAGCCTCTCCACATATATATAGGCGCTGGCCAAATGTCCAAAACACCCTTACATGAAGCACACAACTCAAATACCCCTCAGGGGTAAAACCGTCCAACTTTTCCTGCAAGCATCGGACGGACCCGGCTCCTTCGCGACTTCGCTTCGCCTCGACGCAAGCTTCGCGATGGTGCCACTCGTCCTCCGACTTGTTACCCCCGGTTTTCAGGCCCAAACCGGTAAACCCGCCACCGCCCGGTTTTGAGGCCCAAACCGGTAAACCTGCCTCTGGCCGGTTTTGAGGACCAAACCGCCAAACCCTCTTGCACACCCCGCAGGCGTGACTCACCCCAGTTTTGAGGCCAAACTGGTCAAACCCTCCTTGCACGCCGCCGCACGACGTGACTGACCGATGTCGACGCGTGTCCGGCCTCCGCCAAGCCTCCGACGCCTCCAAGTCTTTCGCTCCCGCTCCCAGGCCGCCTACTCGACTCGCCTCCGTCCCGCTTGACTCGACCGACGCCGTCTTCATTCCATCATGTACTCTTGCTCTTCCGTGCACCATGTGGATCGCCCATTACTCCGCCCGGACTTCTCGGGTCCCTCAGTTCAAGCCTACTCGTTCACCCTTCACCGCTCTCGGTCCATCGGCATGAACCTTTCGCGCTTGACCTTCACCACATGCCGTCGACCGCCATGTCGCATCCTACACCTGCACATCACAAGCCAAGAGACACATCAAACCACACAACGGTTGTCAATCACTCATCATACAAGGATGACCACCATTGGTCCACAGCAAGCCATAGCCAATGATATACAATCAACACATGAAAATAACTCTAATTCACTTTAGTAATTAGCAGATACCAATAAAAAATGAACATAAGATTATTTCAGTTGCAGTGTTACTGATAAGCATGAGCCAACAGCTGCTATCTGAGGCTTTACAGGCCACTATTTAGTAACAACAGAGAAGAATCCATCTTCTGCAGCTTCATATGCTTTCTTCAGTACATCAGCAGACATTGAATTCTGCTCAGATGCAAACATCACGAGCTGATCAAACTACAAACCAGATCAGGTGAAAAGCAGTCACAGCTCTGCAGAGATGTACTCGATGCGCTTCTTGACGTTGGCCTTGTTCTCCGCGAGGTTCTGCTTGACCAGCACCAGTCCGATGAGCTTGTACACGTTCGCCCCATCGTTCAGTAGCTCCAACTCCTGCCAAAAAAGATTAAATCAGACACCTAGATGGTGAAGCGGAGCTGAATCGTTTCGGAGCTGAAGCGGGCTAGAAAGTCAGGAAGCGCGGGTCGAGTGCGTGCCTTGAGGAAGAGCTCATTCTCGCCGACTTGGATGGTGTACTCCTTGCGGACCTGGTGGTTCTTCGAGATGTCTGTGAGGGGGAAGGAGCAGCGGGAGTCAGAAGTGAGCTAGGATTTGGAGGCGGACGCGAGAGAGGGGATTCGGGGCAGTGGGAGAGAATGTGCCTTTCTGGATCTTGCTGAGAGCGTTAGCCTGGACCTCGAGATACTTCTGCATCTCACGGACGACCGCCGGAGTCGACGACGACGCCATGACCTGCCCGCTGGCTACCGCTGCTCCCTCCTCCGCCGCGTTGCTGCTAGACAGAGCAGGGGTGGCGGCCGACGGCGGCGCTGTAGATCCGGCGGCGCAGATCCGGACAGCGGACAGAGAGGAAGAACTCGGTGCAGCAGCGAACGGAGACAAATCGAGGAGCGGCAGCAGTTCATACGGGGGAGGAGAGGACTGGCGGCGATGACGGAGGAGGAGGAAGGGGACGGGTCTGGCGCCCCCGGATCTGGAAGTCGCCTCTCCCTCGCGCCCTCGACCTCCGTGGGTGGTAGGAGGGTCGGGGAGGAGTACACGGTGCGAGGGAGGGAGTGAGGCAGCGGCGGGGTGAGGCGGGGACGGGGTGAGGCGGCGGCGGGGGGTGAGTCAGCGGCGGGGTGAGAGCGAGAGGAGTCGGCGCCGTCGAGGGGATGGGCCGGCCGGGCGGGGATGGGAGGAGCAAGAGGATAAGGACGGACGCAAGGGAACTTAAACGATTTTGATGATTTTTTGGGGTCCAGGATCCGCTGGGAAGTAACGGGCCTCGTGAATGCCCGTTGCTAGTTGACATTGGTAACGGGCTATGTTGACGCCCGTTACCAATGTGTTTTATTGGTAACGGGTATCATTGTTATCGAGGTTGAGATACGGTCTGGAGGCTTTAACGGACATCAATAAAGTTCGTTACCTATAAAATTTATAGTAACGGGCCACATAGGTCCGTTACCAATCCTACGTTACCTATTTGAGGTTTTCACGTAGTGTATACATTAAAAATTAATAGTTTATATATGCAAGAAAATAAACCAGCATGGCCGCAGATCATCTGCTCCCTGATGTCCTGAATATGAGAGTCATGAATTAATTCTGGTAGTTGACTAATTATAATGATTGCATCAGTGTATATATATAATGATGTATACTACCAGGCATTCCAGTAAAGTGACTTCTACCAACAACCTCAAGCATCAGTAGTGTCATTTCTGGATCTTTTAGTTCCATCAAGGCAGTCACATCATGTGAGAGCACACATGGGGCGATCGAGTTAGTCTGTGCTAGGAGGATGCATGCAAGTAAAAAAATAAAAAAAAAGATGAAGCATAATGCAGCAGACTAAATCCAGGATTGATGAGTAGCATTAGGAACCCATAATGCACGATGGAGTGTCCTCCAAGTTCCACGCCTCTGTGGCACTGCAGACTGAACGAGGCACACTAGCTTTCCTACCGATAAGGTACAAGCTATCGCAGATTTCTTCAGGTTGGCATGGAAACTGGAGCCGGTGGCTCAGACACCATCTAAATAGAGATCAAGTTAGAGAGTCATGGCGGGCTTTTAGTTCATCAGCTTTCGCCAGGTTGCTCACAAAACAGCAAAACTGCAAGCATAGATGTTGTAACACCCAAATTCCATCACATAAATAAATTTTAGCAACATTGTTTTTATTTAGATTTATCTAGGATTTAATGAATTTTCTCTTAATTAATTTGTGCCCTTAATTATTTAAACAATAATTAATTCTAGTACAAAAAGTGAGTGATGCATTTCATGCTCTTTGCATTGGTTTTTGTTTGTTTTGTGTGAATTCCAAATCCATCTCAAATTCAAATTCCCAATTCAAATCTCTCTCAAACTCTCCAAAACAAACTCCAAATAAAGTTCAAACCTTTTCTTTTCCTTCCTCTTTCCTTCTCTCTTTTTGCCGAGCCCAACACCCTTTTCCCCTCTTTTCTTTGTTTACCCCGCCAGCCCGTCCCTCGGCCCATGGCCGGCCCAACCGCCACCAGACCCTCCCGCACTCCTCTCTCACTCTCCCACTGACCGCCCGGGCCCGCTTGTCGGCGCCGTCTCCCACCTCTCGCCGTGACGCTCATCCGAGCCGCCGCACGCCACCGCGTCCTCACCCGCGCCCGTGATTCCTGCCCCCTCTTCCTTTCCAATCCAAAGCGCCCTCAATCTCGCGGTCCCTCTCCCCTCTCTTTCCTTCTCTGCATCGGCCGAATCAGCCTCCAGGCCATCATGGTCGTAATCTTCGCCCCTTCTTCATTCGGCATTCCCGAGCCCCCTCTGCTCCCTTCCTTTGGCTATAAAAGGTCGCCTGCAGCCCCTCGCGCACGCACACGCACTCCACACCCTGAAACCACCTCTCGTTCTCACGCAATCGCTCGCCGGAGTTCTTCGTCGCCACTGTTGAGGTTGATGCATCGCAGCCGCCTCTGTTCTCCTCCATCCATGCCCCGTTGACCCTCCATGCATCTCTTCACTCTCTGAATAGGGCCTCAGGAGCACGCCCTCGACGTCCAGGAGCCGAGCCGACGCCGGGCGCCTTCCCACGCCGCACCGCTCGTCCCGCCACTGCCATCGACCGTCGCCGAGCCCCTTCAATCTTCCCCTGACACCACGAACCCCTCTGGTGAGCTCGCCATGCCCCGCTCTCACTCCCCGTGCTTTTTGCACGGTTTTCCAAGCCCCGTGGTGCTCTGCAGTGCCGTCTCCAGCTTGTCTCCGCCGCTCTCGGGGCGGCGCCGCCGTGCATAGACACCGTCGGCCGCCTTAGCCGCTCTCGGCCGTCCGATCTTAAACCGATGACCCAGATCAACTCCCTAGATACCGGTCAACTGCGGTCAATCGGCCGGCCACGCGCCATTTTGTTTAAGAGCCCCTGCAGTTCTTGCTTATCAACCCGCAGTCCATGTCATGGGTAAAGTATTTACATTCATGCCCTTAGTTTTCCTGTTTAGGCCCCTGATCTTTTGAATTATATAACCCGCCGTCCTTTTCAGCCTATTTTGCATGCTAGCCCCTCTGTTTATATGTATAGTTGTGTTTAGGCCCTCGGTTTTATTCAAATCAGTATGCAAACTATAGGTCTAATTGCATATTAGTCCCTGCAACCTTGTAACTAGTGTAACTTCGTCGTTTTAAATCCGTTTTGAGTGATTTTCGTGTCCACGCGATCGTCTCTGCATGCTCTATAGTCTAGGTGTTTGTTCTGTGCTTTTGGTACTGTTTGTATTTATTTTATTGTATTACTTTGTGTGATCATATAGAGACGTGTCGTTCAATGAAGGAGAGGAGCAACAGCTGTACGAGGAGGATCAACAGCAGTTTGTTGAGAAAGGCAAGTGGCCCCCTCTATTTAATTCTTCTTTGTCCCAGTGACATCATGCAATTCACATTTACTTTACTGTTATTGCATTAATTTTGATGGGTCACCTATTAGTACACGACTAGTCTTTCGCCTTGAACCTTGAATCACCTGGTTATGATATGGGTAGAAATGCTTAGTTTGCTTAACTTGGGTTGGTTCTGTTAATCTTGTGCAAATATTAATAATGATTTTATTATGTTGTTGCACACTGGCTTAATTACAAGATCATCATGATTAATTGGAACATAGAGAACCACCCAAGAAAACAGTGCAACCACAGTGTGACATGGCTCTTATCTTAGCTAATTAATTAGACATGGGGTTGGCTAGTTGCCTTACCGAAAGGGAAAGGAGGGGGACTGTGAGGGGTAATAGCCTGGTCCTCTTGTAGGAGTATTCTTGGCTAAGGTACATCCTCTCTAGGGAGCGTTGTGGACCTCACCGCAGCTGAAACTCTAGCGAGCTGCTAGTTGGCTTTGTGTCTTTGTAAAGGCTCTGTAGTGAACCCTCGCCACTCACCAAATGAAGTGTTTAAGGGCCTTGCAAACCCGGGCGATTCGGGGAACACGAGCTGTGGGGAAAGTGTACAACCTCTGCAGAGTGTAAAACTGATATATCAGTCATGCTCACAGTTAAAAGCGGCTTGGACCCTCACATGATAATTGAACTTAAACATGACTTAACTTGAGGTTCTTGGTCTCTTTTATGGAATAATTTGGTTATCCTACTTAATTTTGGGTTGGTATAAACTTACATCTAGTAAATAGGTGCTTGCTTATAATAAAACTTGACCAACTAAAAGTGCTAACCGCATGAGCCTGAACCCCCTTTGATGGCCTTGCATATTCCCCTACTTGTTGAGTACCAACCATAAGTGTACTTACCCTTGCTAAACAACTGTTGTTCAGAAGAAAATAACGAAGTGGAGTACTACAGTGACTTCGATGAGTTCTAGGCACGTCAACTAGTCAAGTGCCTGTGGATGGAGTCGTGAAGCTGTTTTATCGAATTAGGTTGTCGGTGAACGTTTAAGACCTTCGAGTCTATTATCAATTAGTGTAAAAAAGTTATGTACTCTCTTTCTTACGCTTTTGTACACTGTCTTTTGATATATTCACTGATGACGTCAACATATGTGTGATGAACGGATCCTGGCACACATATGCGATGCATTCGATTTTGTCCTTAAAATCGGGTGTGACAGATGTTCCAAGCCACTAGGTGTGCCGGCGGATCCGGCTAAACAGCACACACACCCTTCGGTCGTCCATTGGTGGATACAGTCATGTGATCAGACCAGATCATTGATATTCTGTTGGGTATTTGAAGTAATGAAATGATCAATCCAAAAATAAAATGCAATAAAATTATTATCATATTTTTATCAGAAATATTTAAAATCATTCTAGTTCATCTCCAATGATGTTTTCTATACTTTTCAACTTTCAAGAGGTGTAGCAAGGAATGTAAGATACGAGAGTAGATCTGACGGCTTCATTACATCCTCACGAAACAATTGGCGGTTTCATCAACCGAGAGGCATGCGTGCCATGGGACCGGGCATCACAACCGTGCCATGTTCAAGGTTGGCGAGTCGGAGGTGAAAGATGACGTGTGGGGCCAGGCTAACGGTGGAACATGGAGGAGAATGAGGGGCAAAATGAAACTGCAAGTAAGTTCAAGGGTAGAACCATGCCGGATTAAGTTCCGATGGGCTCGTCCCATGAGGACAGTTTAGATTTTAATTATTCAGGAAAAAACTTTTTCATGTTAAAAGAAAATCCAGAAAAGTCTAGATAAGACTTTAAACAGTGAAAATATCCCAAACCACTAAAACACTCTGAGAAAAATTGATATCCTAGAGATATGTTGGACACAAAAAAAAATCCAACTAAAATATTTGGAGCTCTTGCAATTGTTTATAGAAGCTTTGAGAAAAAAGATTTAGAACTAGGAAAATAGGAATTAATCCTAGAAATTCCAAAAAATTCCCAGAAGAACCTAACCGATGTGCAAAGGGCTCCTAGAAAACTAAACACTCAAGACACACCATAGCAAGAACACAACAAACACGCTTAAAGGCTATGTTGTATTAATTTATACAAGAAAATCAATATTTTCCTATACTAAATTCCCACAAAAGAATTAAATGTTGGAAATTTTAAAAATATGAGAAAATCATTGCATTATTTTTTTCTAAACACCTCCTAAAATCTAAAATTTTTGGGTGTGACACATCCTAAGATCTAAATGTTTGGGTGTGACACAATTCCAGGTGGTGTTCGATGAGGGAGAAAGGTTAGCTTGGTATATATAATGGTCAGAAAAATCATGTACCTTAGAGGTTTCAAAACAATTATTACTCGGTAAGAAAAATGATGCCTAGTTGATAGTACCTTTGAGGTTCATAACAATTATTACTTGGTAAGAAAAATGATGCCTTTATGATGCAACCGGCCGGTATGACATGCAGTTAGGTGTCGGCACTAATGTTTAGTTTGCATCAGCAAATTAATAGACGTGATATGCTCTATCAAGGTAGCGTACCGCATTATATTTATGACATGCATGCCTAGCTATAATATAATGTGCTGTGCACCTGCACCTCATGTGAGAGTTAGTATCTCTGTACTTGAAAGCCTCACGGTACTTGAAAACCTCACGGTACTTGAAACGAACAATCAAAATGCAGCAAGAGCATATATGTTCTCTGGGGATATCGATTCGGGCTTGAGCGGCATCATGAACCCACAATGCGCAAGGACCAAGTATCTCTGTACTTGAAAGCCTCACGGTACACCATCTTTTGTATGGACCAGATGGCTTCGAGTTACATGGAAGGTGGGCTCTTTTAGATTTTGGCAGAAGCAAAAATGAGCGATGTTATCTGCACCACAACGATGAACTTCAGGCTCAGGGACTTGCTTTTGAAACTGGAGTAGAGCTCGTCTGATCCAACGTGTGGTAACACAGTAAATGCCTGCTCTTGGCAACGGATTAACAATAGTTTTTTTAGAAAATCTGCTCTTGCTAAATCTGCGCAAGACGTGTATTAATATCTTTTATGAGACTGCATGTCATGATCCAAACTGATTCACATATTGTACTACTTGAACAATTCATATCAGCAATACAAATGATGGAATCGCAATTTATGCCTAACATGCACATTAAGGTTGCTGGGCCATAACAGAATTTAGGCGATGAATGTTTGATAATTTGGGGCATATGGATATTAAGATTTCTTGATTATTTGTTCAGGCTAATGAAGATCAACTAATTATTGTTTTTTCATCGGAACAATTACTCGAAATTGGACCTGCAAAGAGGCAAAAAAATTAGCTCTGGTCTTTATCATATCAGTGCTTCACTTTTTCTCCATGATAAATGCTTGAGAATTCAAACAGTACACCGTTCCAATAGTGCACGCTCATCGTCCCCTAATATACTAGTGAGCCTTTTATAACACTAGTACAAAAGCGATTTGTGGTGAACCTCTCATTTAATGTGCTGTCCCGCCAACACAAATGATTGGGACCCGGTGCCTTATGGACCACCAGCACTGATCGATTTGTGGGTTCACTGATAAGAGATTCTGGTAGATGGTGGCGAGCATGTCTTATATCCATACTACTATGAAGATATATTTTCTTATTTTGACATTTTAAATACTAAAATGGTTGGAATTGATTTTTGCTGGCGGGACCTTAAGACTCCCACCAGCACAAACAGTGATTTCTACTGGCTCCAAAGTGCTGGCGGGTGACAAAACTGCTAGTACAGATATGATTTTCCCGCCAGTAAAGATGGTTTCTATACTATTGTAAAAAAAGGAATAAAAAGTAAAGATTCTAAAGTGAAAATGGCAATTTTAGGAAAATTTTGTGCAAAGCACGATATTGTTTTCTCCCAATATATTTTCTGACTGGTCTTATTTTCAAAAATAAACTGGGTTAAAGGCGGAATGGAACCCATCAGGATGGGAATTATACCACCTTTTATAAGCATCTTGATCACTAGGTGAATAGTACATTTCAGTGAATGATAACAAACTTATGTTTATGACCAACAAAGGTTTTTAAAAATAATATAAGATTGCTAGGTCACAAGGTGGTTCATCAAATAATGAGACCCTGCAAGCAATGGACATGGACATGAAGATCAAAAAGGCCTTCCAGTTCTAAAGACACTGAAGTGATGAAGTTCTTGCTTGAATATCACAATAATAAAAAAAACCTCGCCTGGCAACCTGGTTGATCCACACGCACCCAACCTTTATAAAAGTTAGGGACTTGACGACGTGTAGGCAGGTTCCATCACAAATAGACAAACAACTTGAGTGCCAACATGTTAACATCACAGCGCAGAGGATTAACGTGAAACCAAACAAGGCAATGCACGCAAATTATACCTAACCCAAACCATAAATCTAGTCTCTCGTAGTGCAATGTGGAACAAGTGATTACTTACATGCAAATAACTAAACTTGCTCGTTCTGACACTAAAACTACCATAACTCAAAGACACCATCTTTATATTAGCCACTTGCTGTGGCAAGACAACCAACATGGTAATTTTTTTCTTGACACGTCTCATCTCCATCAGCTCCATGCATTCTTCTTCTTCATGAAAATTCTAACAATCCTACGCACAGCATTAGTAGGCACCTTCAGCACATCATCTAAGTTCTCTGCCAGTCATGATTCGGTGCGGTGTTCACTTATGAAAAATGGTTGGCTTGGTATATATTGGTCTGAAAAAATAATGTGAAATTGATACATTGCAAACCAATAATTGTTATGTATTTATATTTAGCATATCTGTTATTGTACGGATGCATTCAATTATAGTTGATGTTCATGTTAAGATGGTAGTAATGATGTATACGGCCAGGCATGCCTAGCTATAAAATGACCTGTGAACCGCACTTTTTGTGATATGGTGCACATGAGGGAGTGAGTTAGCAGTCTTCTTAGTGGATGCGTGCTGGCCAGGAAACGATAAAGCGGATCAATACAGGGATGAGCATTTTCCCAACGCTTTCAGGCTTGAGTGGCATAAGGAACCAACAATTCCTGAAGAGCGAGCATCGTACAACTTCCACTAAGGCCAGTCTGAGTGCAAAGTTTCATTGCATATATAGTTGCCTAGACTGAGAACTAGGTAACTATGCCAGATGAGATTCATAGGGCTGAAACTCCTCTCTAATATGATAGAACTCCCTCTATTAATTGTCTTGCCGAGTCAGCAATTTTGCTGATGTGGCATGCGTTTTAATGCTATGAAACTCTCATAGAACTCCCCGTTAAGACTGGCCTAAGAAGAGTTGCTAGTAAGAACAGAAAGATTTCTGTATATATATGCTAGCTAGGCTTAGCTGAGCAATACATAGCAATTGTGCCTTCCATGGCCTTGTGCGTGAATCATCACAGGTTGTCGAGACAAAAGCGAGGCAAGTATATCAAGTCTAGACGGGCCATGCAATTGGCTGAACAGTGGAAGACGAACAGGTGGCATGTGGCATTGGAGGAATTGAAAAACAGCCAGGAAGGATGGGACCTCCTATGTGCATGCGTAGGTGATCTATTTAATTTGTTGCACGAAAATAGGTCAGCCCAGTATTCCAAGATAAGTGGGCTAAATCATGCAGTGCACAAAGCCAAGTCAATAACAAGATCATTAGATGTTCTGGAACATTCAGCATTTACAAATGTTATGAACAATTAGGATTGTTCTGGAACATTTACAACCTGCTGGTTATTCACCAGGATGCGAACACGAGAAACACCAAGGACACAAAAGTTTCCAAGGCCGCGACAGCTTAGCTTTTTTATTTTCTTTTCTCTATTGCTCACGCTACAAATCCTATTACATGACTTTGCTTATATTGTCGTGAGTACATTACCGGGCGGACCTACAAGCTACCGACTTGTATCTGTACTCCGTGCTCTCGCATGTGTATTTATCACACAAGCTTCAGACATGGGATAAAACAAACATGACCAGCTGCTACTACACGATGGCTAATCAATGCTTACATAGTGCATCTGTCCTATGTGGCATGTGCACTTTATGACAAGACTAGTATATGACCATAAAGTTAAATTATGAACACATAATTACATTTTTGTATGGCTTCAGACCAATAAAAAGACAACATGATGGACGCTAGGATGTAAATAAAGGACCCTTCCAGACCAATGGTATTAGCCCATGAGAGGTCCAAAACATGACCCGTGCGCGAGGATCGGGAGGGCAAGTTTTTGCGAGTCAAAATTACACTAGTGCTCTACTTGGATGTATCATTGCACCTAGACCGTGTCAAGAATTTATTTTGTTGCAAATCCTAAAAAGATTGAGGAAAAGACGAACTACCAAAATTACCACTTTAAGCAGCATCACATTAAGCTTCCGCATCCTCACAATTCTAAAACAGGCAAGTCGTTGTTGTCCCCGTGTGTCAAAATTGTTAATGAGTAGACTCAGAGCCAAGTTGAATGCGAAAACAAAGAAGCCCAATGCACAATTATGCATGTATGTTACCCCAACATGATCCTTATCCCTCACAATGCGTTGTTTTACATGCAACATTCTTCTACTTCACATAAACCTGAAGAAACACACCCATACATTATATTTGTAGCAACATTCAGTATAGAGCCAAAGTTCTAGTGAAGTTTCTGATTTTGTTTTAATAAGCTGCTTTTTACATAGATGTTCTGACAATTTGTGTTCCGATGATGTGTATTCCTTCGTTGAAGGATATGAACGCAATACTCTGTTTCCCATCCAACTGCACGAGAAAAGGATGTAGGATTTGAGATTTGACAATGCGTTTGATGGGAAGCACAATTAATTATTCCGAAGCAAATCTACCCTCAAAATTTACCAAGAGGTCTATACCCTTTTCACTGATGATAATACAGGAACGGTACGAAACATCAATAAAGGCAATGACACCAATATGCCAGTAGCTATACACCATTTCAGTTATGCTTCTCCAGCCAATGGGATGAGTTTGTGGGCTACAGGGAAGTTGTACCATTGTATACTACAGATTACAGATTAAAGCGGTCTCTCACACGGTCACGCCTAGCTAGCAGCATATATGACACTGGATGGACACTGGATGGTGACGTGTAGGCTCTCCGTAAGTGGCATGTAGCTAGCGGCTGCATCTTGAGGACACCCAGTGTTAATTTGTTTCATGATGCCACTCATTTCGATCAGCTCCGACACTTGCAGTCTTTTCCTTCGCAGAAACATGAACAAGCCTATGCAGTCATTGGTTGGTCTGGTGCTGTGAGTGATGATTTGTCTGGTTTTCTATTATGATGAAAGGCTGGCCTGATATATATTCGTCACAAAAAAATCATGTAGAGTCGTTGCCTTTCAGCTGTAAAACAATTCGTCACGTACTTATTTTCGGTTGGTGTACGTCATTATATGGGACTATGGATGTAGTGAAAATATATAGTTCCGTCAATGGTAAATAAGATTGTGATTCTTATTTACGCTAGTGTTCTACTCGCATGTATCATTGTGCCTAGACCAGGCATCAGAGGTGTCAAGAATTTATTTTGCTCCAAATCCAGGTTGAGGGAAAAAAAGAACTACAAAAATAACGAAATTAAGCTGGATTGCATTAGCAAAGGGGCTCACAGCGTAGTGTCAAAGGTCACTGGCTGGAGTGCTCCTGCCCAGAGTCCAAATCCTGGGTGCCGCACCTACACGTCTCTGGGGTTTCCCTTGGGGTATTTCTCTCAAAAAAAGCTGGATTGCATTAAAGCTTCCACATCCTTGCAATTCTAAAACAAGCAGGTAGATGTTGTCCCCCTATGTCAAAATTGTTAATGAGTAGACGTAGTCAGAGCCATGGTGAATGCGAAAACAAAGAAGTCTAGTGCACAATTGTTCTTAAGCATGTGTATTACCCCAACATAATCAGTATCCCATGTAATGCGATGTATAACATGCATCATATTTCCATATTGGGTACTGGAGATAAAAGGAACACTGGTTTCATTGAGGACTTTTCGAAACCGGTGACTATACACTAATAACCAACTTTGGGACAGTCTCGTAACTACCGCTTGTTTGCGCAGAAAAAATGGTAGTGAATGCGAATACTTAAGAGAGGTCGATGTCTATTTGGCTGATTCTTTTTCATGAAGTATGTGAAAACTTGAGCTGATTTGAAACACAACGGACACTAACAATCAAAGTACTCAAGTTCTCTAATATAAGAAATAATTAAGGAAATCACCACTTGAAGCCACTCCTATCCACGGCACTAACCTACCACTCTGTGCTGATGCTGTTGCTTTGGAGACTATAGTGGTGCCCACCTGCAGCTAGCAACATGAGCATGGGAATGGCATGGTTCGAAGTCTCAAACCACTGGCTGAACAACAGCATCATTCTAAGATGAGCATGGTTGACAAACTCAGTGCTATTTTGTTTCCTAATGGCTCTCATTTCCCTGAGATCCATGCATTCAACCCGAAGAAGCATACTTAGACATTATATTTGTATAGCTACATTCAGTATAGAGCCGAAGTTCTTTGTGAAGTTTCTGAGGTTGTTTTAATAAGCTGCTTTTTCCTTAGGTGTATTTCTGTGTGTAGGACGATAATTTGTGTGCTGACATGGTGCCCCACCGCTCAACATATTGTTAGAGCTCTGATGATTTGCATTCCATCAGTGAATAATATGAAGGCAATTGATACTCTGTTTGCTATCCAACTGCACAAGAAAAGGAAGCACGACCTGAGATTCGACAATGCATTCGATGAAAAGCACAATTGTTCTGAAGCATATCTACCCTTGACGCTAGTAGCTCATGTGAATGGATGTTTCTCGAGAGGTCTGTACCCATTTCACTGATGATAATACAGGAAAGGTGTGAGATATCGAAAAGACCGTGACATCAATATGCAATATGAGTTTGTGGGATACAGGGCTGTTGTAGTATTGGATACTACAGATTACAGATTAAAGCGGCCCCTCACGCTGTCACGCCTAACTAGCAGCATATCTGACACTAGATGGTGACGCGTCGAGTCTCTCAGTCAGTGGCATGTAGCTAGCGCCTATCTCTTATTGTGGACATTCTAGGTAGAGAATGCCTCAGGAGGACCTCCGGTGTTAATTTGTTTCATGATGCTTCTCAATTCGATCAGGTTCGATCCATGCATTCTTCTACTTCGCAGGAATACGGACAAGCCTATGCAGTCATTGGTTGGCCTGGTGTTGTGAGTGGTGATTTGGTCTGGTGTTCTGTTATGAGGAAAGGCTGGCTTGATATATATTGATCACGAAAAATCATGTAGAATTGTTGCCTTTCCGCTGCAAAACAATCCGTTACGTACTTATTTTCAGTAGGTGCACGGCATTATATTGACGCACTGAAAATATATAGTTCATGCAATGGTAAATAAGATTGTGATTCTTGCTGTCGTCTATCTTTCCCTATAGTCAAGTTATCAAATTTTATTTGTGATATGCTAGCAATGAAAAATAGTAATTCGGTATTAAAAAAGGAAAAATGCTGGAAATTCGAAGTACATAAAAGTTCCATCAACACACAACCTTCATTTCTTTTCATTATATGGATGATATTACTCAAGGTTCAATTTGCAAATGGTTCGAGACCATAACTTCATTGTTTATTAATACTAAGATCCTGTTGTCTCTTGCGGTTTCATTCCTAGCTTCAATTCGCTTGTGATAATTTAATTGCTCAATGTTTGTCCATACTGTGCTACTCTCGCAGTTTGTTTTTAGTCCACTAACAATGCTACATATGCACGACTGAACTTTTTTCTGAGTGATTTTCTGAAGTTGTTTGTACATACTAAGCAGTTTTTTGCCAGCTGGACAATAAATTTTTGTGCTGACATGGTGCATGTCAGCACCATGTTTTGACTCAACATGTTTTGACTTTTGACAATAAGAATGATGTGTATGGAACAATTTGGTGAAAGGATGTGACGCCCTAAGAGGGGATGAATATTGTAACTTAAAAACAAAGGCTCCAAGGACATATTCATATATATATATATATAGATATAGATATATATAGAGATATATATGTATATATGAATTCAAAATTTTATTTAGATGTGCACTAGATTTTTCTTTGTGTCGCTATCTCTACATCAAAAGAGTTTTTTATCCTAGATTCTAATCCTATGAACTGTACAGGTAATTCTACTAAAAGTAAACATGGGATGTAAATGCACAAAATAAATATGAAAGTTTAAATGGAAGATAATGCAAAATATCGTCATGCCAATTTTTACTGAGGTGTCGAGAAGTTGGCTAACTTTCCACTAGTCCTTGTTGGAGCCCTTCTTGGTAGATGTCTCTTCACAAGGGCAAAGCTACATAACGGGCAAACTCCACTACGGCCAACGGGATTTCCCACAACACGAGTGGATCTCTGCTTAGCCTGTCCCGGTGGCCTCCATCATCTTCACTAGTTGGAGCTTTAGCAAACCGTCAAGGTCATCTCATCCCATGCACAACCACTGGTGGCCTCTTCACAAAACTTTGTCAGAGGGTTTTGAAAGACTACAACACCCTGGATTTACAAGACTTGATATGTGAAAGCACTAGTAGCAAATAGGTATTCAAACCACACTAAACCTAAACCCTAAACACAAGTGCTAGCACTAATAAAAGTTCAAGTCTTGTTGCTAATTGCCTACTCTTCTGTTAAGCACTTTGGTGGATAGACCTCTCAAATATTTGTGGAACCAAGCCTATACATTCACAATGCTCCACACACTTCAAATGGCTAGGGGAGATGTATAAATAGCCCTAACATGAAGAAGTAGCCTTTAGCTAGCTATTGCATATTTTCTATGTACCACGACTATTGCGGTGCAGGTCATTGATGGACCAAAGTAATAGTCTATTGTTCCGGAGTCACACCTCATCTTCTTTAGTACCACCGACTATTGCACAGCTATTGTCCCAACTGTAATTGTCTACAACCACAATAATCAGTGCCCAAACTTGTCATTTGTCTCAGCACCACCAACTATTACTCTACAACCACCACAATAGTAACATCAATAGCTGCTATGATATCTTGGGGTTCTTTTAAGGTTTTCTAATGATTGGTCACCCATGTTCATGACCTTACATCCACGATACAATGTCCTTGTATGCTACCGAGCTTGTTAGTCCGCGTGGGTTATGTTGCATATGCAATCCCCAAAATCACTAATGGTCTATGCTAGGTCCATTTTTCTTATACTGTTCTTAAGTTGCGGAGATGTATTTGTAAACTATTACAATCAGAATGAGTAATCTGTTATACAGAAGAGGAAATTTATAATCTCTAAATAGATATTACAGAAGAGGAACTTAGCCAGCAATTTTCCAGGATGCAGATTCCTCATCACTCTCAGCAAACATCCAGTGCATCTGTAACCCCATCAGGCATTAGTTTAAAAGATTAGCAATGATTTGATTTCTATTGCGCACATTAACAATATACTTCGCAAAAGGCATTAGATCGACTACTGCCAAACGTACATACAAATAGCGTGTTATTAGCTCAAATAATTCTTATCATAAACTACTAACTATGTCAGATATCTGGTGTATAGGTGAGATGGTAAGACATTGCAACTAGAAATTGTTCCATTTGTACATGTGGTTCCATATAAGCAATGACTTCTGGAAAAGGGAGATCCATTATTATTCATTACGTCAGTCACCTTGGATGAGGAAATCATTCCACTTCAACATGTGGTGGTCTTAACCTGCTTGTAGACTTGATGTAGAATTCTGCTTCCACATAAGTGTGATAAGGCCCAATATTATACAGCGGTAAGGTGCATGTGTCCCAAACCAAACAGCAGTTGAGAACCATAGCGGCTCACATGGCACGGCTAGTTTGTTTCCTGACGCTTCCCATTCCCAGCAGCACATTGTGTTCTTATTCCACAAAAACTTGAGCAAAGCTACCTAGACATTGGTAGGTACCTTCAACACATGACAGAAATTTTGTTTGTGGATTGTTGTCGACATCAGGTATCTATCATTATTATGTCGATGTCAAGATGATCTACAGACCTAAACTATCGGAGAAATTACTTATAACACTACTGGAACAATCCTTGTCCATCCACTAGAAATATATCTCTTGTAGCATTAGTATCGGTTCAAAGTCATGCCAGTATATTTGTGAATGATGGAAGGCCCTGGAGGCCTTCAGTACCGTGTGGAAATACCAACCGATACTAGTGTCTATAAATTTGTACTGGTTGATGTTAGCACCATAATGGTCATCGAGGCTTTGGTAAATGTTGGCAACAACAACCTGTACTAGGGTATAGACATTAGTAACAGCTAGTGTTACCATTCAATACTAAAAGGTCTCTATGAGTGAATTCAAAATGAAAAATATGTTTTATCCATGTCAGATATGATCATGTAGATGAAATGGTAAGACATGGCAACCATAAATTATTTCACTTTTACATGAGGTTGGTGTAAGCAATGACGACTAGTGGAAATGGGAATCCCATTGCTGTTAGTTACATGAGCACCTTCGATGAGGAAATCATTCCACTTCAAGATGTGGTTGTCTTTGGGTCTATTTTGTAGAGCTACATCTGATTTTGATTCTCTGTGGAAGTTGAGTCTATGACATGTTGAATTCTGCTTCCACAAAAGTGTGACAAGGACCAAAATTATGTGAGGTATTGCAGTAGTGAATGAATGTTTGCGATATATGGGTAAATAATTGGAAATTAAGGAGCTTGTACAATGCCATGTTTAAACCAATACAAGGATGATAATTCATAAATCATACTAGGTATGATCGTAATACAGTTTCAATATTTCATTTAGAATCTAGAACTGAGCAACGGACAAGCAATTGGAGTTGCTAATAATTGGTATTCAATAGTCCTTAACTGAATATGTAAATTTGGAAATACAATTATTCTTTTTGTATATGTCTAAATGGATGTGCAGTATCATGTCTTACCCGAACTTAATTTTTTCGATAGTATTAGTAATTCACTCTCAACTTGGCATTGTTGTACTAATAATGGCTATGGCTCTATACAGCCAGGCATGGCTATAAAAGGACCTGTAGGGTTTTGCACCAAGGCACTGCACATTGCACTTTGTGATAGCACATGAACGAGTTATGTACTGCTAGGCGAAATGGTGAAGAAAAATGCATCAAGAAGATCGTCAACGAAATCATTCAGGCTTGAGCGGCACCAGGAACCCACAATGCGCAGCTTATTGTTGGTCTACTCACACGACTCTCTCAGTAGATAGGCTAAGTTCACAGAGCTTTACAGACAGGTACCTGCTTTGTGTCATTGTCACATGCAGCAAAGCAGGCTTGTGCGTTGTCAAATGTCTGAACGAACACCACCCTGCAAGGACTCAGCCGGCCAATGGCATGCGAGTCAGTGGCTCAGTGCTTGGAGCTGACGCCACCAGGCCTAGTAGAGCAGTGTTGCTTGGAGCTCTATTAGGCTTGCTATTAACGCTTACATGTATCTCGTGGGCTGGAGTGGAGCAGTTCCTTGGTTTTCGTTCCGTGATTCAGTGACTGAAAAATCATGGTTCATAACAATTGGTATTCACGACTCATGACCATTTCAATTTCGATGCTGCAGCGGCCACCAAGCACTCCACCTGCATGCTCGAATGCAACATCCCAGGGATAGATTGACAAATGATATGTTATGTGTTCTGATAGAGTATTTTTTTCCAAAACAGATAAAGTTGTGGTTGATTATCAGTCACCGTTTCTGCTCGACCCGTATCAATGCATTTATTAGCACTAGCCGTCAACCCGTGCGAACGCACGGCCTAGTTGACAAAACAATTTTATTAGTAATAATTGAAATATTTTTTGCTTAAGACGTTAATAATTGCAGTATGTCATATTCCCCATGAGATCTATATATCTTCTCCATGCATGGCTTGGCATATGCTGCGTGCATCATCTTGCGAATATTAAGTTGCGAGTTTAGCTTTCCTGTATGCAGGCAAATGTTCATTGATGAAAGCTGACACACTATGGCCAACGAGGTTAGCGGCGTTCTGTTGTGAATTTGTGATATTAACAATAAGTTTTTTATTCAAGAAATCCACACGCATCAAGGCGTCTAATGATTTTAGAAAGTTCTGAAAAGCAATTACCACTCAAGATGGGGAAATCAAGGAGAAGGGCTAAAAACAAGCGGACACACCAAGCTTGCAATGTGCGTTGAATTCTGTTGCCACTTGGCCAAGCAATCTTGGTCCGGCAACAGAGAAGCCATGAATTCAATGAAAGTAACTTGCCACACCCTAGGCTAATGCAATTCCACATGCTTTCACCTCTCAAAAGCATCATCACTACTACAAAATTGATTTTTTTAGTCACCATTTTTACAGCTGGTTTTTAAAAAGTGTCCCTTTTCCTAGCATATTCACATTCAGAAAGTTGAATTCATATCTGTTGTACAGTTTTAATACAATGGTTCAAAATATTTTTGTCGACATATGATTCCATTCATGTAACAACCTTTAACCCCAAACTTCTTTACTGACTAGTAATGGTAGATGTTTCAATATTATTTTGGACTTTTTGAAGCATAGTTATCCAGAAAGAGATTATCAAACACTATAGTTATCCCATACTTATTGTTTCATCAGAAAGTAGATTATTACCTAGGTGTTTCAAGTGGCCTCTAGTACCTATGGGCTTCTTTAATTCAACCTACTATAAGCCTTCTCTGAATTGGGCATATGCTTTGGAATCATCATTAGTCCCAATGACCATGTTGCCATTAAGTCAACAAAATCACAATATAATGGCTTAGGGGGCATTATCCTTGCAAAAATAGAAGGAAAAATTTAAATATTCGATTTTGGGTGAACAATCGTCCTTGGGCTTGCAGCATGAGCATATACATGGTGACATCCTGAAACTCATCCTCGTCAGCTCCATAGTATAAACTTTTCAGCATCGATGCTGGGAGCTGAGGTTGTGGAACTTCTTCATTTTCCAGTCCACACTACCAGAAAACCTCCCATATCCATCCACCCACATTGGTCACGGGTGGATTGGACCCGGTACCAATGCTTGCATTGCTACTGGGTCCAACGGCTACAAATTTTGCGCGCTCATAGGTACCGGTTGGTGTCACCAACTGGTACCTATGCTCCAACATTGGTACCTGTTGGTGTCACCAACCGGTACCAATGAGCCTTCCCGAGGCTCATTGGTACTGGTTGGTGACACCAACCGGTACCAATGTGAGACCCTTTGGTACGGGTTAGTGCCACCAACCGGTACCAAAGGGGCTCTGCGTATAAAGCCTCTTCTTCCTCCCCCAGCCCGAGCCATGGCTCATTTCTTCATCCTCCATTGAGCTCGGGTTGGGAGAGGTCATGCCCAAATTTTTCATAACTTTTGGAGATTTTGCAAACCAAGTCCGCGAGGAGGTTAGCAACTTCATCCTCTCTATTTTGACGGTTAGTATGGTCTATTTCATGCTCTATGTTTTGAGTAATTTAGTGTTTTGTGGAATAGATTGAAATAGGAGATTTTAGATTTAATCTTTATTTGTATTATGAATTTGTAATAGAGAATCACCATATAGTTAGTTGTTGCAAGTGTAGAGATGATTCACAAATTTTTATACATTGTTTAGATTATTTGTAGAAACTTTAAATGATTTTCGTATTTATGCTTATTATGATTTTTAGAGATTATAAATGATTTTTATATTTAGGCTTATCATGAACTTTAGAATTACATCTTTTTAGAGGCTTCAAATGATGTTGATATTTAGGGTTATTAGGATTTTTAGAGATTATAAATGATATTCTTATTTAGGCTTATTATGAACTTTAGCAATACATCTTTTTAGTGGCTTCAAATGATGTTGATATTTAGGGTTATTTAGATTTTTAGAGATTATAAATGATATTCTTATTTAGGTTTATTATGAACTTTAGAAATACATCTTGTTAGTGGCTTCAAATGAAGTTCATATTTAGGGTTATTAGGATTTCCAAGAGATTATAAATGATATTCTTATTTAGGTTTATTACGAACTTTAGAAATTCATATTGGGGGCTGAATTTTTCATTGTATTTTGTGAATAGATGTATCGGCAATGGATGTACAACACGGATAGACGCTCATCTGATTTCATTAATGGCGTTCATCAATTCCTCGACGCGGCAAAGGCTAACTCGACCTCGGGTTTTATATGCTGTCCATGCAAGGTCTGTGAGAATAAGAAGGATTATCACATCTCGAAGAAGGTGATTCACACACACTTGCTTAGGAGTGGTTTCATGCCTAACTATATCTGTTGGACCAAACACGGCGAAGCGGGGATATTATTAGAAGAAGGTGATGAAGAAGGTGAGGACAACATCCCGGACTTTGCACAATACGGTGCCTTTGTAGATGATATAGCAATGGACGAGGGTGAAGCAGTTGCAGAAGATGAGGATGATGATGCCTTAGGTGGCATGATCCGTGATGAAGAGAAAGACTGCGAAAGTGCGAAAGAGCGGGAGAAGATGAAGCGTTTGTTGGAGGACCACAAAACATTGTTGTACCCAGATTGCAAAGAGGACCAGAAAAAATTGGGTTCCACGCCGGAACCGTTGCAATGGAAGGCAAGTAATGGCTTGTCTGACAAAGGTTTTGGAGAGTTATTGACAATGATAAGAAGATGCTTCCAGAGGCAACACATTGCCCGAAACAACATATGAAGCAAGAAAAATCGTTTGCGCTCTTGGACTAAAAGTACAAAAGATACATGCATGTCCCAATGATTGTATCCTTTATCGGGGCGCATGTGTATGATCTAGTGTTATCCAATGTATAATGAGATTAAAATGTTGTCATTTGTGATTAATGCAGAGGATATTTTCCCATGAAGAGCTCCCAATGACAGAAAAAGCAAAAGCTATTGCGGAGTAACTATTTGGACTCATTATGGACCAAGTTATAAATCCAAACGGAGAGTACCACCATGACGGACGCGATATCGCTCCCTTTCCGCTCCTTCTTCTAGTTCTGCTCATCAATTGTAAATAACTTCTAATTGCTCTAATTCATGGTCAACAACTGGTCAAACTTCTATTTCCAACACTTAGACAATTTCTGACTTTTGTATTGGCTGATCTCAATGTTTATATGTGAATGTTCGAGAAAAATGCAATCAAAGTCGGGTCAAAATCAATTGACAATTGCGACGACTTCAATCTTATTGCTTGAAAGATCGTGTACGACATAGGACGCATAGACACGTAGATGCGTAGACACGTACGCGAATTGCATATAACTAACCCAAATAGCAAACGTTTTAAAAAAATAACCAAAACATCCTTCGGTACTTGTTGGTAACACCAACCTGTACCAAAGGCCCTCCCCCGTAGCATACATGGGAGGGCCCTTTGGTACCGGTTGGTGTTATCAACCGATACCAAAGGCCCTCATTGGTACCGGTTCTGGACCCGGTACCAAAAGCTATTGCGGACCAACTATTTGGATTCATTATGGACCAAGTTATAAATCCAAATATAACGGAGAGTACCACCATGACGGACGCGATATCGCTCAATATCGCTCCCTTTCCACTCCTTCTTCTAGTTCTGCTCGTCAATTGTAAATAACTTTTAATTGCTCTAATTCATGGTCAAAAACTGGTCAAACTACTGTTTCCAACACTTTGACAATTTCTGACTTTTGTATTGGCTGATCTCAATGTTTATATGTGAATGTTCGAGAAAAATGCAATCAAAGTCGGGTCAAAATCAATTGACAATTGTGACGACTTCAATCTTATTGCGTGAAAGATCGTGTACGACATAGGACGCATAGACACGTAGATGCGTAGACACGTACACGAATTGCATATAACTAACCCAAATAGCAAACGTTTTAAAAAAATAACCAAAACATCCTTTGGTACCTGTTGGTAACACCAACCTGTACCAAAGGCCCTCCCCCGTAGCATACATGGGAGGGCCCTTTGGTACCGGTTGGTGTTATCAACCGATACCAAAGGCCCTCATTGGTACCGGTTCTGGACCCGGTACCAAAAGCTATTGCGGACCAACTATTTGGATTCATTATGGACCAAGTTATAAATCCAAATGTAATGGAGAGTACCACCATGACGGACGCGATATCGCTCAATATCGCTCCCTTTCCGCTCCTTCTTCTAGTTCTGCTCGTCAATTGTAAATAACTTTTAATTGCCCTAATTCATGGTCAAAAACTGGTCAAACAACTGTTTCCAACACTTTGACAATTTCTGACTTTTGTATTGGCTGATCTCAATGTTCATATGTGAATGTTCGAGAAAAATGCAATCAAAGTCGGGTCAAAATCAATTGACAATTGCGACGACTTCAATCTTATTGCGTGAAAGATCGTGTACGACATACGACGCGTAGACACATAGACGCGTAGACACGTAGACGAATTGCATATGACTAACCCAAATAGCAAACGTTTAAAAAAAATAACCAAAACATCATTTGGTACCTATTGGTAACACCAACCGGTGCCAAAGGCCCTCCCCCGTAGCATACGTGGGAGAGCCCTTTGGTACCGGTTGGTGTTATCAACCGGTACCAAAGGCCCTCATTGGTACCGGTTCTAGACCCGGTACCAAAGGCCGAGCCCTTTAGTCTCGGTTGCGCGGTACCGGTTCCAAAACCGGTACCTAAGGGGGTTATGACCCGGTACTGATGGCGCTCTCCAGTAGTGCCAGTTCACGGCAAGTGTTAATTTCTATCCTGGTGCCCCTAATTTCTATCAGCTGGGATTTATGGTATCTTCTACTCCACACAGAAACTGAATTATTGAACAAACATACAAGGACATTAAATTGGTAGCTACCTTAAGCACAACGCCTTTGTTCTTTGTGACTTGAGAGGAGTGGTGTTTGAGCTTGGTATATATTGGTCAGAAACAATCATTCCTAATTGGTGTTATCATTCAGTAGAAAAAACAATATTTATGCAACCCGTATTACAGGCTGGTGACATAAACTGGGAGTTGGTACTTCCAGTAATTCTGGCAGTTATGATGCAACTGCTGCTTTTAGGAGTTGACAATAACGTGCCCTTCCCTAGCATTGCATGATGCAATGAAGTCTTTCGTCAGCAAATAGATGTGCTGTTCAAGGTAGCGTTAGCATTATAATTATGCTATTCATTGGTTCGAAAGGTGACCATGCATCAAGATCGATCATTTTGCCTCAAGCAATCATGATAGTTAAAATTATTTGCAATTGAATCTTTATTTGCATGATTGTATCGGTAGTAATGGTCTATACCACCAGCCATTCCTAGCTATAATAATGAGCTGTGCACCTACCACGCCTTGTGAGATTTACTCTTCTCATAATGCAATCTACACATGAAATGATTGAGCAAAATTCAGGCTTGAGCGGCATGAAGAACCCACAGTATCCCACGGCCATGGATCTTACTACATGAACACGAGACCGCACACCATGTTTTGTACGTAAACACAGGAAAACTACTCCCCGACCCCAACCATGAATCTATTCCCTCATAATGCAATGTGGAACATGTACGTGATTACTTACATGCAAATCTCTAAATTCATCCCAACATACAAACCACCAAAGGACGCCATCTTTAGCCACTTCCTGTAGCTAGACGACTTTCCGGACCACTACGACTCTCAGTTCAGAACATTCTAGGCAGAGCTTCGAGCTTCAGCACGACCAGTAGTGGTAATTTGTTTCTAGACGCCTCTCATTTCCATCAGCACCATGCACACTTCTAGTTCATAGAAATTCTAACAATCCTAACTTGGCATTAGTAGCTACCTTCAGCACATCGTTTAAGTTCTCTGCAAGTCATGATGTGGTGCGGTGTTTATGTATGAAAAAAGGAGAGTTGGTATATATATTGGTCTGAAAAAATAATGTCAAAATTGATGCACGGCAATGCAATAAATATAAGTTAAGTAGTACATATATATTTTTATCAGGTTGTGTCTTGTACCGGTGCATTCAGTATAAAGTTTAAGTCCATGCTAAAATGATTAGTTATTTACTGTTTGTTTGCATGATTGTACCTGTAGTAATGATGTATGTATACGGCCAGGCTATAAAATGACATGTGCACTGCACTTTCTGTGATATGGAGCACATGAGTCTTACCAGTGGGGGCGTGCTGGCCAGGAAATGATGAAGTGGATCCATACAGCATCGGCGTCAGAAACCTACAGTCTACGAAGGCCAGCATCGTTCGACTTCCACACAGTTTTTGCCCCAGCAACTAATGTACTAATAAGATATGAACAATTGCTGTACATATGTGTTGGCAGGCTTACGTGGGACAAACTGGTACTTAAGGGTTCTCCACACCACACATGGGTATTAATATGGATCCCCTGTTTTTCTTTTCTTTGCACACATTTCCATTAGTTTTGCAATATAAGTACCATCTATATCAATGGTATGAGCCCATGATGGTGTGCAAGTAGTTGCATGTTTACCGAACGCCGTACCACAGTTATCAATATCTCATGCCATACATTCATACCCACCATCGCACTATATGGTGACCGTTTCACCAGGCCTGCCAATAAAAATGTCTGGTACAAAGCTCAGGCATCAGAAGCGTCGTTTCAGAATCTTGTGTACTCAGCTAGGAGGTAGCACGCATTTACCCAGCAAGTTATTTTCAAGCAAAATGCAGCCCAAGACATTCAGGACTGAGGGACACCTGGAACCCACAACATCCTTCTGAGTATCCATTGGTGGCCTGATACGCAGCTGAAATTTATTTGTGTCATTGTGTCATTCCATATAATAGAATGGAAGGTTAAGCTACCACACTTCACTGCCAACTTATGAAAATAATCTTGATTACATGGAAATGTATAACTGAACATATAATAGAATGGAAGCGTGCGCATCATGGCGGATCCGGCTAGACACCACACACACCCTTCGGTGCCCATTGGTGGTGGATATATACAGTCCTGTGGTTATACCACATCATTGATTTTTCTGTTGGTCATTTGAGGTAATGACATGATCAACCCAGAAATAAAAATATCGTACAATAAAATACAATTAAAAACATGATCACATATATTTCATCACAAAGATTTAAAATCATTCTAGTTCATCTTCAATGATATTTTCAAGATGTTTCAAATTTCACGGGCTGTATAAACATGTACGCATACTCGTGTTTATATTATCGAGATGAATTGTAGCAGAAGTAATAATGAATTATATTTTGCCAGCCTAGTTTATTATTCTGTTAAGTGGCTATCTGAGTCAAGGCAAACTCAATTGCATGATTAATTTCCAAAATTAATTAAGTCAACAATTGAAAACAATGTACTAATGACTTTTCTCTCAGTGAATGAATGCCATATTATCCAACTAGTACTAATGACTTTTCTCTCAGTGAATGAATGCCAAATTATCCAGTAGTGTTAGGATATAAATAAAGAACCCTTCTAGATATATGCATAGTAGCAGGAGGGAAACATTCCTGAGATTCAAGTGTTCAGCTCCTGTCTCTGTCATGCCGAGCCTTGGTATGGGAGGTGTCTGGAATTTAGTCTTCATATCTTCGTAAGTGAGCCAAAAATGGGTCACCAAGAATAGACTCCAGGTATATCAAACATTGAATCTTATTTATCATGGACTGAGACCTGGGTGTGGCCATTAAGTCGATCATTAAGCTGGCCAAAAGCCCTGTGAAAACATTATCCGCACAAATGAACACACTGTTGCTTTTTTGGAAAACGCAGGAGAGCTGCACTTCATTGCATTAAAGAGAGAAAAACAGTCCACATACAACTCCCATCTCTCATATGGGGACCACATTGCTGCTCTTTGCTGCAATAGAAATCAGAAGTTAATCATTTTTGTTACGTTAGTTGGTACAGGTATCCTATTTTTGTAAGGTAGCAAAGAGGTACTGGGAGGTATCTTTTGTATTTTGATACAGCTCCCACATATTTTTGTACCAGCACGTCTCTCCTATTTGGGTACCAGTCCCACCTGTTTGGTACCTTTTCTACGTACCTCTTGATAGCTCTTATGTCTCAACCATTAAATTCAAACCGATGGACGATTCTCATCTGTTTCAACCATTATAAAATTTCTCATGTTGTATTCTAAGATTTTTTTATAATAGTATCGTAGTTAGAGATTTCTCTTAAGCAGCAAGACAATGTAGGCAAGATACGCAGCTGAAATTTATTTGTCATTGTGTCATTCCATATAATAGAATGGAAGGTTAAGCTACCACACTTCACTGCCAACTTATGAAAATAATCTTGATTACATGGAAATGTATAACTGAACATGTATTGCAAAACAATACTTTTTTGATACCGAACATGTATTAAAACAACTGCAGTGCCTATAAAATGACCTATACAGGCTGAGGCACCAACAGTCACTACAGGAAACCCCATGTTTGTCGAGTGCTCGGCAGTTTGCCGAGTGCATAACCCATATGCCAAGTGTCTATCGGCTGCCACTCGGCAAAGGCCAGACACTCGGCATACAAGGCCTTTGCCGAGTGCCAGCAGACAGACACTCGGCAAACAGCGGCTTTGCCGAGCGCCGTGGATGAGACACTCGACAAAGGCCGCTCGTGACACCCACATGTAGCGTCCGAGGGATGGCGGTGGGCGACCGTGAGCCTTTGCTGAGTGCCGGCCGTTAGGCACTCGACAAACATAACTTTGCCGAGCGCCAGGAGGTTGGCACTCGGCAAACCCTATGTGTTTGCCGAGTGTTTTCCTTGGCACTCGGCAAATGTGTACTCATTATTTCTTGTTACCCCTTTCAAACTTTTTCTTTTGTCCACATACTTTACGAGGTACTCCATGTCAAAATTTGGTATTTTTCTCGATCTATTTGCTATATTCAATTAATTTATTTTTAATTTAAAGGGTTGTTTTATTTAAATCAAATTTGAACTGCAAGTGATTCAAATAATGGAACAGAGTGAGTGGAAAAAATGATATTCATGTTATTGAGACCATTGTGAGGCCTTATCATGGCAATGAAAGTAAATTTGGGACATCTTGTTCATGAAACATGACGAGTTATGTGTGTTCGGATTGTTTTTAAATTCTAGAAAAATCAAATGAAGTCTGAAAATCATGAGATTTGTCAAGAGCTCATTGTATCATACGTGGAGGCTGTGGTAAAAACTAGAGAAGGTTTTGCAGTAGTTGTCATGTACAATGCTTACAAACTGGAACATCTTTGAAGAAGAATCGTATAGTTGAGTAGGACTTGGTAATATTTAGAGTCAAAGTGACGGTCCAATTAGGTTTTTACTTCCAAACTTTTTGTATAGGCAATAGACAAATTAGGTTTTTACTTCCAAACTTTTTGTATAGGCAATAGACAACATAGTTCGTTTCCTGTGAAAATGTTCATAATTTTCTGGATCCGTTTGATAATTTTAATGTATTAAGTGCAATTATAAAGTTTTAATACATATAAATTGTGTATTTGTGATATAAATGCATGAAATAATGGACTCATTTTTGTAGAAGTATGAAATATGAATTGTTGAGTGAATTTTACCAAATATGGCTTTCATCTTTGTAGAACTATCAAAATAGTGCATCAAATAGTTTTGTATATATGCATGAAATATGGAAACCCCTTTGCCGAGTGCCCTTGACCTGGCACTCGGCAAACCTTTCCTTTGCCAAGTGCCAAGGTCATGACACTCGACAAAGGGGGGGCCTTTGCCGAGTGCCCCAGGGTAGATACTCGGCAAAGGGTGGGCGTTTGCCGAGTGGCCCTGCGCGACACTCAGCAAAGCTCTCACCTTTGCCGAGTGTCGCCTAGTTGGCACTCGGCAAATGGAGGGCTTTGCCGAGTGCCTACCGTCTGGCACTCAGCAAACGACCCACGAAACCGCCGTTAGTTAACTTTTTTTGCCGAGTGTTCAAATGTTTCGCCGAGTGCAGTGCGACACTCGGCAAAGGGTTTGCCGAGTGCCCGACATATGGCACTCAGCAAACCCGGCTTTGCCGTTACGTTTTTTGCCGTGGGCGCTTCGCCGAGAGCGGCCCACGACAAAGCGTTTGCCGAGTGCCTTTGGGGCTTTGCCGAGTGCCCCAGGCACTCGGCAAACATGTTGTTTCCCGTAGTGAGTGTAGCTTGATGGTCGTTAGGTTGTACCAAGTGAGAGCACATGAGTGAGTCAATATATATATATATATTGTTCATGATCTCCTAGCTAGGATCTAGTTTCCAGCCCCTTGCTCGACCAGACATTTCGGCAGCTCACAACTGTCTATCAAGATCAAGATTAAGAAATATTTCTGCAGTTCCACATAAAGCAGTGGCTATATTTATATTGGATTCCTGATATTGCGTTCCAATTTCAAAGATGGAGAATAGGATAACTTACATACAAATAAAAAGATGCTAATTTATCAGAAAGAATGGCCACCATGTATTTTCACATGAAATTGATAAGGGATAATGTGCTCGATGCACAGTAGCATGAGTGAAAGCATGTGCTTCCTGGTGTCCCGAGTTTATGTTTTCAACTAATTATTAGTAAATGTCACTCCTTACCTGCATGAGTGTATCGACTTGCACAACCAGACATGCATGCCTATAAAATGACAGGTATAAGCTCAAGCCCCAACAGAGTTCGTGAGGTTTCAGGATCCTTTGGTTGCCCCAAGCCACCAAGACACTACTATGAGTTTCCATTCTAGCCGGGAAATTATCAAGGAAAAATGCAGCAAGAGATTCATGCTTGAGGGGCAACAGGAACCCATGATGGCTAACTTAGTGTCCATTAACTTCCAGATCACCGAATCCAAGAAAGCACACTCTCTTTCCTCGTGCCGACATTGTTAATATTTCTGGGAGATGCCTGAAAGCTGGGTTGTGCCTTGTGCGTTGTAAAAGTTTTCAGTGAGCAAGGTGCACCATGCATGCCTTAAGTGCATCGAGGATCCATGGTATGCAAGCTGTAGGCTCGGAGCAGACTCCAGCCAATTTATTAAACGACATGAGCGCGCTAATTAGTGTTTTCAGTGGATGCACCCTAGGAAAGAAATCATCGAGCATAGTGAAGCAAGAGCATCTTCTCTAGAGACTTTCAGGCTTGAGTGGCCTCAGAAACCTACAATCCCCCATGACCAATGATCTTAATGTGTCCTCAAGTTTTGTTTGAGCGAGGCACACCAACTTGCATTGTAAGGTGTTGAATAAGTGTTGAGCTTCGAAGGAGTTAGCCGGCAAGTGAAAATGTGGCGTCCATAGTGGCATAGTTTTAAAGCTCGAGGATTCAGTATCCTTTATGGTGGCTCATTATTTTTACATATAGTTATAACCAGTGCAAGAGACATATATTGTTCTGCCCTTTCCATGAAGTTCCTTTTCTCTGCATCCATGAAGCAAATAATATTGTGAATCTTCCTAATAATGTGGCATCTTGTGCTTTGGTTAGTTGTCAAGGTTGGTCCTATCCCTAAAAAGTTAGAAGGGAAAATAGCATCTAGGGACTAGAAAACTGGAGCTTAATTTGAAATATTAAATGTAAAATGTTCAGCAGTATTCCTGAGAATGAATCACTTATAGTGCCTTTGGCTAAAACAAAATTCTATCAAGCAGTACAATCCTTTTTTATTTTCCATGTATTTTGCTAATTAAAATAAATTTTGTTGAATACTATTCATTTCTGTTCATTTCGAAGGGGTAATGTTTTTAGTAGATATAGACAAACAACCAATCATTATGATCTCTTTGTGCTGGTAAGTATTAAAAGTCGGCCAATGAATGAATAATGTAAAACTAAGATGGCACCCTAACTGAACTTGTTTGATATTAATATGAATAACTCAATGTTTGGCAAGACAGTGCAGTGTGTATCCACAATGGATGGGACAACAATTGTCAGGTCTGCTATGGGAAAGAATCACCTGTTGCCATCCTCATTTTGCCCTATATATAGTTCTCTACAAGCTTCCTGTTTGCCTGCAGAAAGATTGGAAAGGTGTGAATGGTTTAATGAGATGTGTGTAGACAACCTTTTTCACTGATACTGGTGCAGGAAAGATGTGAAAAAGCGGTATTATTTTCGACCAAAGATAAAACATTGCCAGCTTTATTTAAATCTTAACAAGCTATCTTACATTAGTCGACCGAGCTGGAGACTAGCGGTGTCTGAGCACAAAACATGTCATGATGAGGATTCTGTTTTTGCAAAACAGTACGAGTCGAACACTGGAATAATCTGTCACCAAAAAGGCAGAGGCAAACTCTTTTTTTAAAATAACCTACTCACGTCCGATGTAAGATGGAGCACACTGCACACGAGCTCATTAATCGTGCAACCAGTAGTACATGAAGTTAGGAGCCTGCAGTAGTACCTGTAAATGCCTCTTTATTTGCGTGATTGTACCAGCAGTAAAATGCCTCGTAATTGTGCGAGTTACAAGATGGCATGTGCACTGCACGTCCTATATGACATGGATCACATGATCGAGCTCATTAATTACTTTAGAGACATTTAATTTGTGATACCAAAATCTTTGTTCGGTCTAGCGTTGTATTGCATGATCAGATTCTCAGTGCCACTGTGGAGCGTGCCTGTTTGGAGGATCAGTGTTGAAAAGGTAGTTTGACAATGATGAGACTTGATGCCCCAGAAGGCCAGAAGGGCCATGGGCAGCTCCAAGTGCTATCCGACATTGGAAACGAGGCATTGATTGTGATTGGTGTAAGAGGAGTATCAATGCACATGTACGTACTACCTCCTGTGTCATAACGAGCATAGCAGTCATCCGCATCCTAACCATATATAAGTTGACATGGGGAATGTATAGGTGGACATGGGGCATGTTGGAAGCAACCAACCACTGAGTTTAAGTTACCTTTTTGTGAACCAAAAGCTCTCTTCCGTTGGAATGAGAGGTGTCGGGAAACGAGTAAGCACTCTTCCGTTGATGCCATTCCTGTCATTTTTCTCCTTGTGGATCAAACTGATCCCTTCTAGTGCAACAAAAGAAGGTTCTCCACTGACCTCCCTAAGTTCTTCGTTACGAGGAAATCTGATATTGACCGGAATGTTGTATTGTACAGGAGAAGACAATGAGCATTGCACACGTTCAAACAGTGGTGCTAATGGCAAGCGCAATGTTTCCCTTTTTCATGTATTTAGGAAAATTTATGATCCCTCTATCTTAAAGTCACTCTCTTATTTGAAATTTGTCCTGCAATATTTGAGATGTTACATGGTGCCAACTAATTGCATGGTGTAACACCCTAATCTTCGTCATATGAAATTGTAGAAACATTTTCTGACTTTTTACAGATTTATTTTAGACAGAAGGCATAAAGCCCAGCTTTATATAAAGCAGTAATAAGAGTTTGATGTTGTGGATACCAGCTTTACAAGCACAGTTTGAAATCAAAGGAAGATCACAAAACAATCCAAAAGAAAAGGTCTTCCTAAGACTTGCCATCTTTACGCTCCCTCAACAAAACACCAGGTAGATCACAATGCGTTTGAACGTCTAGTGTCCCTCTAAAAAGGATAAGTCAAGCCCAACTGGAATTGGTAGATCTTCTTCCTCTCTAATTACTTCTACGAACGTCACAGATGTCCTGATGATGTCTTCTAGCTGATCAGCTGATTGCCACTGCTGCGGCTGCTGCTGGAGCATTGCCACCATTGACTCCAGGTGTAATCTTCCCTTTTCCTTGCATAGTACCTTCCACCTCTACAAAAAGGAGATCATACGATATACAAAATTGTTAGGAGAAGAAATTACCACATTATTGAAAAGAAAATCATTCCTTGTTAGCCAGAGGCTCCAAGTAAGCCATGCGAACAGAATAATAAATGCATCTCTATCGGCCTTATTATTAGTAGCAGAAATTGTTGGGGAGTCTGAGTTCTTGCTGTTGCTGCTCTTGCGCCTGTGTGGTGCAGTGCAGACTTGTTCTGGTTGCTGTCGACCATGGCCTGGTTCTTGGGCCCCTTGCTGTGCAGTGCTCCTCTGCCTCTCAGGTTGCTGCTATGGACGTTCCCCTCGGCATCGACATCGGCTCAAGTATCTCTGTGAACCTGCCGCCAATTCAGACTCGGACGTGAGTGGCAGAATTGGCTTTTTGGGTCAGAACTTTGTGTTTGTTGAGCTTGTCGTCCCACGTAGAAAATCTACGTGCTGTGAGTTACCTGGTGACGGTCCAAGATCCATGGGAGTCCTCGTGGGCTGTAGGCCCACTAGGAAATTGGGCCGGCAACTCTGACAGATACAAGGAAGAGGCGTACAGCTTAAGGAAACTAGTCGGCTACTAGGAAACAATCCGGCCTACTCATGTTAGGACTTTGTGTATTGTATCCGACTAAGAGTTTGTATTTCTTGCCTTGTAGACCCTGTCTCCCGAGTATATAAGGTGAGGCAGGGACCCCTTGTAAAATCATAACCATCAATACAAAGCGATCCACCATACAGGACGTAGGGTATTACGCTCTCTACTCGAGGCGGCCTGAACCTATCTAAATCGTCTCGTGTTCACCATCGTGCTTCTGTTTCCGGCGAGGCCCTCACGAACAACTCGACAACTTAGGGACCCCCTATAGTAGGCTAGCCGGTATAAAAAACCAACAGCTGGTGCGCCAGGTAGGGGCTCTCGTCGAGAAGCGTAGAGCAAGCTCCATGGCACCAGTTATCATCAACTGCGATGGTGACATGGCGTTCGAAAAGGGCTCCACCTTCGTCTTTGGCTCTTGGGTCTGCACGGCAAACGGTGCGGGCAACTTTGACCGCGTCCTCAAGTCACCGACTCCGGAGGAACTCGCCGACAAGCTCGACGAGATCGCGCCCCCGGTCCGAATTCAACTTGGGCTCGAGAAATCCCACGTTCGAACTCAACTCGGACTTGGGAAACCTCGACTCCTAGTTCGATTCCAACTCGGGCTAGGAATATTCCAAAGCGAACTAAGGGGTCCGAGTCGGTTTCCAAACCATCGGTCGCGCCAAAATCCGCCAATTCAAAAATCTAGAAGAGAAGGAGTCCTGCCACTGCTAAGTGTGAGGCTGACACCCCGAGCCAATTTCCTTTTGGAATCGTGGGCCCAACCTCTGTTTTCCAGGCAGCATCCTCAACACAACTCTGATCTCTGGTCGAATTCCACGAACTCCCTCTAAACGGGAGACAAGTCGGACTCGTCATCACTTCAACCCCTAAAGGACGAGTTTTTCACCGGCTAGGATGCAAGCCAAAGCTTGGAGCAACACCGCAGGAGGACCTGGATATGTCTCGCATCATCGCGTGCATTGATCCACACCCGTTTCAACACGGGCAGCCCCTGAATTCTTCAAGCCGCTGCGGATCAACAGTCCCAGTAACTTCAAGCACAGGAAGCTACTCGCCAGGGCGTCAAGCCGTGGTGATCATTGGCCAAGAACCAGAAGTCTCCAATGATGAACCAACTGTGGAGAACGAAGCTGAAGCTGACCGTAACCGACGCAGAGAGCGAAACGCTGCTCGAGCAGATCGTCGCCGCTGTGCCGGTCACAGACTTCCTCCACAGAACCTCAACCCCAAGTTCACATAAGTCGCCGGGCAAGACGTCTACACCAATGCCGCAGCCAACATCATGGCTATCGTAACAGAGTTGGGGCAGATGGCCCAAACTCTGGAAATCCTCAGGATGAAGACAATGCTCGAACCAGCGGTCGTCCAGCACGATACAATCAACCCTGCGAAGACCATCACTAGAGCACCGAGCTGTCAAGCAAGCAGCCGACTCCCTGAAGTTGGCAATCACGGCAACTAGTCCCACCACCCGAGCAGAGACCAACGCGAACACGACAACGAGGGAGGCATGGTAGTCGGCGCCGAAGGTAGAAACTGCGGTGCCGGACCTAGCCACCACGTTGCTCAACAGAGCCACAATGGCGGGCGCGATGGCAACAGGGACAGGGATGTACGTCCTAGCAACCGCAATAATGACAGGGATCTGTGACACCGTTTGCAGCCCAGAGATGCATGCACCATCATCTCAGCACGGGCCCACGATCGCGAAGAAGACGAACGCTGCCGGCGCCAAGAGTACGACCAGGTCTATGGGCCACCAGGTCAGGGTTACCATAACCTTAACAAGTACGAAGGGTTCCTGGTCTTTTTAGACCATATCCGCACCACTTCCTGGCCCGACAAGTTCAAGCCAGCTCATATTGAAAGATATGATGGGAAGCGCGATCCCGAGCAGTGGATTCGTATCTACTACTCGGCAATCAAGGCGACAAGGGGCAACACCGACACTATGTGTACCTATCTTCCAGTAGTTGATGGACCACGACTATTGCGGTGCAGGTCATTGATGGACCAAAGTAATAGTCTATTGTTCCGGAGTCACACCTCATCTTCTTTAGTACCACCGACTATTGCACAGCTATTGTCCCAACTGTAATTGTCTACAACCACAATAATCAGTGCCCAAACTTGTCATTTGTCTCAGCACCACCAACTATTACTCTACAACCACCACAATAGTAACATCAATAGTTGCTATGATATCTTGGGGTTCTTTTAAGGTTTTCTAATGATTGGTCACCCATGTTCATGACCTTACATCCACGATACGATGTCCTTGTATGCTACCGAGCTTGTTAGTCCGCGTGGGTTATGTTGCATATGCAATCCCCAAAATCACTAATGGTCTATGCTAGGTCCATTTTTCTTATACTGTTCTTAAGTTGCGGAGATGTATTTGTAAACTATTACAATCAGAATGAGTAATCTGTTATACAGAAGAGGAAATTTATAATCTCTAAATAGATATTACAGAAGAGGAACTTAGCCAGCAATTTTCCAGGATGCAGATTCCTCATCACTCTCAGCAAACATCCAGTGCATCTGTAACCCCATCAGGCATTAGTTTAAAAGATTAGCAATGATTTGATTTCTATTGCGCACATTAACAATATACTTCGCAAAAGGCATTAGATCGACTACTGCCAAACGTACATACAAATAGCGTGTTATTAGCTCAAATAATTCTTATCATAAACTACTAACTATGTCAGATATCTGGTGTAGGTGAGATGGTAAGACATTGCAACTAGAAATTGTTCCATTTGTACATGTGGTTCCATATAAGCAATGACTTCTGGAAAAGGGAGATCCATTATTATTCATTACGTCAGTCACCTTGGATGAGGAAATCATTCCACTTCAACATGTGGTGGTCTTAACCTGCTTGTAGACTTGATGTAGAATTCTGCTTCCACATAAGTGTGATAAGGCCCAATATTATACAGCGGTAAGGTGCATGTGTCCCAAACCAAACAGCAGTTGAGAACCATAGCGGCTCACATGGCACGGCTAGTTTGTTTCCTGACGCTTCCCATTCCCAGCAGCACATTGTGTTCTTATTCCACAAAAACTTGAGCAAAGCTACCTAGACATTGGTAGGTACCTTCAACACATGACAGAAATTTTGTTTGTGGATTGTTGTCGACATCAGGTATCTATCATTATTATGTCGATGTCAAGATGATCTACAGACCTAAACTATCGGAGAAATTACTTATAACACTACTGGAACAATCCTTGTCCATCCACTAGAAATATATCTCTTGTAGCATTAGTATCGGTTCAAAGTCATGCCAGTATATTTGTGAATGATGGAAGGCCCTGGAGGCCTTCAGTACCGTGTGGAAATACCAACCGATACTAGTGTCTATAAATTTGTACTGGTTGATGTTAGCACCGTAATGGTCATCGAGGCTTTGGTAAATGTTGGCAACAACAACCTGTACTAGGGTATAGACATTAGTAACAGCTAGTGTTACCATTCAATACTAAAAGGTCTCTATGAGTGAATTCAAAATGAAAAATATGTTTTATCCATGTCAGATATGATCATGTAGATGAAATGGTAAGACATGGCAACCATAAATTATTTCACTTTTACATGAGGTTGGTGTAAGCAATGACGACTAGTGGAAATGGGAATCCCATTGCTGTTAGTTACATGAGCACCTTCGATGAGGAAATCATTCCACTTCAAGATGTGGTTGTCTTTGGGTCTATTTTGTAGAGCTACATCTGATTTTGATTCTCTGTGGAAGTTGAGTCTATGACATGTTGAATTCTGCTTCCACAAAAGTGTGACAAGGACCAAAATTATGTGAGGTATTGCAGTAGTGAATGAATGTTTGCGATATATGGGTAAATAATTGGAAATTAAGGAGCTTGTACAATGCCATGTTTAAACCAATACAAGGATGATAATTCATAAATCATACTAGGTATGATCGTAATACAGTTTCAATATTTCATTTAGAATCTAGAACTGAGCAACGGACAAGCAATTGGAGTTGCTAATAATTGGTATTCAATAGTCCTTAACTGAATATGTAAATTTGGAAATACAATTATTCTTTTTGTATATGTCTAAATGGATGTGCAGTATCATGTCTTACCCGAACTTAATTTTTTCGATAGTATTAGTAATTCACTCTCAACTTGGCATTGTTGTACTAATAATGGCTATGGCTCTATACAGCCAGGCATGGCTATAAAAGGACCTGTAGGGTTTTGCACCAAGGCACTGCACATTGCACTTTGTGATAGCACATGAACGAGTTATGTACTGCTAGGCGAAATGGTGAAGAAAAATGCATCAAGAAGATCGTCAACGAAATCATTCAGGCTTGAGCGGCACCAGGAACCCACAATGCGCAGCTTATTGTTGGTCTACTCACACGACTCTCTCAGTAGATAGGCTAAGTTCACAGAGCTTTACAGACAGGTACCTGCTTTGTGTCATTGTCACATGCAGCAAAGCAGGCTTGTGCGTTGTCAAATGTCTGAACGAACACCACCCTGCAAGGACTCAGCCGGCCAATGGCATGCGAGTCAGTGGCTCAGTGCTTGGAGCTGACGCCACCAGGCCTAGTAGAGCAGTGTTGCTTGGAGCTCTATTAGGCTTGCTATTAACGCTTACATGTATCTCGTGGGCTGGAGTGGAGCAGTTCCTTGGTTTTCGTTCCGTGATTCAGTGACTGAAAAATCATGGTTCATAACAATTGGTATTCACGACTCATGACCATTTCAATTTCGATGCTGCAGCGGCCACCAAGCACTCCACCTGCATGCTCGAATGCAACATCCCAGGG
>CM014271.1:70069455-70086562 GCA_004135705.1 Alloteropsis semialata | reverse complement strand
AGGGAGAGCATAGGATGGTGACTTCCTCAAGGTGTCCGATCAAGGACTACAGCCGATCCAAGCAGTCGGCTCTGAGACTTTGTTTTAAAATGGATGATTGTATAGAAGATCTTGAAGACCGAAGTGAGTTCGGCAAATTAGGGTTTGGATTTACGTCGGCCGATGAATTAGAAGAAATAGATATAGGATCTGGTGATAGACCAAGGCCGACGTATATCAGTGCTAAGTTGGATCCCGAGTATAAGCAAGAGTTAATAAAACTTTTGAAGGAATATTCTGATTGTTTTGCTTGGGAATATTATGAAATGCCAGGTTTAAGCCGTAATATTGTTGAACATCGGCTACCCATCAAACCAGGGTATCGACCACACAAGCAGTATGCAAGAAGGTTCAAGACTGAGATGCATGAACCAATTAAGGCCGAAATAACGAAGCTATTTGAAGCTAAGTTTATCAGGCCATGTCGATACGCTGAGTGGGTATCAAATATAGTTCCTGTTTATAAAAAGAATGGAAAGCTACGTGTTTGCATTGATTACAGGAACTTGAACAAGGCAACCCCGAAGGATGAGTATCCGATGCCGGTGGCCGATATGCTTGTTGATGCAGCATCAGTCCATAAAGTGATGAGTTTTCTGGATGGTAATGCTGGTTATAATCAGATTTTCATGGCGGAAGAAGATATTTCCAAAACTGCATTCCAATGTCCAGGTGCTCTCGGTTTATATGAGTGGGTTGTTATGACTTTTGGTTTGAAAAATGCCGGTGCTACTTATCAACGTGCTATGAATTATATTTTTCATAGGCTGATCGGCAGGATAGTCGAAATCTACATTGATGATGTGGTAGTCAAATCAAAAGGTTATCAAGATCATTTGGCCGATTTGAAGGAAACGCTGGAGTGTACAAGGCAACATGGATTGAAGATGAATCCACTCAAGTGTGCTTTTGGCGTATCGGCCGGCCAATTTCTCGGTTTCTTGGTACATGAGAGAGGAATTGAGGTAAATGATCGGAACCGCAAGGCGATTGATGATATTGAACCTCCAGTAAACAAGAAGGAATTGCAGAGTTTGATTGGAAAGATTAATTTTCTGAGGAGATTTATATCAAATCTGTCGGTCCGATTGGAGGCATTTACTCCTCTATTGAAACTGAAAAATGAAGAAGAATTGGTTTGGGAGCCTAAACATCAAAAGGCATTGGATGAAATCAAGCAATATTTAGCATATCTGCCAGTTCTTATTCCACCACAAAAGGGTAAGCCGTACAAGCTTTATTTATCGGCTTTTAATNGGAGCCTAAACATCAAAAGGCGTTGGATGAAATCAAGCAATATTTAGCGTATCCGCCAGTTCTTATTCCACCACAAAAGGGTAAGTCGTACAAGCTTTATTTATCGGCTTTTGATCATGCAATCGGTTCTATTTTGATTCAAGAGGTTGATGGGAAAGAACGAGTTATATTCTATTTAAGCCGAAGATTACTAGATCCTGAGACTCGGTACTCATATGTGGAGAAGCTTTGCCTTTGTTTGTATTTTTCTTGTACAAAATTAAGGCATTATTTGCTATCGGCCGAGTGTACTGTGATCTGTAGAGAGGATGTGATCAAGTATATGTTATCGATGCCAATCATGAAAGGAAGAATTGGCAAATGGGTTTTTGCTCTGACCGAGTTTGATCTTAGATACGAATCGGCCAAAGCGGTAAAAGGGCAAATAATGGCTGATTTAATTGCTGATCATTGTGGACCTAACATTAATGCTGTTGAGCAATGCATTATGGAGCTTGATGTATCTGGTCCGATGAAAAAGGTCGATGTGGTTGACGCGGTTCCTTGGACTATATTCTTTGATGGTTCTTCTTGCAATGATGGTTGCGGAATCGGCCTGATTATTATTTCACCTCGGGGGGCAAGGTTTGAGTTTGCTTTTCCAATTGAGAAATGCACAAATAATCAGGCGGAATATGAAGCATTGATGAAAGGTCTCCAGATTCTTAAAGAAATCGGCGCTCAGTTTGTTGAGGTATTTGGAGATTCTTTACTGATTATCAATCAGTTACTCGGCAAATATGATTGCAAGATGGATGCTCTGTTATCTTATTTCGAAAAATGCCGAGATTTGATTAGTCAATTCGCCTTGGTAACTCTTAAGCATGTTCCAAGACATCATAACGAAGAAGCAAATCGGCTGGCGCAAAAAGCGTCTGGCTATCGGCCTATGTCCGATGTGATGGTACAGGAGATACCAGAAGGAGATTGGAGGAAAGAAATCATTGAATATTTGAGGGATTCTTCTGTCAAGACTTCTAGAAAAATACGCTACAAATCGATCAGGCATGTCTTGGTTGAAGGAGTGCTTTATTTTCGCTCGATTGATGGAGTTCTGTTGAGATGTATCGGACCTGAAGAAGCCAAGGTTCTTTAATGGGAGAAATTCATGAAGGTGTTTGCGGGGCTCATCAATCGGCGTTCAAGATGAAATGGATGATAAGAAAAAATGGGTATTATTGGCCGACGATTTTAGAAGACTGCTTTGAATATTATAAAGGATGTCAAGAGTGTCAAAGATATGGAAACATTCAAAGGGCTCCAGCATCGGCCATGAACCCTGTTATCAAGCCATGGCCGTTTAGAGGATGGGGAATTGACTTGATCGGCCAAATTTTTCCACATTCAAGTAAGGGGCACAAATTCATATTAGCGGCAACAGATTATTTCACCAAATGGGTTGAAGCTATTCCTTTGAAGGAGGTGAAGTCACAGAATGTTATTGAATTCGTTAGAGAACACATTGTCTACCGATTTGGAATTCCACAGACGATCACAACAGATCAGGGTACGATGTTTACATCAGACGAGTTCAAAAATTTTGCTGCTGATATGGGTATCAAGCTTCTTAATTCATCGCCGTATTATGCACAAGCCAATGGTCAAGCTGAAGCCTCCAATAAAAGTTTGATCAAGCTGATTGATAGAAAGATTGAGGAGTATCCAAGAAAATGGCATATTGTGCTTCCTGAAGCTCTATGGGCCTATCGAATGGCTTGTCATGGGTCGATCAAGGTTTCTCCGTATGAACTAGTTTATGGACATGAAGCCATTCTTCCATGGGAAATTCGTACTGGATCAAGGCGTATCGAGCTTCAGGATAAATTGAAGGCCGTCGAATATATGGAACTCATGAATAGTGAGTCCGATGATTTGGCTGTTCATCGGCTGCGCGCTCTCGAAAGTATTGAAGCTAATAAACTCAGAGTGGCGAGGCATTATGATAAGAAAGTTAAAGGGAAAGAGTTCAAAGAGGGCGATCTTGTCTGGAAAGTTATTCTGCCAATTGGTTCTAAGGATCCCAAGTACGGCAAGTGGTCACCAAACTAGGAGGGACCCTATCAAGTCGTCCGATGTGTTCCTGGAAATGCTTATATTCTACAAACACTTGAAGGAGAAGTGTTTCCTAAGGCATTAAACGGGAAATATCTGAAGAAGTATTACCCTAGCATTTGGGTAAACTCGTAAAGCCGATGCTGTGCGTCAGGCTTGGAAGCCGATGGAAAATCGCCTCAAGAACAAAAAATAAGAGCCGATGCGATATGCATCGCCTTAAGGGCTATATACAAACAGAGAAAAGTATATTACATCATCAAGCCGCTCGATGGCGGAGCAGGCTGCTGGAAAAGGGATTGCATATATATTCATATATTTCTCATACAGAAGGATTTCAGAAGATAAAAGATCTAGTAGGCGCCGATGTACTTTGTTCATCATTGCCAGAACAAGACTAGAAAAGGAAGGGCAAAAGGAAGCGCAAGTTTGAGGAGATATCTTCTTCCTTGAGTCGAAGAAATCCGCTCTGGATGCAGTCCCTTGAAGAGCGCGCCGGTGGGCCAGTGGCTTTGCCCTAACTTGTAAAGGGCACTCTATTACACCCCTCTGAAAAACCTTCCCTTTGGTGAACCATGGAGAAACCTCATGAGGATTCTTCTAGCAGAGGTTCCACCTGGATTCACTGCAGGATCAGAAAAAGGGGGGAGTACCCTATACTTCTTCACGAGAATTCTTCTAGCAGAAGAGGAGGAAGGAGTTGGATTCTATATCAAACAAAAGGAGTTTGTGTTCTATCATGCATATTAGCCGCGCCATGGCTAAGGGATGGTGGAAGAAGAAGACCTGAGGCAGGTATTTATATCCGGCGGTCGATGGAAGCATTAAAGGAGATGGAATCCAAGGGATGCTCGTGGAAACTGTCCAAATAAAGAACAGTATTCTCGTGGAGGTATGGCATTGATTCAGAGCTGCTGTAATTGAAGGAGGGGCGTCTTTTGAGGAACTGCATTGAAGAATCGTTTCGCCTGGGTCAATAGACGCATGGATACCCGTGAGGTAAATGCAGGGTTCCATATGCTATTCATTGTCAGAGATGCTGTCGCTTGGGAGAGAAGAAGAAGATAAGCTCTGCGGGATATTGATGAAGAAAGAAAAACTATGGCCCAAAAAATCAAGAGACTACGTGGTGCGAGGATGGAAAGTTTCGGCGCGAAAATCGGTGGAGGAGTTGTGATGACAGATACGAATTTTGGAATAAAATATATTTTATCCCAAAATTGGGGGGCATGTGTTGACACCAGATTTTCGCACCAGATATGCTGAGTCATGAGGTGACGTGGTAAGGCTGGTGGACCCATTGACTGGTCAAAGCCGAAGATGACAGAGAAGGAAGCCGATGCTGGAGGGGAGTCTGACGAAGCAATGAGTCCGATGTGGTGATGGATAAAAGAAGAAGGGCGCGTCGGCTAAGAAGGAAGCGTATCAGATCTAGGGACAATTTCCTTTTCAGAAGGCGTATAGGAGTCCCGTTTTATGTTAACCTTAGTTTACTTTATTTGCAAGTTAGTCTGGTCCGATCAGGACTCTCCATGACCAGGGTATAAATATGAACCCTCGTCCATTGTAAAAACTATTCTCACAATCAATACAACCCGGCTTCACTCCAAAAATCCTAGTAGTAGTTACCGACGAAGCTCATTGGTGGACGGGCTGCATCAGTTCTGATCTCCGGCTTACCAGTAAGTTAGTCAATTTATCGAACTAGTATAGGCTTTGAATTGAGGCGCATCGCCCTTTCTCGTTTATACTGTTCAACCGATTTATCTCTGGATAATTAAGATTGATATAGATTCCCTACGTCGGAGCTAGATCAATATTGATTATTCAACAGATTATCGTTTATCGGACTGCACTTTAAGCCTAGATTCCCTACGTCGGAGCTAGGTATCAAGATTAGTCTAGATTCCCTACGTCGGAGCTAGAGTAATCTTGGTTACTAAAGGTAGTTTTTGCGGTCTGTTTGGAGTTGCTAGATTGGTTTAGATCTACGCCATGTGAATCAATTCTATTTCTTCAACGGCTTTGAGCATTGGTCTTGGTCCGATTTAAGCAATATTTATCTTACAGCATCGTTCTAGGTCCGATCCTGCTTTGTGGTTTAATCTGGTTGTTCTTTGAGTATTGTACTGGTGTAGATTCTCTACGTCGGAGCTGGATCTTTACAATACGATTAGATTAATCTTTGATTGTCATACTTGGTCTAGATTCCCTACGTCGGAGCTAGATTCATCTTGATTAGTTAAAGGAAGCTTTGGTTATGCCTTATTGCTATTTGAATGTTAAGTATGGTTTAGATTCCCTACGTCGGAGCTAGGTCTTGCTTGATTATTTGGTAGCATATTTTAGAATCAGAACGATCCTGTTAATGTTTTATCTGCTTATTTGTTTAATCTGATCAACACCTGTGCGAGCATCTTGTTTAATTGACAGGTTGATGAGTTGAGTTTGATTATCTAGCCATCCGATCTGATCATAGTTGGAGAAATCTAGATTCCCTACGTCGGAGCGAGATTTCTCTGAAAAGGCTATAGTCCGATTAGTTGGTTAGATGGTCCGATAAGACGAGTCAAACTAGCAACTAGGCAAGATGGACAATGTATCGGCTTACACTTTGATTATTTGATATCTTGTTTAAAGACACAGCTGATCCATTACTTTACATATTGGCCTTGTTTTATGCTCTATTTTATTATTTAAAGGCTGATCTGTTATATCAATCAAGGTCCGATCCTGATTGGTCCGATTTGGTGTCTGATTGAGGTCCGATCACTCGGTCCGATTGACGTCATCAATGAAGTCCGATTTTGAGGTCCGATTGGTATCGGCCGACACGTGTCTGATTGGGTCTTGGCTAAAATTCGACGTTACTCCATCGTCTGAAATAGAGCCGGCACAATCAAAGAGCAATTTAACTGTTTTATTCCCTTGTCAATTTCAGGTCAAATTGACTGGCACGCTGCGAACCTGAACTGGAGTGTGGATTGGCACTGGAGCGAAGCAGATCTCCCTGGTCTTCGTGTGCTGACCGCGGGGAATACGACCGCCGATTTTCCGCGTCAACACCACTATACTTCAATTTTCATTTCATATTGTGCCGTGGATGCCTCCAGCTGGTTATTGATGTTGGGTGTGGTATGAGCAGTATCTTTTATTGCTATCTACGAGCTGTGGGGAAATCAATTTGGTGAATTTGTGGTAGGATAACTGGACAACGAGCTACTAATTGTTCTTGTTTCTTTTTTTTTTACAGAATGGAGGGGAGGCGAGCTGCTCCCACCGCCATGGTCGACTCCAGCGGCAACAGGTTCAAGGACAGGGTCGCTGGACCAGATCGCCCCAAGCCCCCAAGCATGGCGCAGGGTGGTGGCGACACGGCGGCCGGGCCACTGGCCCCCTTCTTCCTTTCTGCATGATGGCGACAGGAAGGTGCATGGCAAGCGGCAAGCGAAATGGACAGCAGCAGGCTGGGTGCTGTCCATTTCTCTAGACTGCCATGCCCATGCAGGTAATGTGTGGGATGAAATGCTTCTAAAGACCAAGCCACCATATTGAACTGAACCTTTAGTTTCACGTGGTTGCAAAGTATGAGCTCACTACACAAGACATGCTAATTTGAATGTCATTAGAATTGCAGCTATAATTTTTGGGGCCGTGAGAGTATTAGACTCATAATGTTCTTCTATTAGAATATTACATCTGCCATATGTATCCTCGAAGTAGAATTTTCCATTCAGAAAGTGCTAGTTAATTCAATGAAAGAATCACAAATCTGTTTATACCATATATTCTTTTTTAGATATTTGTAGCCCTTAATTTAAATTTTCCATTCATGTAAACTCAATTGTTTTCTATTCTTGGGAAGGAATGCATGCTAAGATAATCAAGTTGTAATTATTTTTTTTGGCTAGTTCAATGTTTTTTTCTGTTCTAAACAAAAATGCCCATACTCCCATAATGTGTTTTAGAAACGAATTTAAATTTGTTAAATCAAAATTTTGGTTTCTGTATTTCTTAAAGGGTAAAGGAGAGGGAAAAAGGGTAAATTTATCAAGTAGTAGCGATTTTGTTCTCTGAATCTGATCTCATCACCTGTGGGTTTCGCTAAGAAACACCATGCCTCACATCATACTTTGCAGTGCCCCAATTTTGTAGTGTCAACTGGCAAAACCTGATGCAGAGGTGATTATATCACATCATTTGCTCAAGTTCCTAGTAAATCTAGCCTAGATTTATATGCATATGAAACTCATGATTTCCCAGAGCTATACTGCATTCTAATGTATTTTTAGTTCGTCTTCAGCCCATGCTCCAGAATAATGATGCCATCACTGTTGTTTCTTGAATGTGTGAAATTCTCATTGGGGCAAAGGTTTTTGTTTTGTTCTTTATTTAGAATATACTAGTAAGGAATCACAAGGTAGCAATGCATCCCAGAGGTGATCGTGGTATTATCTTTGTGCTGCATTTCAGATCAAGTATGAGCTCTATTTTTTCATAGTTTCTGATCCATTTGAGATGAAGTATCAGCAATAATTGAAGGCCACAGAAAGCAGGTTGACAAGCTGACTACGCAGATCCGCATAACTGCAACGTGGCCTTTTACACGAGAGGTAAGCCCAGCCCTTATGCCTTGGAATTTGATTTTGCATTGAATTGATTGAGGGTAGATGCCAGTGAATTTATGATCCATTTAGTGATGGATGGGGCTGATTTGTGCATATGAGTTGAATGAGGGTAGATTTTGCGAATTTGAAATACTAAGGGGGTGTTTAGATTGTTGAAAAGGGTGAAAAGTTTATGCATTGGGCCGCGTGCACAGAGAAAAAATGAACTGACACGGTTCTCAAGGTGAAAACTTTATGCAAAAGGTGGTGCATCTAAACACGCCCTAAGATTGAACCTTAAAAGATGATTGTGGCTGACATGTATCTGAAAGGAACTCAGATTTACCAAATATAGTTCTTTATGTCCGCCTCAAAATGTTTGCCTGCTCTAAAAATAAATACCCATACCCCACGACATGCGTTTGAGAATGCTGAAAGCTGCAAAGGTAACACATGGTTCCACCGATAGTCACCGTCACATCTTAGACTGTCACATCTTAGACTATCGCAAGATTAACTATATCTTTTTACTGTCACATCTTAGACTACTTTAGCTCACAATTTTTGTATTTTGAATTTGGATAATAAAGACTCAATTTTTGTTCATGTGACTGCTTGCAGTTGGACCAAAAATTACCTGTCCTTGTGTACAAATAAATTGATTCATTCAAAAAGGAAAAATACTAGATCTCCAGGTAGGCACATGAGCACACATAAAGGCATAAGGGTCATCTGCAACTGAACTGAATATGCTTAGTTTAAGTGAAATGTTATAACAATTTCCTTTTGGTTATAGAATGGTAGGATGATTACGGTAAGAACTAGTTTTGCTTATGGAGCTTGGGTCCACGGATGTTGTGGCTACAGAGTTTTGATCTTTTTTTTCCCTTTGTCTATGATTTTTCTAAAAAAATACACAGGTGCTGGTGCAATTAGGATGGAGGATCCATGATGGGTGGACGATCAAGGGAAAGAAGGCCATTGAACTAAGAAATGATCATTTTTTTTTAGTCTCCATCATTTACTCCCCCTTATTTTAGCAGGCGCCAGTCTTCTTCATCTGGCTGCATTGCATCAATATGGATCAAATAATCCATTGGGTGTACATTCTGAGATGGATAAAATAGCTTCTTACCCTTATTTTTATGTAAAGGGATCTTGTAGGTCGGGTAGCTTCTGCTATCTTTTTTTCCATTTGGATTTTTTTTGCTCCAAATGTTTTGGGGCATCCCGACAATTATATACCTGCTAATCAGATCAACAAAATGGAACTTGCTACGTCTAGCCTATGGAATGGTCTTTCTCTAGCTCAGCTAGTAATTTAGTTCCAGCCCCTAATTGCCTCGTTGTATGCAATTCGGAGGCCTCCAGCTTGTAAATTGGGCTTTCTTGTTCAATTTGTAAAATGTTCATTCAAATGATTTTTCAGGGAACTACCTATAAAAATAAACGTTCATTCCATGAGCTGACGCATCCACCTGGCGATCAGTCCTGAGACCTGTGTCTTTTTTTTCCGTTAAGGGCATATAATGATTTTTTTTTGATCCTCCAAATAAATCAGCATCACCGTTCAGAAAAAACCAGGGCAGAAACAAAAAAAGAACCAAATAGAGGAAAAAAACAACGGGAAAAAAATCCACGGAAGAAAAAAAACCAGCGCAATAGCGGGAAAAAAATCCATGGAAGAAAAAAACTAGCGCAACACGAAAAAAACTAGCGGAAAAAATCAAGGAACGAGGAGGGGCGGGAGGGGGCGCGGGTGGGTGTGTGGGGGGGGGGCACTGAATAACTATTTAGTACCCAGGGTATTGAATAGCGGAGGTATATATATATATATATATAGACACACATTGTTAGTTAATTCACATACCTTAATTCACAGCTTATATGGTTTGAAAACACACCTAAATTGAGAGCTTTGTTTCAAGGCAGGTAAAATGCAACATCGTCCTTTTTTAGATGAGGGCAGCCTCGAAAAAGAGATGCATATATTGGACAAGACTTCTTGCCTCATCCTTCAGACAGTGCTGCACTGTTTAGAATGGAAGCAGAAGACAAGGAGCGCTTTTTTGCAGTGTCCACGAGGAAGCAAGCCTACAGCTTCCTTATTACTTTGTTCAATGATATCCCGACACATTCCAATCCCATACACGTGATCTACTAATGTTGGCGAGCATGGTGTACGTGCTGAGGATTCACCTTCCATTGCTACTTGTATGAGACACTTTTATATGATGGAATGTCGGAGTAATGATAACTATGTGTACATCGATAATATGGTGGTGGTTGTTCGCAAACCTGAACATGCCAGTTGGCGCAGCACATTATGATTATTGCCATCAGAGTACGATAACTATCTACCATTGAATAAAAAAGTTAATTAATTGGAGCCGTTTGAGTGTAATGGCGGCAGAGACATCATTTGCAACAAAAATTAAAAAAAACCGATACATTGCCCTCTACATTTCGCTTGACAAGGAGCTTTGACGGTCAAGCAGTGTACCAGGATGGAATAGAAATTCAACAAGGAGTCCTACCAGCATGATAATACTTCCGCACAATAAATATATTTTCTATCATATTTTACAGCAGATTTATTATGCAGTAGCCAGTAGGCCTAGTACTCGCTCATTTAGCCCAGTTTAAAGGTTAGAAGCTAGCACATTGATTGCTGTATCATCCTGCTAATAAAGCCATTCTCGCTAGAATGGTGTAGCAGCGATGGAGCATGTTTGTGCAGTGCGGGCACGAAGGAACGGACGTTCTATTCATCACATGCAGAGGAACATCATGGCCAATCCCTGGAGAAGCTAGGTCTGGTTGCTCAATGATATCTGGATGCATCCCAACCCCATGAATTTGACAGAATGTAATTGGTTGACAGAACAAACTGAGTCGTTTCACCATGCACTACTCTATGGGATAAAGATCCATTGATCACGTTATATAGATATGGTGTGGCTGTAGCATGTGCAAGCATATATAACTGATCCGAGCATTACAACCACCTTACAGTTGATACATGACACAATTGTTTAGCTAGCTTACTGCATTGTTGCATAATATATAGACACAGTGATGTGTGGTGATAGAAGATATTCGTCACACTGTGATGGCCCCAGCAAACTTGTGGCCCAGCTAATCGTATCACCTGCCTCATGGTTGTGATGGGACTCTTTCGTGCTCATGCACAATTTTTGGAAGTGCGGCAACAAATATGCACAAGTTCCACGAGAAAGGAGTAGGTTGCAGACATGTTGCATTTGTGTGCGACGCGGTTCAACCATGAATGAAGCCTTGTTCACTTTTGTGGCTCCATACTGCTGTTGAAGGCCCAGCCAAGTTGTGAAGTCACCAGGATAGGTTCAATAGAGCACTGCTGGAGAAAGGGGCTTCGGTCCGACCTCCATTTGGTATTGGTACTAGACATTTTTTGGTTCGGTATCAATGCCCACCATTAGTACCGGACCAAAATGCTGGTGCCTTGGGAGGCCCGGGGAGGGCTCTAGTACTAGGCTGTTAGCCTCCTTTAGTACCGGGCGGAGCCACAACCCGGCACTAAAGCGCCCGGCCACCTTTAGTACCGGGCCATGGCTCCGCCTGGTACTAAAGGAAGTGTTTTAGTACCAGGCGTGGCCACCGCCGGTACTAAAACACCTCCTATATTACTCCTTCTTCTTCCCCAGCCCAAGCCCATGAACAGATCAAGCTTGTTGTTCATGGTGGCCGGGTAGGGGAGGAGATTTTCCTCATTTTTCACTCATTTTGTGGAGATTTTCATCACTGAAGGGCTCTAAAAGGTAAGAAACTTGATCTCTCTCTTTTTAACTCTTCGATTTCGCATTTAATGCTCAATGGAAGAAGGATTTAGTGGGGGAAGGTGATGGAGAAATTTTAGGGTTTTCAATTCGTATCTAGCTAGTTCATCTCTATATGGAGGACAAATTTTATGTTTGATGAAGGTTTCTATGGTGATTAACTTAAGCGTCACTTTGTATCGGTAGACAAATTTATTTTGAAAGAATATATATATATTTTTTGTTTCATAATTCTAAATAGTTGCTAGTTATTATATTGGCCCTAATTAACAAATTGATTTTTTTAAATTAACATGTGGTTTGTACGCGATATTATATAGCTGGACCGGCGATGGATGTACGACGACAAACACACGAAGGAATTCATTGATGGCCTGCATGGTTTTCTCGATGTTGCCAAGGCGAACAAGTTCCCCTAGGGTTTCATGTGTTGTCCCAACAAAGTTTGCAAAAACGAGAAGGATCACCATGACAAAAGGACTCTTCACACCCACTTGTACATATCTGGTTTTATGCTTAACTGTTTTGTTTGGACCAAGCATGATGAAAGAGGAGTTATAATGGATGATAATGAAGAAGAGGAGGATGATAATAACCGCATTCCATACTAGGGTCAAGCCTGGGCTTTTGTGGACACTACAATGGGCGACGCGGAAGAAGACCATATTGATGAGAATGATGATCTTGGGCAAATGTTGCGGGATGCTGAGGAAGACTGCAAAAGTGAGAAGGAGAGGATTAAGTGAGGACACTACAATGGGCGATTCAGAAGAAGACCATTTCAAGGAATTATACATGCTTTTCCATCAAGATGCCCTTGACAAGTCCCTCATGAGCCTCTAGATTCTGTGAGTTAATTTAATTTTTCCACAAAATAATAATGTTATATATTTTGTTTGCAAGTCTCATCCCTCTTTTATTGTGTTTCTTGTAGTATGGAGATCCGTTACTATCGACTCAATAGACTGTATAGGTACGGCTTTATGGACCCTCAAATTATAAACAAGGATAGCCTTAGAAAGAAACCAATTAGGATAGCTGTAACACCCTAAAATTTCGTTTTCTAAATTAGTAATTAATTTGCTAGGTTTTTGTGTGAGCATTCAGAAAATTTAGACAAATTAAAATCCTTTTCAGAAATTAAAATCAACCCTAGGTTTAGAAACTTGTTTGCGTGCATTTCATGCCGGTGCATCGTTTTATTGATTGAGTGTTTTGTGTGTGCTTTTGTGTGCTAGTCCTAAACCCAGAGTTCAAAAAACCCAACCCCAACCCAAAACCCAGTCCCAAACCCAAGGCTCAGAAACCCAACCCTAACTCGGCCCGGTTTTCCTTTCTCTTTTCTTCCTTGGCCCAAACTCCCAAAGATCCAAACCCAAACCATTTTATCGGCCCAACCAGCCCAACCCAACTCTCTCCCTCTTTTCTTCTCCTTGGACCCAGCCCAAGCCGGCCCTCCTTTTCCCCACGCACGCTGCCCCCTTCTTTTTCACGCACGCAGGGACACCGCACCCCTCTCCCCCACGCAGGAATACCGCGCCCCTTCGCCCTTCTGTTCCGTCGCACCAGAAGACCAACCACGCACGCCATCCCTTCCCTGAACCTTCGCCCTCCCCTCCAGAAACGTCGCCCCCTTTTCCATCTCGCACAGGAGCGCCCCCGTCCCATCCCTTCGCCCCTCTCTCTCTGCGATTCAAGAACAGCAGGTGGCCAGACCCCTCCCCTTCCCTTTCCTCTCTCACTCAAGAGCCTTTAACCCCGGCTTTAATTCTTGTTAATGGTTTTCATGGGCAGTAATGGAGGGTGGAACAAACCGTCGCCCTCTCCTCAATTCCCTGCCATACCGCCCTTCCCCCCCTCTATAAAACCTGGGACAAGTTCATCCTTAATCCCCTTTGGTTCTCTCACTCCCCAATTCTCAAAAATCAGAATCATTCACATCGAATTTCTGCACCTGCTGCATTGACTTCGGTAAGAACCTTGCTGTCACCTCTGTTGGCAGTCACCAGCGCCTTCCCCTCAATCCCTTCCTCTCTGTTGCGTGCGCAGGTACACCAGGGCCACGATCCCGGCGCCCAGGTCAGCAACGCCGAGGCCACACCCCTCCCCCACGCTCGCCCTGTGGTCTGTTCCGCCCCCCTCAGTGGCGCACCATCCTTGCTGTCTATCTGCCCCAAGTAAGTATCAAGATGAACTCGCGACGTCGCCCCGATTCTGTTTTGCCGCTCATCAATGAAATCCGCGCACCGTAGCTCCGGCCACCATCGTCGCCGGCGAGCAGAAACCGTTCTGGGCATCGCCCTTTCTTCTGTCCGTGAGAACAGCAAGATGCTGTTGCTCCTCCCTGATTGGACCAAGAAGAAACCACCAGAGCCATCCATCTTTTCATCAACGGCCTGGATTAAAACATCAAATACCCCTTCGTAATTTTGTTTAAGAGTCCCTGCAAAAGTCAGATATCAACCCGCCATCCCCCTGTGCAATGTTTTTCTTCTCTGCTACCCCCTGTTGTCTAAGGTTAACTACGTTTAAGTCCTCGGTTTATCGCAGCTTAGACCTTCGTCTTGTTTTTAGCGTAGTTTAATTACCGTAAATCCGATTAGAGTGATTTTCGCGTTGTTGTGTTCGTAGAAATGCGTAGACTAGTTTTAAATCCTTTTTGCTTCTGTTTTCATTGTATGTTGTACTGTTCTAATAGAAATACTTTTGTATGCATGTACTGGCTTGTGATGGATGTATGTTTGGTGATTGGAATGCGTGTTTAGAGTGCGAGCGGTACGAGGCCGGCTTTGATCAAGAGTTTGAAGAATCGGATCAGCAGCAATACTTTGAGGAAGGCAAGTGTAACATGATTTATCCTTGATACCTATTCACCTATTAATCATGTTATTCATTCATGCATGTGTCTAATTTGTTAAACCATAGGATTGACTAGTCTTGTTTATCCTATTTACCTTGTTACCTTGGGTTTATGCATGTGGGTAGATAAGTTAGTTGTCGCTATGCTTGCCAACCGCTAATGTTCGTTATGAAATAATAATCCTGACTAATGGTATACTTGGAACCTTATTAAAATGTGCTTTTTAGCAACGTGGTTTAGGGAGCTTGAGCATGTGTTTGCATTGCTCTAAGCGTCTCTTCTTAAGGCTCCGTTCTTAAAGCGGCCACCCAGGAAAATCGTACAACCACAGGAATCACATGGCTCTGATCTTGACTAAGTAAACTGAACGGCTCTAGCTTGTCTAGTGGTTACCGAAAGGCGCAAGTGGGGCTGCCAGGTTTAAGTGTGGACCTCGGTCAGTTCTCGTTGGGGTTTGTGTGTGATGGATTTGTGTGATGTTTTGGCTGGAGCCTGGAGGGGTCCATGCGCCTGTCAGGAAACCTTAGCGGCCACTAGCTTGTTAGGGTGTCTTTTGAAAGGTCTCGTAGTGAAACCCTGTACTCATTTCACGTGGTGTGAAGGGAGTGCGTGCCCAAGGCAAGGGGATCACGACCGGTGGTGAAAGTGTACAACCTCTGCAGAGTGTAAAACTGTTATAACAGCCGTGCTCACGGTCAAGAGCGGCCTGGATCCTTTTCGAGCGGTTCCTTGTTTTCCAAATTAATGGTTAATGATGATGTTAGTTACTTATAATACTTCACATGCTTTCATAATGTGGGTTACAACCGGGTTGTCATCTAATTCTAGTAATTCAGGTTAATTTTAAAATCAATCAACTAAAAATGCTAACCGCAGTTTAAACCTTGTCTAGCCTTTTGAGCCTCATTTAATCATGTTATGCTTGCTAAGTAAGATGGATTACTTACACTTGCTTCATATCAACAAAATCCCGGATGGGTACTCAGATGAACCACCTGTGGATGCTTTTGTCTTCCCTGAGGAGTTCCCGGACTTCTAGGCAGTGCATTCCCCCAGTCAGAGTCCCTGTGGAGATGTTCTGGAGTTAGACTACGTCAGGCTTCCGCTACTTTGATAAACTCGTTAATAAATGTAATGCCTGTGATGTAAGACTTGTTATGATTTATGTTATCGAGCACTATTTTCCTTTCTTTGATATTCATTTCTGAGCTATATGTGTGTAAAGACTTCCTGGGTACACATATAGTAGCATTCGGATTTCCTTCGTAAATCCGGGTGTGACAATAGCGAAGAACATATATCATTTCATGGATAAGCAAAATTGCATGCAAAATGATACTTTTTCCATACAACTTTGAGTGAGTTATTCTTGTTTTCCTGTAATGTTCTTAGTTATATATATTTGTTTCCTCCCAATGTTTGTAAATTGATGTTAATTATATGCCTTTGCGTTTATAACTTCCATTGGATACTTCTAGTCATATGCATTGATTGAAGCATGATCTACCGGCTAGACTCTCTTAGAAGACCACAGAGCGCTTACAAAAATCTTATAGACACGTTTCAGCAAGTATGGAGGAAATATCATGGACATCATCCAGGTGAATTCAAGGAGAAACTCTACTTCAAAACTGCCTTTCTGGTATGTATTCATACTGCACATCACTTCTTATTTTTCTCCATACCATTTTTATTTCCTAATTAACTTTTTCACCCAACAAGTGCTTGCGCCAAGAATCTGGAAACAATCTTTGCAGATACTACGTACTGGACAACTTCCATGGTCTTTTTTGTAGCTCCCCGCTACGAAGGATGAGCTTAAAGTATGTGTCTATTTTGTTAATTATTTGTAATTTTTGTTATTTTCTATTTGACACCAAGTAAGTCCTATTTCTTACGACAATATATTTCGCACGTATAGATGATGGTGGTAAGGGGCGGAGTAAATCGGGGCAGTTCAAGAGCAGTTTTATGGATTCATTTGCGAGCATGTCGTAGATCCTAAGGGAGAATTCTATTATGACGGCTCCAATGTAAACGTGTGTTGCTTTGATGACTCCGAGTGATGTAATATATTGGATGTGTATAAAATGTAATTAATGTATATTATTTTATTTATGAGTTTCTGAAATTACATATGTATGTATAGTGTCATACAGACATACGTAGGACTAAAAGGGGATCCTTATAGGACTAAAGGTGCCTCTACCAAATAAGAAAAACAACCCTCCGGCTGGTACACCCCAGCACCTCCACCAGCACCCCGTTCCCATTCCCCTCCCTTCCCGTTCCCCTCACATCTTGATCCCTTCCTCCATCGATCCTCCACAAGTATAGTAGGATCAATCATAAAACATGGAATGGGCAAAATCAATAGATCTCACAATTTATTCAAAGAATCCATCACAAGATACATAATCCATACAATACATATT
>CM014271.1:70049653-70063728 GCA_004135705.1 Alloteropsis semialata | reverse complement strand
ATAACTCGCGTGTGTTCGATCCATGGCCAAAGCAAACAAGTTTTATATATATTTGAATCCTACTCATCCCATACACTACGGGAAATCCCAAGTTTGCCAAGTGTCTTCATGTTTGCCGAGTGTTTTTTTTCGGGCACTCGGCAAACAACTTGTTTGCCGAGTGTTTTTCAAAAAACACTCGGCAAAAAAAACACTCGGCAAAAATAGGGTTTGCCGAGTGTTTTTTTTTGACACTCGGCAAAGGTCCTGTTTGCCGAGTGTTTTTTTTTTGACACTCGGCAAAGTCATAATTAAAACCACATTTTGAAGTAGTAAATCAATTCAAATTAAAAAGTTTTGAACTACAAAGTTGTATAACTTCTCAAGATGCTGAACTTTTAGTTTGGTCATTTCTTCATTCGACAAATTCATATGAATATTGTTCACAAAATCTAGATCTCTCGTAGAGTTTCCTGAAACTATAAGAGAGATCTATAAGATTTGTGAACAATGTTACTCTCACTACATCGGATGAAGAAATGTCATATATTAAAGTTGTAGATCTTCAGAAGTTATACAACTTTGTAGTTTAAAATTTTTTAATTTGAATTTGTTTTGCTAATGAAAAGTACGTTTGTAGTTCTCAAAATTTAAAATTTGAGTTTTTTCAAACGACCTCGGATGAAAACACAGTCAAAATAATAGTTGTAGATCACAATAAGTTATGAAACTTTGTAGTTGACAACTTTTTTATTTGAAATCATATAGTCAACGAAAACTAAGTGTGAATGTTCTCAAATTTGAAATTCAAATTTTGTAAATGACCTCGGATGGAGAAACTACCAAAATAAAACTTGTAGATTTCAAAAAGTTATAAAACTTTGTAGTTGACAAGTTTTTAATTTGAAATTATTTAGGGCCTCAAACAAGTAATTTATACTCAGTTTAGTATAATACGGTAGGAATCAAAACAATATCTAGTCACAAATGAGAGTGTGGTGCAGTGGTAGAGAAGGTCACGCGCGAGAGAGAGGTCGTGGGTTCGAATCCCGCCGACCGCGTAGCGCGCGAATTTTCCACGAAAAATGGTGGGACTTGCGACTTGGATGGTTGGACAATTTGAATGGTTGGAGTCCTTCCCACATTTAAAATGGCTTGGATGGTTGGAGTCCTTCCCATATTTGAATAATTTTTTTTGCTATTATTTTTGGTTTTTTTGAGCACTGGAAACCGGTTGTTTGCCGAGTGCCAAATAGTACTCGGCAAAGGGTTTGCCGTGTGCCCGAGAAAAGACACTCGGCAAACAGCTCTTTGCCGAGTCACTGTTTACCGAGTGCTGTTTGCCGAGTGTAACACTCGGCAAACACTTTGCCGAGTGCATTTCGGCCTTTGCCGAGTGCATCTGGCACTCGGCAAACAGCCGGGTTCCCGTAGTGATACCAGCAATGAAGCAGTTGTTTGCATGCAGGTCAGCTACACTACTCGTTCGCTTTGCTGCAGACCTCCCCCAGCACACTGACCAATCAAGAGCTCCTTACCAATAATCACGCTGGTAAGGAGCGCGTTTGTTACATGGAGCCTCCAGCGAGCAGACTTGGCTTTCAATTGATTCAAACGAGCAGAACTAGCAGTGACTGGAGATGATGTGGCCGGTCGCTCACTGATATCCTGACACTTCAAATATTTCACTTACACCACTTACTCTTTCCCAAAATGCCCATATACTACTATACTACTCATTGTATACTACCATACTATAGTTAACGTCCCTAGTAGTATACAATTAATCTCAACCATACGATCTTTTTATACTAGTCCTTTTTAGACACTATTATAGAGTAGTATGGAGTACCGTAAAAGAACTCCTTCCCAATCCCATGAATCTGCTCACAATAGGCTCAGTGAACATTGGATGACACCATGTAGCAGGTAGTATAGTGATGTCTCTACAGCCTACACCCAAAAATTGATCGTATCATATATATGCTGCAGCCTATAGAATATGCCAACCTAACTTTGCCATAACGTCAGATATAGACATGTTGGGCCTGCCTAATTATAGCACATGGGTTCATTTAAACATGTCAAGTGAGTTGCTAGTTACAACCCGGTCCCGAAAAAATATAATAAAGAAGCCAAACATTACATTCAAGTCCTTCTGAGCGTGACTCTACTTCCATACGTGGAAGATGGCTTCACTGTTAATTTGAGTAAACATATAGGCTTATTAGTACTCTGCAGGCCTTACGAAGCATTAAGGATAGGTCATGGTTTCATGGAAGAGCAGCTATAATAATATCTGCAATTGGCATATGTTAACAGAATTAATTAAACCATCAACTGGTAAGTTTATTTTTTATTGCCATCATATATCTCCGTGATTTCTTTGCGCATTAACACTACCCATACACCAAGGTTTGATGAACTTGAGAAGGTGGCACGCACTAACGAGTTAATTAGTTTGTGCGGCAATAGCTACAGAGCAAGGCTTTCTAAATTATATATGTTGGTCATTGAGTATCATGTACAGAATGGGAATTGGGCAACTAAATATCCTGACGCATGTTAATCCTATTCGGGTGCATGGAGGGAAAATTGCAGGAATTTGTTGGTTTGTAAAACTATGAAGTTATTGTGCAACTTCAAGTTGAAGAAATTCCATAGACGTACAGTGTCATGCATCTACAAGTTAAGATATATAGTTTAGACTTGTGTGGTACGACGTACAATAATTGAGCATGTGCTGGTCGACTTATAACTTACTTACTCTTTCAGATTAATGCGAGGAAGCTTTGACTAAGTAATCCTATAGAGTATATTGTTCACTCTAGCGTAATGGAACACCAGAGTAAGCGAGTGGCGGGCCATGGCCAAGCTCGGCGGGCTGCAAACGGACAGTGGCGCAACCAGCTGTGGCACAAGCTGGTGACAGCGGTGTGGCAAAACCATATAATTAGCTTTAGGTGCAAAATGGTAAAAATCGGTGGCAGTGTGAAATCAGAAACCAAATTCAGAACAAGGGACAAATAAAAAAGGAAGTTTGATATTTCGAGGTCCATGGAAGGAAGCATGAACTTCTCTGGTGTTAGAAAGGAAATTTTATCTGCTAAAAATATCATATATTTACAAAAATAATGGAAGCACACGATCCCTTGTATTTCTATGTATTAATCGCCAAAATCATAGTATCTATATAGATTACGGTAATTGATCTTTCACATGGTACAATACAAAGAAATTTTCACATTCAATGCTTTTTGGTGGAAAATGTGTTAACTTATTTTATTAACATAGGAAAACTGAAAATTTAATAATGCAAAGAAAGAATGTATGAGTCCTTTTATTTTCAATACAAAATCAAGTTCACTGAGAGTGGGAAACTGAATCATTTCCACATATGTTTCTGTATCAGATATTCTCAGTTGAACTTTTTTTTATATATTATACATTAGTACAAAAACTATTCGTGGTGGTGGTCAAACTATTTGTAGTAGTATCACGTAGTGACCTTTGTAAGGTGTTCAAATTAAAGGATGATGTACTAATTAATTAATCCAGTCCACCTCATGTTGGAGCGCCAAACATGCCATAGACACCGACGTGTGCGACACGTTGGGCACCAGGGGTGGAAGGCTCGCAGTCTAGCGTGACAATTGGAAAACGGTTCTCCCCCTGGCGGCCCAGCCAAACGGCGCGTGGTCTCTCTGGATCTATTGTCTAGACACCTCAAGAATTTCTGTTTCATCTAAGCAAACCACATGTGTGTCTTGCAACAACCAGTACTGTCATGTTTGTTTTTCTGATGCCACTCATTCCAAATTAAACTCAGAATACACATTCCTCGCACATCCCCATTTGTGAAACCTCTCAGGATGAATATATATGAGTGACACAGCACAAGTGAACAGTTGGCAAGAGAGGTGTAGAGAATGTGTGGCTATAAAGAACCTTCACATGGTCCTTGGGAGGTACCAAGATGCACCAACAAATTACAGTGACAAATATCATGGAAGGTACCACAACTAGAGAAAGGGCCTCTAGTACCGGCTCTGAAAAGGGCCTGGATTTTCACAGCCGGTCCGGCTAAAAAACTAGCTGTGCAAATCCATTTTTACCGCTGGTTTTTTTGCCTAACAAAAGCTGCCATTTACAGGCCATTTTCATAGCTGGTTTTTTAGCAGGACCGGCTGTGAAAATGCATTTTCAGCGCCGGTTTTCAGCAGCCGGCGGTGGAAAGGCATTTTCACAGTTGGTTTTTCTAGAAAACCCGGCTATGAAAATGGCACAGCCATATATTGTGCTGCCTCCCCTCCCCTCCTTCTTCCCCAACCCGACGACACAAACACCATTTTCACCATTGTTACGGCCACTTTTTCGAATTTTGCTCAAGGAGACTCCATTTTTTAGGGATATACCTCACCAACTTGTTGTAAGGTTGGTCTCTAGCTATACCTCTTTTCCACCAATGTATTTGTGGATTGATTTTCAATTTTTAAACTGGTTGTGAAATCCTATTTTTATTGCCGCTTAATCAGTGCGGATTTTGAAAACCGCCTGTGATGCCCAGCTCCCGAACGCCTATGATGTTGTTTCTGTAGTAGTAGTAATTGAATCGTAGGTTAACCAAGCAATTAATGAGATTTATCATGGCGAATTAGCATGTGAGTTAATGAGATTTAATGGTGGGTTATCAGATTTATCATATGGCGACACATAATTTAGCCCCATGAAGTCCGAGCGTATGGGCCCGTGTGGTTTGTTGGAGAGAAATAACTAACCTGATGGGCCGATTGCTCTTCGGTCTCCCAGATTTTCATGTTCACTATTTTAGTTACAATGCTTACAGTTACACCAGTTTGGTCTTCAGACATTTCAGTTTCATTGCTATTACAGTAGTACACAAGTAACAATGCTTGCAAAAAAAAAATGACAGAACAGAAACAGCCCTGATCAAGCACCATTTAGTCCCGGTTAGTGGTTGTTGGATCCAGGACTAATGCACCTATTAGTCCCCGGCCCAAATATGGCCGGGGCTAAAGGTATCAAACCAAAGGTGGTTTCTCTAGTGATTGCAAGACTTGTAAAATCGGTGGTGGGATCAGTGGCAGCTTCGCAGAGCGTGCCCGCACTTAGGATGTGTATATGCCATGGCGGTGAGGCTGTTGGCCATGTCGGAAAAAGGGAAGATCGGCAGGAGCGATTGAATAAATGTTGCATCCATGATTGGCCCGTCAGATGCTATCTCATGACAAGGACCAAAGAGCCATATAGAGAGAAACTTGTTCAACTCAACACAAGGACTAATCGTTCTTCAGCACGCAATTGCCTAACAATACAGAGGCATTTGTTGCCCCTCATGGGCCACCACTACTACAGAAACCATTTTTCTAGTCGCCATTTTCACAGCCAATTTTTGAAACAAGCGTAGAAAATATTTTTACAGCCGGTTTTTGCTAGCATAGCTCGGTGGACCCCACAAACCGACTGTGAAAATCAAGTTTCACAGCCGGTTTTTCGTCGCACCGGCTGTGAAAATCACGCCATTATCACAGCCGGTCTGGGGCAAAAACCGGCTGTGAAACTTGATTTTCACAGCGTTTTCAACACCCGTGACTCTTTTTTTTGAACTTTCACAGCCGGTTCATGAGGAGAACCGGCTGCGAAAACCGCTGTTTACAGCCGGTTTGCTCAGCCCGGCTGTAAAAAAATTATTTTCACAGCCGGTTCTTGCCATGAATCGGCTGTGAAAATGCCGCAGCTATATACAGTGCTCCCTCCTCTTCCCCCTTCTTCTCCAACCCGACATCCACCCCATTTTCACCATTGTTGGGGCCATATTTTTCATTTTTGCTCAAGAAGATTCCATTTTTGAAGGATTTACCTCACCAACTTGTTGTAAGGTTGGTCTCTACCTATATGACGTGTCCACCAATGCATTTGTGGATTGATTTTCAATTTTTGGATGAATTTGATGGAGAGGGTGTTCATCAATTTAGAGGCCATTTCTCACTAAATTTTTCGTGTAGGAGGCCGAATTTTGATGGTTTCACACCTCCACCATGGTTAAAGGTTGGTATGTACACATAATTGTTGTAGGTTGTTAATTTGATTTTGTTAGATTTTTGGCAAACTAGGGATGAGAACGAATAAGTGGTTGCTCTTTGATTATAGAGGTATTTCTCACCTATTGATTCATGGAGGAGATCAAGTTTTAAAGTTTGCACAAGTCCAGAGTGGTTATTCGATGGGTATGTACGCCCTATGTTTGATGGTTAATTTATTTGCTCGGTTAGATTTTATCAAATTTGAGTTGAATTTGAATGGAAGACGCTCTTTTCCATTTTAGATCAATTTGTCGAATTGGCTTACATGCATGGTGCTGAATTCTAAAGGTTGAACATCAATCGCTTGTTTCAAGGTTAGTATCTATCCATACTTAATTTTGCAAGCATTTTTTGTTACGTTTCATAAATTTGAAATTATGGGTATAGCCTAAAGTACTAGATTAGTGTATTTAACTAAACTAGCTATTTGTTTAGGGACCAATAAATGTTTAAACGACTTTGGTCACAGTTGTTCAAAGCTACATTCATGAAACTTTTTAGGGCCTTCTAACTGAATTAAAAAAATTGTTCTATTCTAATTCACAGATGGATAGAGGATGGGTGTATGGGTAGAGGTGATAATTTTGTCAAAGGAGTTCAGTCTTTTATAGATGTTGCTAAGGCATTTATCATCAGTCATCCAAGGGAAGGGGGGTATGTTTCATGCCTATGCGTTGATTGCATGAATCAGAAGCAGTTCACAAACATCGAGCAGATCAGATGCCATTTGCTAACTAGGGGTTTCAAGCCAGATTATATCATTTGGAATAAGCATGGGGAGATTGGTCAGAATGACACTGATGGAGCCTCTACAACCGTGCAGAAACGAAAAGCTCAAACAGTGCGGGAAACTGTGCAGGAAATAGAGCAGGAAACGTTGCATGAAACAGAGCAGGAAACAGAGCAGAAAACTGTCGGTGCAACCATGCATGAGACTTTAGCTTCAGATGCTGTGTTGGATGGCCTAGATAGAATGATACATGATGGGGAGCCGGAATTCCTTGATGAAAAAAATCTAAAAAAATTGGAGAAGATGAGAAAGGATGCCAAGACACCACTGTACGAAGGCCATATCTAAATTGGAAGCGGACCTCAGGCTATTGGAGATGAAGTCAAGTAATGGGTTGTTGGACAAAGGTTTCAATGATTTGCTAGAAGTTTTGCAGATGATGCTTCCAATCCCGAATGGATTGCCTAAGAACATATACAAGGCGAAGCAGATGATCTGTCCATTGGGTCTCGAAGTTCAAAAAATCCATGCGTGCCCCAATGATTGCATCTTGTACTGTGGCAGATACGAAGACTTGGATGAGTGCCCAGTTTGCAACGCTTCAAGGTACAAGTGTGCATCAGCACTTGCAATGGATTGCAAACAAAACATGAGGCTGCCCGCGAAGGTCATTTGGTATTTCCCAATAATTCCCCGGTTGAAGCGGTTGTTCGCGAATGCAAAGACAACAAAGCTTATGTGGTGGCATCATCGTCTTACAGATGGGAAACTCAGGCACCCAGCAGATGGTTCACAGTGGAGGGCTCTTGATTTTAAATACAAGGGAAAATTAAGGAACGAGATTAGGAATGTAAGGTTTGGGCTGAGTACGGACGGGATGTGTCCTTTCAACATGGTTAGCAGCAAACACAGCACTTGGCCAGTGACTCTATGCATATACAACCTTCCACCTTGGTTGTGTATGAAGCGGACGTACATCATGATGCCTTTATTGATCCAAGGACCCAAGCAACCTGGCAATGATATAGATATGTATCTAGAACCATTGGTGGACGATCTCGTGACATTGTGGACAAAAGGTGTCAAGGTGTGGGATGAGTACAAGCGAGAACACTTCAAATTGAGAGCACTGCTATTTGTAACTATCATCGACCTACCCGGCCTTAGTTGCCTATCTGGTCAAGTTACGAAAGGATATAAGGGATGTGTGGTTTGCATGGAAAAGACAGATGCAAGATGGCTTAGCAATAGCAGGAAGATGATCTACATGGGTCATCGAAGGTTCCTTCCAATTATCCACCCCTATCGCCGAAACAAGAAATCCTTTGATGGTACAAGGGATGACCGATCACCTCCGACATACCGGAATGGAGAGCAGATATTCAAGATGGTTAGCAAACTAAGAGTTGTCCTTGGAAAGGGGCTAGAAGTGTACCCGCACCGGCTGATTCTCTGTTCAAAAAGAAGTCTTTGTTCTGGAGGCTTCCTTATTGGAAGTTTCTCATTGTTCGTCACGCACTTGACGGGATGCACCTAACAAAGAATGTTACGGAGAGCATGCTTGGAACACTGATGGCTGTGAAGGGTAAAGAAAAAGACTCATTGGTAACTAGACAGGATTTAGAAGAGATGAATGTTAGGTCTGAGCTACATCCAATTGTTCAACCTGATGGTAAAAAGAAGCTTCCGGTTGCTTCATGGACCTTGGACACTCAAGAGAAGGAAAAAATCTGTAAATTCTTTCATGAACTCAAAGTTCCTACCGGCTACTCGTCAAACATCAGAAAGCTAGTCAATACCAAAGAGAAGAAATTCAACATGGGCTGCATGAAGGCCCACGATTGCCATGTTCTCATGACACAGTTGCTCCCTGTTGCAATTAGAGGTGTTGTCCCGACAAATGTAAGAGAACCAATCATAAAGTTGTGCTCCTTCTTCTATGCAATGTCACACAAGGTCATTGATCGACAAATACTAGACAAGATGTAGGCAGACCTGATCCATACTATTAACAGGCTAGAGATGCATTTCCCACCTACCTTCTTTGACATATCATTCCATCTCCTCACCCACCTTGTGCACCAGATTAAAGTCCTTGGTCCCATCTTCTTACATCAGATGTTCCCTTTCGAGAGGCTAATGAGTGTTCTAAGGAAATATGTCCACAATAGATATAGTCCTGAAGGGTGCATGGTAAGCGGATGGTCTACTGAGCCGGCAATTGAGTTCTGCACATACTACTTGGATATTGACTGTAACACCCTAATTTTCATCACAAGAAATTGTAGCAACATTTCTTGAATTTCTAGGATTTATTGAAGGCATGAATAAATTTCTAGGATTTAATTGGAATTATCGAGATTTATTTCAGTTTAATAATTAATTAATAGACTCAATAAGTGTACTGTTGCTTTTAATGTATTTGCAATTGTTTTTTTTTGTTTGGATGCTTTTCAAGTTTGAGTTTAAATTTATTTTAAATTTGAACTTGAATAGCATTTGTTTGAGCAAGTTAGTTGTTTTAGCATAGAGTTTGGTTTCCCTCTCTAAACTCCTCTTTGGTTCGATTTTGCCCCTTAGTCTCTTGGTTCAGTATGATTCTCCTCCCTCGCTGCCATCGCCGCCGGCCCAGTCCACCCCTCCGGCCCATTTTCCTCTGGGAACCGCAGCACCGCTGTCAACGTCGAAAGCGCCCGGCAATTCTCCGCCTTCACCAGCCCCTCCCTTGACTCGCTGCCGTGTGGGACCCTCTGGTCAGGGTTATCCCCGACCTCGAGTCGGACTCCGACTCGAGCAGAGTCCGACCGGACCTGGGACGCGCCGTCCCTGCTCTCTTGGCCCGCACGCCAAGCAACCACCCTCGGCCTATAAACCTGCACCGCCGCCCCTATGCGCCCCTTTGAAACCCTAGGCCCCCAGAACACCGCGTCCTCTAGTTGCAGAGCACCACCGCCAGAGCCCTAGGGAACGGCCGCCACCTTCGATCCAAGCCGCCGCCGCTTCCCTGCGGACGTGATCGCCCTCTGGAGGTTCGTGGAGAAGCACTGGGTGTATCTGTGCCAATCTTGTGCGCGTGTTCGCTCTCCCCCTCCCAGTTTTCCTCACCGGAGCTTTATCGCAGGCCGCCACCACTGTTCTCGCTCGGTGTGGAGTCCCTGACGACGAGATCACCATCAGGAGGTGGGCAAGGAGGTAACGAAGCTACCAGTGCTGCTTGAACTCGTGGGATTGCCTTCGTTCTTCCGAAATTCCTCATCGGAGTTACCGTATACAGGCCAAGCCGCCCCTTGTCGGCAAGCATCATCCACGACGACCAATCCTCGACGAGAGTTACTCCAGTGCATTCGCGAAGTCCCCAGCTCCGTTTTGGTGCAAGATCCGCTCGAATTGGTGCCCGGCATCTCCTAAACCGTGTTACGCCGGCGAGTCGCCGCCGTCGGACACCGCGCGCCGCCGTCGGAAGCCGCCGCCGCCGCCGGTCAGAACCGTCAAGCCCCGTGAGCCGTCCGATCGCGATTCAACGGTCCAGATCCAAGTCAATCTAAGGGTGTACCGGTCAGCCCTGGTACTTTTGCTAAAGAGACCCTCAAGTTTTCAGGAATAAACCCGCGGTCCAGATCCAGTGTAAAGTATTTATACTTAAGCCCTTATCTTTTGCAGTTTACCCCCTAGGCTTTCAAGTTATACAACCCACCATCCAGTCCGTTCTTTTTACTCATTAGACCCTAAAGTTATATACATAATTATGTATTAGCCCTCAGTTTCCTATCAATCTAATCCCTGGAGTTTCTAATCTTCACAGATAAGCCCCTGGATCACCGTTTTGACCATATCTCGATCGTTTCAACTCCGTTTCCAGTGATTCTTTCGCTCAAGTGACCGTAAGGACTTGATCTATACCTTTATACCATTCCTTTGTACTGTTGCCCATGTTTGGTGTATTGTTTCTTATTTGTTGTATTGTTGTTCTTGTATGTGACCCTGTGCTTCGAGTAGAAGGTGTAAAGTTCGTGGTATTCAAGGATCGTTCTTGGTGTTTCGAGTATTCCGTTGAGAAGACCCTGAGCAGTAGCAGTTGTTAATTTAAGGCAAGTGTATTCTTGATCATACTTTTTGTCCTAATAACCATATGACATGCTTATACACCGTAGTTCGCTATTGCTTGCATGCTTATAATCATGATGGGTCCCATAATTAGGATGACTAGTTTTCTTTAATCATGCCTTGTTAACCTGGGATTTACATTAATGTTGGGTAGTATTTGCTTAGTTGCTATACTTGGGTTTGGTTTACACTAAATGTGAAGATAATAATATTGTGATATCTTTTATATATGATATGTATGATCTTACGAGAATGTTAAACAAAGACCACATTGATTAATCGGAACATGGAGAACCACCTGGGATTTCCCGTACAACCACAATACCACATGGCTCTGGTCTTAGCTAAGTAATTAGAAGATCCCTTTGTTGTGTGGATGCACTGCATGTGTGGTATGGGCTGGTTGCTACCGGCAAGGTTTGTGAGCAGAGGTGCGGGGGCAGGAAGGTGCGCCTTTTATAGACCCGTCTGGCAAGGGAGCACACACACATTGGGAAATTCTTTGGAAAGGCTTCGTAGTGATTCTCTGGCCCCTCACCAAAGGAAGTGTTGAAGGGAGTAATTAACCCGGGCATAATGAGAAACACGAATTGTGGGGAAAGCTGTACAACCTCTGCAGAGTGTCTAAAATCTATTGCAATAGCCGTGCTCGCGGTCATGAGCGGCCTGGACCCTCACATGATTAATATATCGAAAGAAGAATTAAATTGATTTATTTATGGTGATGATGCTTATGGGTTACCATATGCTTAATTGGGTTGGTATATACTTATACTTTAGTAATTATGATGCTAAATAAAATTTGACCAACTTAAGTGCTTAAAGCAATTTAATTAGAAGCTAAACTATTTCCTTGATAAGCCTTTGCATGTCATTTGCTTTTGCTCTATATTTGCTGAGTACCAACCATAAGTGTACTCAACCTTGCTTTATCTGCGGCTCAGGCTTAGACAGAAGTTTCAGTGGAGTACTTTGGAAGTTACTAGGCGTACGTGTTCCCCCAGTCAGCTGCCTGTGGAGAAGTGTTGAAGATTCCGCTGCTAGTAATTCGCTTTCGTGAGTGTAATAGTTGTATTTAATATTATTTACGTTTTGCACTGTCTTTTATATCACTGATGAAGTCTCATATGTGTGTAAACTTGATCCTGGCGCATATATGATAGTCATTCGGTTTTGTTTACAAAATCGGGTGTGACAGAAGTGGTATCAGAGCTGTGTTGACTGTAGGACGTAAGCCTAGAGTAGCAATGGTCGTTTTTAGGGTCCTAAATGTCTTCTTATACTTGCTCTATCTTGTCTGCTGCAATCTTGGTCTAAACTCGTTGTTTTCCGTCAACCTTGACTTACCTTCTCCTTGATTCTTAATCATCATCCAATTGTACACTTGTTCTGTTCTTTCTCCAGCTCCTAGTTAACGTCTCTCTAAAAGTTAAAGGAACCAGCAAGAGTTATATTGGATGCCACAGTTAACGAGTTTTTCTCCCTAAGCATGAATTATTGGAAACAAGAGAATCATGGATATTTTGGAAACACCATCAGTCGTGCTTTATCTCAACACAAGGATTTAGAAAATTATCCCCCCTAAATCATGTCACCGTTAGTAGAGTCGTCGTTGAGGTCGATGTTTAGTTCTTGTGTAGGATTGTTTGCCTTGTGCTTGTTATGTGCTAAGTGGTTGAATTGCTCTTTGTAGTGAGTGCGATGTTTCTGTGGAGTGATGACCACAATTACATCTCAATAAATCAACTAAACCATTAGATAGTTGGGTTTTGTCTTTGTTCCTGGTCTTAGTACCTAGGTGAGTTCCATATCCCTCTTTACATATCTAATCATAAATCTTTTGTGCACCAAATCTAATCTCGTCACCCCCTGACACAGCAGCACGGTTTAAGTTATATCTCAAGCTACGAGACTCCGATTGCTGCAAATCCAGTTGGATTAGTTCCATAACTTCATAGGTTATTTTCTTGCTAAGTTTCACTATTTTTGGATTATTGGACAGAGGGATAAATGACTTTTTGTTGGATAAAGAGAATCTGTTTCAGTAATCTGACACAGTCGACTTGTTTATTTCATATCTCAAGTTAGAAAACTCCGATTGACATGAAACCAGTTGGGTTAGTTCCAGAATTAGATAATCTATTTTCTGGTAAAATCTTACCATTTTTGGATTTCCTGGGAAAGAGATACCTACGATTTATTGGAGTATACAGAATCTATTCAGAGCAACTGACACAGCTAGAGTGTTTTCTTAATAACTTTAGTTCCTGAACTCCCAATGAATTGATTCTAGTTGCATTGGATTCATAATTTCAGTATCTACATTCTGGAAAAAATTTCGTGATTTTTGGATATTCTGTTTAGAAGATACATCTGATTTTCCGAGATAACCAGAATCTGTCCTTATCATGAAAAGTTCTTAATGGATGCTATTCTTTTGTTGGTCATGTTGAGTTGGATAAAGAGATTTGACCATGCAAGTGCTAAGTGTTGGAATTCCTATCTTGGTTCTTGCACTAATTCATTTAGTTTCACCTGCACTAGTACCATATTTTCTATATCTATCTAAATTTTTGTTTTCTATACAATCAGATGGTGAACACTAGGTCTGGTGCTGGAAGCAGTGAAAACAATCCGGAGCCTAACTCAAGTCAGAACCCGATGTCTAATTCAGCATTGGAACAGTTAATGGCAGCCCAGACTCAGTTGATGACCAATATGGCCAACTCTATTATTCAGCTGAATCAGAATATAGGTCCTCCACCGCCCCCAAGAGACAAACATAGGGATTTCATGAGTCACGACCCACCTACATATTCTCACTCTATAGATCCTCTCGATGCTGATGGTTGGATTAAAACAGTGGAGAAGAAGCTAATGATTACTCAGTGCACTGACAGAGAGATGGTCTTATATGCTGCCGGAAGACTAGAAGGTGCAGCTTCAGATTGGTGGGATGCATATTGTGATGCTCAGGAAGACTCAAATAACATCACCTGGAAGGAATTCAAGCATGAATTTCGCTCATATCATATCCCTGTGAGTGTGATTAAGCAGAAGAAGAAAGAGTTCCTCAATCTAAAACAAGGAAGGATGTCAGTGATTGAGTACCGTGACAAGTTCATTCAGTTGTCACGATATGCACCAAAAGAGGTAGC
>CM014271.1:69991034-70048033 GCA_004135705.1 Alloteropsis semialata | reverse complement strand
CCACACCATCTCCGACCGGCGCAAGGTCAATCCGCGGGTATAGTGTCCGAACACGCGCCAAGGCGTCGTTCGCGCACACAACGGCCGATTCCTTGATCAACTCGGCGATGCGGGTTGGCGCGGCTTGAAGACGCGGGACCAAGGCAGTCGGCTCGCCCTCCTCCGGGGCCACGGAGTCCAGCAGGTCCCTCGCTGCCTCGTTGACCTCCGTCAGGCCAGATGCGCCGATGAGAGATCTTGCTCCAAGCCTGTTATGATTTGAGAGTTATTCTGGATTGTATACATGGCTTGGAGCATCGTCATGTCCGCACCTTTCCGGAAGTCCTGCTCCTGCTTCCGTTTACCCGCCATCACCTCCTCCGACTGCTGCAGAGTTACGTTCGCAAATCGCAGCTCCTTCAGCTCGGTGATGTGGCGCTCCCTCTCCATCTCTTTCTCTGAAAAGGCAAGGGAGCACTCGGTCAGGGTGAGGACACCACGGTAAGGTCCTACAGTTCGCCAACTACTCGGGAATCACAAGGAGAGGGCCTTACGATGAAGAATATGCCGATGCTCCACGATGGCGTCATTCAAGCTCTTCTTGGTAGCGTCACGCTGACGCTTGACCCGCTTGAGCTCCGCTTCCGCCTTCGCCGCACGACGGAGCACCGACTCCGCGTCCTGAGCCTGCGCAAGGCGCGACTGCCAGAGTGTAGCCAGTTTCTACAAACATTCTGAAAAGGCGAACAACTCAGAAAACCAATAAAGAAGAAGAAAAGATCAACAAGACAGGGGAGGAATCCAACCGCTGCAAGGCGCTGGGCGTGGTCGACGGCAATTTGAAGCTCGGCGATCACCGAGCCTTCCTTCTCCGCCAGGGCGTCCACCCCGGGGACAGTGATGGTCCCCGAGGCGTCCGACTGCTTCGGCAGGTCCTCCTCCTGGGCTTCCCGCCGAGTAATGTCACCCGCGCCGACGGGCGAAGACTGGATCACCGTGTCCGCGACAGGATCTCCAGCAACGCTTGGAGTGATCGCCGTATCATCGGCCGCCGGCACCTCCACCGCCACCTCCGGGTCAGGCCCGACTGGGACCTCCGCAGTCTGCGCCGCTCCCGGTCCATCCGCCGAATTCGTCACCTCGGGCGTGGCACCCGAGGATGACTGGCCTGCAGGTGCGGCGGGTGGAGCACTCGGGCCTCGCAGGGCATCAGTCGAGGGAGCCCTCCCGCTCGCCGCCTCACCGTCCAGATCGGAGGCATTGCTGAAAAAAGCACTCGGAAGTTAGTACAAGAACTCGGATAACAAGAAGAAACGCGAAGACCAACAACCCACCGAGTACTCTTCATCACCGCAACTCGGGGCCGAATGACGGGGAGCTTGGGACGCCGCTGCGCCGAAGCCGCCATGAGGATCGGCCTGGTCCCCAAATCGGAGACTGGCCTTGCATCCGCCGTGGCCTGCACAAGCGTCTCCGCCACCAGGCGCCGCCTCTCCTCCACCGAAACGCCCATGGCCTGGGCGTGCTCCTGCTCCTGGAACACGTCGTCGGGCACCGCCTCGTCCTTCTCCTCTTCCTCCGTCACGACCGGGGAAGGACGTCCCGGCTCGTCAACATCGGCCTCCGAGCCCGCAGTCGGCCGCTGAGCCGGCTGCGCGCCTGATTTCCTCGCCACCACCTTCTTCGTGCGCCTCCGCTTGGGAGGCGGTGGCGCCGTATCCGCCACTGCGTCCCGGACGGAGGGCGCTTCATCCGACAACGTGGCCGAGTCGTCGGCCGCCCCGTCGTCAACCTCCACCGCCCGCTTGGAAACGCCGCCCCCGCGGGTAGTCCTTTTCGCCACGGCCGCCCGCCGCTTCCGCGGACGGTCCTCCACCACCTCCTCATCCGAAGGACTCAGAGAGCCCTCCGTGTCACTCGGGGCCCATATACGGGGAGCAGGGGGTTGAACCGCCCCCTCTGCCCGAGTGCCTCCCTGAGCAGCCGGAGGCGCGTCCTCGAGAATCACCTTCTCGGGAAGTCCTCCGAAAGTGGGGCAGCATAGAAGAATTCGAAGACTCGATCCTGCGCAAGAGAAGGCGCAAAATCAGAACGGCCAATGGACAAAACCAGAAATTACGCCAAGAGAAAACACTCAAAAGGACTCGGAAAGGCAACTTACCGGTGGTGGAGGCCTCTTCAGCGAAAAAGGGCGCGGCTGGTCCTTCTCCGACACGCGGCCGAGGAAGAACCCGCCGACGCGCGCCTTCATCTCTTCCTTCCCCACGGTGCGGTTAGCAGCCCGAGTGGGGTCATCTCGCCCCGAGTACTCGTAGCCCGGGTGCTTCCGCTCCTGAATGGGTTGGATCAGCCGCCTGCTGAAGTTGCAGGCGATACCGATCGCCGTCAGGCCTTGATCCTTCAGCTCCTTGATCAACACAAGGAGCTCGTCAACCTGATCCATCTCGGAGGCGTCAGGAAGCTCGTTCCAGCAATCTTTGACCTTCGGCCGCTCTCCGGTATGGCAGGGGATCGCCGGCTCGTGGTTCCCGACGTAGAACCACTCGGCTTTCCATCCTTTGTTGGAGGTGTTGAGGGCGATGTCGAAGTATTCGTCTTCCGCCCTTGACGAAGCATGAACCCAGCACCTCCGACCACCACCATCTTCTCCTCACTCGGCTGAGGCTTCAGCCAGTACAGGTACCTCCACAAGTTGAAGTGGGGAGAGATCCCCAGATATGCCTCGCAGAGGTGGATGAAGACCGAGATCGCCATGATCGAGTTGGGGTTGAGGTTGATGGCCTCGATCCCGTAGTAGTGCAGCAGCCCTCGGAAGAACGCCCCTGTGGGCAAGCCGAGTCCCGCCTCGAAGAAAGGCTTGAAAAGGACCAGCTCGCCGGAGTTCTCCGACGGGAACACTTCTCCTGCGCTCGGCCGCCATTCCGCCACGGCCTGAGGCGGCAGGATGCTTCGCTCCACCATCTCCTCCAGCGCCTCCGTGGTCACCTTCCCCCGCGTCCACGCGAGGACAGGGGAGGGGATCTTGTCAGACTTCGGGACGCCAGAAAGCTTCTTCCTCCCCGCCATGGATCTAACAGCAGGGGTCTTCGATCGCATCAGCGAGGCTGCGCTCCCCGTGGTGGCTGAGATCGCACGACGGACTAGCGAGCAATGGGAGCTTTGGTGGTGGCGGGATGAAGAGCGAAGAACGGGGAGAACGGATCTGGAAATGGGAAGATTTCCCTCTAGGTTTAACCCTCGCCTTTTATAGCGCGCCTTGACGCCCGAAATTACCGCGAGATAACGCGATTAGCGGGGGCGGGCGAAACGGTACAAAGAGCCGTTGGGCGCTTCACCTTCCGTTACACGCCAGGCGTCAACGGTAAAAAATGGCTCCAGAGCACTCGAGCAAGACAAAGCAGTCGGCGTGCCGCTAAGGCTTGAACAGCTCCCACGCTCGGGGGCTGGCGCCACGATCAAGCCAGTGTGCCTCTCGGGCTCGATTGGCCCCGAACCACTCGGGAGCCAACACTGCAAACCCAGTCGGCGTGCCGCTAAGGCTCGAACAGCTCCCACGCTCGGGGGCTGGCGCCACGATCAAGCCAGTGTGCCTCTCGGGCTCGATTGGCCCCGAACCACTCGGGAGCCAACACTGCAAACCCAGTCGGCGTGCCGCTAAGGCTCGAACAGCTCCCACGCTCGGGGGCTGGCGCCACGATCAAGCCAGTGTGCCTCTCGGGCTCGATTGGCCCCGAACCACTCGGGAGCCAACACTGCAAACCCAGTGGTGTGCCGCTAAGGCTCGAACAGCTCCCACGCTCGGGGGCTGGCGCCACGATTAAGTCAGTGTGCCTCTCGGGCTCGATTGGCTCCGAACCACTCGGAGGCCAACACTGCAGAACTGAAGGCGTACCGCTAAGGTTCGACCAGCGCTCGGACTCGGGGGCTGGCGCCATATCAAAAAGCAGCGTGCCATTCGGGCTCGATCAGCCCTGAAACGCTCGGGAACTGACGCTGCGAACAAATTGCGACAGGCAATGCAATCCTTTTTGCAGGAAGTACAGTTACAACGGAGCCGGACTTGCGCCGGTTACAAACATCAAACACATCAGCCGCCAAGATGACGGCCTGGGGCACTCGTCCCTGCGCCTAGTGCTACATCCGGAGCAAGCTTGGTTCACATGAGCTCCTCGCAAGCTCTCTTGTAGCACCACTGCAGCCGTCGACGGGACAGCACCGGTGGAGGGTTGATAGCGGATGACTTCGGCTACCCCATGCTCTACAAAGCATTTCACCCCACATGGCCCTCATCACATGGGAATGCGGGGGTGAACGGGGCAGCACCCACACGCTGATCAACGCCTCAGATCCCTCGCAAGCACTCTTCTAGCACCGTGCCTTGATGACTTCGTAAACTCTCCCCAGTGGATGAACCCAACAATGGGCCTCCGGCATATTGACTACAAGGATCCTATATCTATTCGGTCTTGGGTAGCAGCTCAGGCTCCCCGACGGGTATTTATAGCCCCTGGTCGCCGGAGGACGGAAGATTTCCTCTACGATGACAAGCGCGGACTCTGCGCCACGCGTCTCTCCTCCAGCCTGGAATACGCAGGTCACCCTTATCTCCTTTGGCTCCACTCGACCACGGGAGTGCACTATGCAGTCACAGGAATACTATTCCAGACGCCGCATCTCAGATACGACGCCGCCTTGCCTGCCTCTCATTGGCATACTTGACAGAGAAGGAATCCTCCGGGACTCGAACCTTTCGCCAAGATAAGTTTCAATTGATTAACTTCATCAATTCCGCGAGCTTTAAAACAAGTTGCTAAAGTACTCGGGGAGCACACGCCTTAATCCGTGAAACCTCGGCTCTTCCGTACGCCTACGCTCCTACGCGTGCACGCGGCCCAGCTCCCTGCGCTATGGACTACGGCTATCAGGGATCAGGTGCATAAACGTAACAGGCTAACTGCCCGGGGAAATTAAAAGACTTAAAAGCAGGAAGCGGAGTTCATTAATATTTATATCGCCGAATGCTTTCTCCTCGAATTTTTACTTTGTTGCAGGGTACTGGCGACCACTCGGCGTGCTCAGCCCTCACGCTCGGGGGCTGGCGCCGGGACGACCACTCGGCGTGCTCAGCCTCACGCTCGGGGGCTGGCGCCGGGACGACCACTCGGCGTGCTCGGCCTCACGCTCGGGGGCTGGCGCCGGGACGACCACTCGGCGTGCTCAGCCCTCACGCTCGGGGGCTGGCGCCGGGACGACCACTCGGCGTGCTCAGCCCTCACGCTCGGGGGCTGGCGTCGGGACGACCACTCGGCGTGTCTCGCAGGACTCCGCTGGCCCTCAAGCTCGGGGGCTGGACGCCGAAATTAACGTCGGATGATCTAGCCAGATGCTCCTTAACTAACCCTTGGACCGATTCCTACGGAATCGCTTCAAGGCTCGGGGGCTACGGCCAACGGACGCACCTCGCGGCGCATCCGTTGATTGTCTGACGACCTCAGAAGAAGGCTACTAACCCTTGGACCGATTCCTTCGGAATCGCTTCAAGGCTCGGGGGCTACGGCCAACGGACGCACCTCGCAGCGCATCCGTTGGAAAACGGCTCTTTTCTCTCCAGTATCACGCGTTTTCGCTTCCAACTGCAGCGGGCTCGACGTTCATCAGACAGCACGACCTCGCCGACTTGTCTCTCAACCACGTACTACTCGGGGGCTTGTCGGGGGTAGACCCCCAGGGGTACCCAGAAGGCGGATTGGCCCAACCAGCAAGGGACGGCCCAATCCGAGTACAACTGGATCGGTTTGTCGGACTGGGTGGCCCACCAGTCGGAAGGCCCACCAGTCGGGCGAACCGGATGGGCGCGACGACGCGCGCGGCAAGGAAAGCAGACGGCGTATCCCGCAATAAGCTCGGAGATCAAGATAAACTAGCCGGAATTATAGGGAAAGATATCTGTAATCGTTATAGGATCGAATCCTTGTATTTCGGGTAGGTTACGATCTCTAGCCGACTTGTAACTCAAGGCAGCCGGACTATATAAGGCGCCTTGAGACCCCCCTCCAGAACACAACCATACACAACATCGCAAGACATCATACAACCCTAGGACAGAACCCAACTATGGAGATCCTTCAAGGAACTTCATACACAGCAATACAAACACCCCCAACACAGGACGTAGGGTATTACGTCATCTCGACGGCCCGAACCTGATCAATCCTTGCGTCTTGTGTTACCATCGACTTCTGATCCTCGATCTGTCCCTCAACAAATCAACCACGTAGGCTACCCTGTGTGGACTGCCGGGTCCAAACATCCGACAAAGGGTGCATGGTAAGCGGATGGTCTACTGAGCCGGCAATTGAGTTCTGCACATACTACTTGGATATTGACAGAATGGGCGTGCCAAAATCTCCACATGAGGGAAGGCTAGGTGGCATAGGCACGATAGGCAAGCAAACACACAATGTTGATGACCTAGTTGCTTTCAGGCAAGAACATTTCGCCGTACTACAACAAGCTGCCATAGTCACTCCATATGTCGAGATGCACAAACGAGAACTACAAGCAAAAAATAGTAGCAGGTCAGAATCATGGCTATTGAAACAGCATAGAGACATCTTTGGCAATTGGTTGCGAGATAAATTGATTGGCGTGGAAACAGGGCATTCTGAGCTAGATACCTTGGCCGCCGGACCATCTAGTACGCTATGCAAGTACCAAGGGTATGAAATAAATGCATACACATTTTAAACAAGGAAACAGGATGAAAAAAGCACTAAGCAAAATTGCGGTGTCCGGATTGATGCTTACGACAACAATGGTAAGCTGGAGACATACTATGGATTCATAGAGGAGATATGGGAGCTAGACTACGGAGCACTGAAGATCCCTCTTTTTATGTGCCAGTGGGTCAAAGTTCCTAGAGGCGTCTTCATGGACGAGCATGGTATGACTGTCATGGATCTCAAGGACATCGCATACAGAGAAGAACCATTCGTGTGGACTAAAGATATAGTCCAAGGCTTCTATGCAAACGACCTAGCTAACAAGGGGCGCCATGTTGTACTTCAGGGGAAAAGAAAGATCGTCGGTGTAGAAGATAGAACCGAGGAAGAGGGTAATGGCTACCATGGCATGCCACCTCTTGGTCCCGATGTTGAGCGACATGTGTTTGAAGTAGGTGAAGAACCAGCTTACATGCGACTCGATCATGATGAGGCTGTAATTGTCAGTTGAAGGAAACGTTTGAAGAAATTATCTTTGTAATAATTATTTTATATTCAAATACCTTCTATGTAATATTATTACATTTATGTAATGTTTCAACATTTACGTTCCCCTATGTAGTAATTAAATTTCAGCAATTAGTATTTATATTTTAAAATAATTAATTAAAACAATAGAAATTTAAAAAGCAATAAATTTTTTGGAAGCAATTAAAGCAAAGGAAACCGGCGTGCAGGTTGAATTATTGCCGGTTTTTACAGCCGGTTTTAGTAAAAAACTGGCTATGAAAACATGTTTTCACAGCCAGTTCAGTTTGAAACCGGCTGTGAAAATGAGTTTTCACAGCCGGTTTTTACCAAAAACCGGCTGTAAAAACCCCGGGCCCTATAAATGCCGAGCACCATCCGAGATTCCTGATGTGTGCGTCATTTCTTCTGCTCGCCATTTGCTCAGCTCGCCGTGAATCAAGTATGTACTCCTTTGATTTTTTTCAACTTCATTTCGTAATCTTAGGTTCGCTAGGTTAACCAAATTTGATTTATTCTTGTTCTTCTTTATAAGTATTTACTAGTTTTGTTAAATTGACGTGTAATATATTGCGGTTTAAAGGTACTAATTTTGGTTATTTTGGTTAGTATCATGCCGAGAGAGCGTCAGGCAGCTAGACGTGGTGGCTATGTTACTAATATGCCACCTACCATCCCGATTCGAGAGGCTCACGAGCCCGGATGGTCGACAACACAACAAGTTGATCATGTCCCAATTCCCGTACCTTAGCAACTTCGCTACAATATGGTAATAGATAATCCTCTGCAAGTTGCATTTCAATGTAATCAATATGTCACTGAGAATAGAAATTACTAATAATACAGATCATTAATCTAATTACATGGCTAAAATATGCAAACATCGGTCAATCAAGTCCTTTGGTATTAAGAGAAAATGTGACCGAGAATACTGGTAGGGTTATGATCTTTGTTAGCATTCAACAAAATGCCACCCGTGACCCAAATCCTGGTGACAAGGTTGTTATCCACGTTCATTCTGGCACGTAGCAACAAGACCATGTGGCCTCGTGTGATGCTGTGAGGCAGGCATTAGCCCAAATAGAAAGTCAAACTGGCCACGTTTTTCCGGACTACAGCTACTTCAAGTTGAAAGCTCTCGAGACGGGTGATCCAGACGTGACACAGATGCCTAAAAGGATTAGTCCTTCATATGAATCGATTTATGTAAGTTAGTTTTTTTTTTAGTTGTGTAATTATTTTGAAATTTAACTATCTTTATCTGTAACAATATGTTTTATTAATCTTATTGTAGGATGACTGCTACTGTGGATTCATGCATGCGTGTTCTTGTCTACGTGCAGTCCTTTATCAAGTCCATAGAAACTTAGGGTATGCACACACGACTCCGGGGGCTTATCGAGTTAATGGTGGTTTCTAAGCTAATATAACCTTGAGTCATGCCAATGCTGCTGAGATCACAATTTATGGAGAGGTCTTGGATTCATGTTACAAGGCACAGGATAGTGCATACATACATGCAGTTGATTATGTCGACAGGTTCCTAGGCGTCGAGATTATCGATATAAACTATCCTTTCTATCTCATGAAGAAGCATGGCGACCTTGATTAGTTGTGATGGTTATTATGTTTTGTGTAACTTGAAATAATATTTGTTATTATGTATGGCAATGTATAAGACTGATTATTATGCACAATGAACATGTATTCACGTTTCTGCGCCGAGTAAACTTTGTATGCTCATATACAAGGTCTATCATTTTTCACAGGTGTTAGGACGCATATAAGGTGCCCCGAAGGAGTTTTGCCTTTTTTCTACAATGTTAATGTTTTTTAGTGCATTAAATGAATTTTTGGGCATTTTTTCGCAAGAAAAATACGAAAACACCTAAACCTGCTCCGGAAATTATTAGATTTTTTTTTCATGAGCCATTATTTTAATGCATGACTCCCTCGCAGAAAGATCTTTTCATTTTGAGAACCCGGTACTGCACATTGTTCACAATCTCAAACATACTCGACACACTTCTATAGGACTTAGCGTATTCTTTCACGTTTCTGCACCGAGAAAACTTTGTATGCTCATATACAAGATCTATCATTTTTCACAGGTGTTAGGACGCATATAAGGTGCCCCGAAGTAGTTTCGCCTTTTTTTTGACAAGGTTAATGTTTTTTCGTGCATTAAATGAATTTCTAGGCATTTTTTCGCAAGAAAAATATGAAAATACCAAAAAACTGCTCCAAAAATTATTGGATTTTTTTCATGAGCCATTATTTTAATGCATGACTCCCTCGCAGAAAGATCTTTTCATTTTGAGAACCCGGTACTGCACATTGTTCACAATCTCAAACATACTCGACACACCTCTATAGGACTTAGCGTATTCTTTCACGTTTCTGGACCGAGAAAACTTTGTATGCTCATATACAAGGTCTATCATTTTTCACAGGTGTTAGGATGCATATAAGGTGCCCCGGAGGAGTTTCGCCCTTTTTCGACAATGTTAATGTTTTTCCGTGCATTAAATGAATTTCTGGGCATTTTTTCGCAAAAAATACAAAAATACCTAAACCTGCGCCGGAAATTATTGGATTTTTTTCATGAGCCATTATTTTAATACACGACTCCCTCGCAGAAAGATCTTTTCATTTTGAGAACCCGGTACTGCACATTGTTCACAATCTCAAACATACTTGACACACCTCTATAGGACTAAGCGTATTCTTTCACATTTTTGCACCGTGAAAACTTTGTATGCTCATATACAAGGTCTATCATTTTTCACAGGTGTTAGGACACATATAAGGTGCCCAGAGGAGTTTCGCCTCTTTTTGACAACATTAATGTTTTTCCATGCATTAAATGAATTTCTGGGCATTTTTTCGCAAGAAAAATACGGAAATACCTAAAAATGCTCCAGAAATTATTGGATTTTTTTATGAGCCACTATTTTCATGCATGACTCCCTCGTAGAAAGATCTTTTCATTTTGAAAGAAACTAGATTTTTATTAATTTTTTACTTCAAAACACGCAAGGATTAATCACAGACGGTTTTCTTAATAAACCGGCTGTGATAGGCTTTTCACAGCCGGTTTTCTCGAAAAAACCGACTGTGATGTGTTTCACAGCCGGTTTTTGGGAGACCGGCTGTGAAACCCATGGATAAGACGTGCCTCCGACACTCTGCTCCACAGACGATCCGCTCCCCGCTCCCCGCTCCCCGCCCCGCCGCGCCCCGCNCCCCGTCGCGCCGCGCAGGGCCCTCCCAGCTCGACGCTGATCTGCCTCCATTTGCGGCAGCTCCTACTATAGTAGCGGGATTAATTAGAGGAATTTGTTTAGAATTTGGGAAGGTGGCATAGACGAGGCGCGCGGTAGGATTGGATTGTGCTTGGTGGTGTCTATAGATGATTACTGATGGATTGCTGTTAATGTTTCTCGCACTGTCCGTTCCTCGCCGCAGAGCGTCTCCACGCCGTCCCCGCTCCTCGCCACCCGCCGCACCGACTCCGTCCTGCACCGGCTACCCCAGCTGCCCTCCTGCACCGACACCGGCTGCCGGCTCCGTCGCTGCCCCGGCCACCACCGCCCGTCGACTCTCCGTCCCTGCGGCTTCCCGTCGCACATCAACCCGTTCCTGGGCACACTCGGCACTGCAGGTTCATAATTCTTATGAATATGGATTGAATCAAGTATGGATTGAATTGTTGTGAATATGCTATGCAATAAAATATATGAATTGTTGATTTATGGATAAACATTGCTATTATGCACACTCGCTATTATGTCTACATTTTTCTTGTTGTCTATATTTGCAGTCATGGCTATCAAAGTTGTTGCATTAGAGAGTATTTAACGCTTAGAATTTTTGTGCCTCTTGTTGAAACAATCAATGTTTTTGAGGTAATACTAGGACATATGTCAATTTGGGTGGGTAATACTTCGACTTATGTCAAATTCACATATAGTTGATACATTACAACTAGTTCATACTTCTTTGATAATTGTGTAATACATCTTTAATAATTTGCTAGTTCAATTACAACTAGTTGATACACACAAGTACCATAACCATACTCATGTACGCAGATCATGGGTCGATTCGACCGATTCAGGTCTCATCAAGCGAGACAAGCTGAGAATGAATTGCACAATGATGAAGGGGCTACTGATGGTGTCGAAGGGAGCCCTTGCGCGTACCTCAACCTCGACCAAAATGACATTGAACAAAAGGATAGCTTATCAGACAATGAGGTAATTCATGTCATTGTGTACGTGAGTAACCTAATTATTAGGTGCATCGTTGGATATTAATAGTGTTTAGTATTGGCAGGAGCCAGTTCAGACCGAGGCAGAGATGTCAGAAGAGCAAAAGTCTGAGGCAAGAGAGGCCCGAACAAGATGCCAACAGGCCGAATGATAATCACCCATGCCGATATTACCAGGGAGTCAATTTCACCAACGAAGATTAAAGGGCCTTACAAGACTGCCGTAGGGCGCATAGTGAAGGATTACATTCCGATCATATATCATGGCTGGAATTCAAAGGATACGTCTTTGCAACCTCCTAATCCGATAAAAGAACTATGTTGGAATAAGATGAAAGAACATTTTATTTTCCCCGATCCAAACTCTGAGGCACATGCAAAGCACAAAGCACTGCAAGCGATGGGCAAGTCAGCAAATAATTTTAGGGGTGTACTAAATCGGATAAGGAAACAAGGTCGGGTGCCTAACTGGAAACACTATCCAAACCAGGAGCAGTATTGGGAAAGAATCTTTGAGTACTATCAGAGGCCTAAGGTACAGGAGACCTGCTCAAAACCTACAGATAATTCCTCTAAGAATATCTGGCACCATCACTATGGGTCTCGTGGGTACCTTGGGAAAATAGACTAGTGGGAGGAGATGGCTGAAGCGGTGACAAGCTCTGGTGCAATGCTTGAGACATGTGGTTGGGATGACCTTGCCGTGAGGTACCTGCTTGCTCGTGGTGCTTATTACAACCCTGATGGCTCCCTTAGTTACCGCACACAAGAATCCAGGGAAATAGCAAGTAAAATAAAGCAAGCCCAAAGTGAAGTTCAGGCCGGACTCTTTATTCCGAATAGAGAGAATGACGTGCTTACACGTGCTCTAGGAAATAAAGAGCACCTTGGACGCACAAGAGGCACCGGAGTTGTTCCCTGGGGCCTTGCCTTCGTAGATGATGTAAGCACATACAGAAGCCATACAAGGAGCAAGGAAGCATGAGAGGCCCAATAGAATTCTATTATACAAGCTGTTCGCCAGGAAGTTGCTCAAGATGTCACCAAACAAGTCCGCCAGCAAGTAACCGAACAAGTAACCAAACAAGTAACTCAACAAGTAACCCAAAAATTTCGGAAGGAATTCAACGAGCAGGCTCGCCACCAAGGTTCGCTTCTGAAACAAGGCGGTGAGATTCACACTAGCCATGCCGTGCACCGTAGTAGTTGCGGAAGTGTCGGGCTTCCTGCGGACGATGCAGCCATGTCTTTCCCAGTGGATGCGATCACAGAACCAAGACAATGCAAACTATACATCCAGGACAAATTCTAGAAGACCAAGGTTGCGGTTGGGCAGGCATGGCCTACCGGCGAAGGGGTTCAATTGCATTGCCGTCCATTGCCGGATGGATACACCAAAGTCACCATTGATGCCATTGTTAAGAAAAGGTTCCGTAGAATGGAGCTAGATATCCCTGGGCAGGATGATAAGAAGAAAATTGGGGACAACATTGGTTCATTCGTGGCTTGGCGTAAGCTCTATATCTCATTTGACGACGAGTTTGAAGAATCAGACTGTGAGTCGGATGAACGTCCATTGTCACCTGTTCTTGACAATGATGCACTCCCACAGCTAGAAAGATCTGAAAGTCGATCACCAAGCCCTAGGCCCAAAAAACGTGTTTCTCAGGGCCAATGTTCAAGGGTGAGCACAACTCATCCTTCAAGGGATCGTACCCTGCCACCGAGGGAAAAGAACATGCAGTCTGCTACGTTATGTTCTAAGAATCCAGTGTATGCTAATACACCATGTGGGCAAGAGCAAGAGAAAGGGCCAACCAAATCTAACCAAGGCACTAGGAAAAGCAGGTGAACGGGAGTATAACATCGCTAATGCCAGAAAGGGAACAAACGCCAGTACCCCTTGAGGCGGTACTTCACTTCTACAAATTAGGAATGGTTCCACAAACAGGGAATGACTGGAAGCCTCCATTAGACTTCGGGCGCACTATATGTAAACAAACCAATAGAAAATTAAGCAAGCAAAACTTCCTGTAATATAAGAAGGCAAGGGAAGAGTTTTTACCAGAAAACAACCTCACACAGGAAGACCTTATGCAGTTGGAAGAGGATGGTAAGCTTACACCTTCGCCGCCTACATGGCCGTTCCAACCGGGCGGGGATCTTGTGGATCCCTGGCAAATACCTCATTTACCCACGCAAATACGGAATTTGCATGATTAGTACAAAGGTCAGAGTGGTGAGGCATTTGGGGCGAGATACAAGGAAGAACATTTTCATAAGCCAGCGTCCAAGTCAAAAGAGGACATAGTCTGGGTTTATTTCGAATCGCTATATATGAGTTGTACCAGCAGAATGCCCTAGATTGTTCAATCATGAGTTTATTTTCTCTGTAAGTGTCTAAACTATCTTTTTCCTACAACTTATTCCATGAATAAACCTTGTCTAAAAAGTTCCTCATTTTGTAGCATGGTGGCATACAAGTTGAAGGAAGAAGGCACGACAGACGTAGGATTGTTAGACCCTCAAGCTATTAATGAGGTAGAGACTAAAAAGCCTCACTGCTTAACCTACTTGGTGAATGCTATGCTCAAGATGCAGGACAAGAAGCGCATTCTTCTTTCATACAATTGCAAGTAAGTGTCTTTAAATCAGTACTTTCTTTGGTCAATCTTAGAAATGATTTATTTGGTTTTATCCTAAATGTAGATTTCACCATGTTCTCATCGACATATGCTTGAACATAGCACTATTAAGGTTTATGACTCAAAACGGAGGAAGTGTGAGTACATCCAACATCTCATCAACCTCCTCAACACGTAAGTCAGGACAACCATTTTCTTCTTTTCAATGTGGATATGTATTTTAGATAATCTAACATCTAATGTTACCAATTCTTCGTAATGTATGCAGTGCTATTGCTAAATACAAGAAAAAAGGGGGCATTATGTATAGGCCATTCAAGAAAGATTTTGATATCATTGAAAAGAAATGGATCCTTAGGCAGCCGCTTGGAAACAATCTATGCGGCTTCTATGTGATGCATTATATGCTATGCGCAACTAATGATGACTTCGGAGAACAAGCAGATCAGGTCTGCAACGATTGTTTTAGTTTTCATATTCATTGTTATTGTCATATTCATTTTTGTGTCTCTTGTTATTCATTGATATTTTGTCACTAACTGCATTGCTATTATGGTGTTGTGTGCAGAATTGTAGTCTCCATACTTCTTAGTTGCTTCTTAGTGAGATTTGGGCACTTCAGGAACAATTATGTGGATTTATTTTAGACCATGTTGTGAGACTAGGTGGTGAGTTCTGTGTGATTTTGGACTATATGTATGGACTTCGATATGTATGGTTTCATGTATGGACTTCGATATATATATGGTTTTATGTAGGGACTCTATATGTATGGACTCGATATGTTTGGACTTTAAGTTTATGTCAATGTATGGACATTGTGAGACTGTAATATTATTATTGTGAGTTGATGTATTGTTGTTTGTTTTTGCTGGATTGATATATTGCAATATTGTGCTTGCTGCAGATTATACCTAATTATTATTTTTTATGGAAAATTGTTATTACAGCTGGTTTAAACCGCCTGTGAAAATACACAAAAACCGGCTGTGAAAAGAGGCATCACAGCCGGTTTTTGTTGGCACAAACCGGCTGCGAAAAAACTCTTTCACAGCCGGTTTTTGTTGGCAAAAAACCGACTGTGAAAATGCCCTTTCACAGCCGGTTTTTGTTGGAAAAAAAACCAGCTATGAAAAAGCGCTTTCACAGCTGGTTTTGTTGGCAAAAACCGACTGTGAAAGCACCGGACGCAGCGGGTTTTGGAGGTCCAAAACCGGCTGTGAAAATCTATTTTCACAGCCGGTTAAAAACCGACTATGAAAAAGGGATTATCAACGCCACTTTTCAAAACCAGCTGTGATGTGGGCAACCGAACCGCCTGTGATGCTCCTGCTGTAATAGTGCACACAGGAGCACACTACCAAATAGATTTGGCTAGCCAGCAACTGATATCCCAACGCATCCCAGTCCATACTCCCATGCATCGGACTGCTTTGGGCCATGTCCCATGACCAACATCTTGTAGCACGTGATGTAATGGAGGGATGGCTACAGCCTACATATGCATTATTGATCACATTATATGGGGCGGCTGTGCAACATATTAGAATGGTCATCCAAGCATTACATCAGCATGACATTTGATGACCTAGAATCGATTCGGTAGTCATTTCAGTTAAAAGTCTCAGGTACAATATACCTATGAATTGGGGAAGTAAGATTATTGGTACTTCCCTGTTTTAATGCCAGAGGCGGAAACTTCTATATGAACTATGGTACATTGGCTTCATTCATATCATTCGAAACTAGCAACGTGTCCTACGCAAATATAGCATGGCTAGATTTGTTAAATTACATTAGGCTAGAAACGGTTTGTTCGGGCGGTCAAATTAGCTCTCTATGCTGGCAAATTGGATAACCGCTAGCATTCTTCTGCCATCACAAATCTATGGTGCTAGCGGGTGACGTAACATACTGTTTTATGCCATAAATCTATCAAGCTTCTGATTTTTTCCAAACTCCAGACGACTGTTCTATAACATTACCATCGAATATGTTCACTTAATGAACCCGTGTAAAATTCAGCTGGTACGTTTACTGAAATTTATGAGCACGATGTCCCACCAGTATGTTTCCTCATTCGAACCAGCGCATCTCTGCTACTGTAATTGGTAAATCCACTGGTCCAAATGCACTTAACGCACTGGTGCCAGTTGGCTCAGAACATATGAACCGATACAAACGGTGTTATTTCTAGTAGTGATTTCATACTCTATAGCACAATTGTTTACTTTGGTGCCTGAGATATTCCAGCTAATGCTGCTATTTGTTGCAGCGATACTCTCTTTTTGATGCGAGGAAAGAAAGGACGATGGAAATGGAGTCTTAGACTCTTAGTTGAACTTCATAGCTAAACCAACCACCTTGAATCAACAGAATTATTACTCACCTAGGGTTTCAGACTCTGTAGAGCAAATTATTTTAGGTGTCTAAGACGATATTCGTTCATGCTGATTGAATTACATGGTTAGTTAAACGACAACGTGAGGGAGATCCTAAAGGGTGAGTCCTTTAAATACACATCTACATTCAGAGCTTTATTTCAAGGGAAGTAAAAGGCATTATCGTCTTGTTTAGTAGGAATAAGACGCGAGCTGTTTACATGAGGGAAGACTGGAAAAGGGGATGCACAGATCGTACCAGATTTCTTGTGTCTTTATTGAGACAGTGTTGTCTCGTCTAGAATTCTTGCAGCAGATAAGGAGCGTGTTTTTGCAGTTCCCACTAGCTAGCAAACCAGCACATTACTATCTTGCTGTTCAATGATATCCCGGTGCATTCCAATCCCCTGCATGTGATCTACAAATGTTGGTGAGCATGGTGTGCTGAGGATTCACCTTTTACTACTACAAGGAAATAAACCGATACACTGTCCACCTGTAACCTTTCACTTCACATATGGGTGATTATATATAGATACGTACATAGTCCTACCAGTGTGATAGAAAAAAGTCTAAATTACCCCCTCAACTATGGTCAAAAGTCTAGTTAACCCCCTAAACTATATTTTCGGTTAATTTACGCCCACAATTTTGCCGATTATATTGGTACAATTTACCCCTTAGTAAGATTTGTCTTTTTTGTTTCTCCACGCACAGATAGTGATTTAAGTTTAAATTTTGTGGGATGATAGAGAACATCGTGTATTATGTAAAAAAATATCATATAATTATTTTTACTTAATGTTTATACAACTTATGATTAATTTATAATTAAATATACTAGCCTATTAAAATAATACTGAAAAATTATAATATATTTTTCTAACACAAGTTATGATGTCTATTATCACACCGCAAAATTTGAACTTAAAACTCTATTTATATATGGAGATAAAAAAGATAAATTTAATTGAGGGATAAGTTGAACTAATTGACATAGTTTAGGGGTTATTTGAACTAAAAAATAGTTCAGGGGTTATCTAGACTTTGGTTATAGTTGACGGGGTAATTTAGACTTTTTCCCAGTGTGATACTATTTCCCAGTGTGATACTACATCTGCCCAATTAATATGTTTTCTACTCCCTCCGTTCCAAATTATAGTTCACTGCCGACTTTTTTAATGCACATTTGACCATTTGTCTTCTTCAAAAAATTTGCATTAGTATCATTTAGTTCATTATTACTTGTTTTACTACTAGAGGTACTTTAAGTACGACTCTCATTTCTACTTATTTGTACTAATTTTTGAATAAGATGAATGGTTTTAAAAGTCAACAGTAAACTACAATTTGTGATGGAGAGGGTATCATATTTCGCAGAAGGAAAAAGTCTACATAACCCACCAACCTATCTAAGGTTGTCTACGTGACCCCCTCACCTACAAAACCAGGTATTTAACCCCCTAACATTTTGCAAAACCATTTATATATCCCCTTGAGGTGGTTTTGCATAGTGGTTTGCCACGTGTTGTGCTGAGTTGGACTACCGTGCTGATGTGGACTAACCAACCCGGCACATGTGCTATTTGTGGAGCCCACCTATCCTATATCTTCTTCCTCCTCACAACCTCAGCATGGTTTCTTTTGCCCTTTGCCGCTGTGCGTCTTGCCCTCTCCCGTCCGTAGGAGCTCATCGTGTGCCGTGCTGATCGCCTCACGCACCTGTCGGTGTGTCGCTCCACCGCTGGTGCATTGCTCGATGCCTCTGCGTGTGTCGTGCCGACCTCCATGCACCATGACAGAGGAATGCCGGCCCGTGGCCCGTGCCTTGCTGGAGCGGCCCCGCCCTGGTTTAATTTGCCCTGCGGCACCTAGCCCCAAGTACCACGAAGGCAGGAGGCCAGTGGGATCTATCCAGCATGGAGGCGTCCCACGATGGTGGAGTGGAGGCGGCCTGCAGGTTTTGTCATGGCGGTAGCCAGACATAGAGTGGAGGCGGAAAGAGAAGGTAGGGGAAAAGAAATTGAAGCTCGAGGGTTCTAGAGGGAGGTTTGGTGGAGCCTAATTTCTGCCCAATTGGAAGGGAGGCAGTCCATGGATGGAGATTAACTTGCTTCAGTGGCCGGAGTTGACGACAATGGCTGCAAACGGCCATGGGCTCCAAGGAGGACAAATTTGATGGTGTAGGGTTGGAGTGCATGGCGGCGCTCGGTCTGCAAGGAAGATTGTATGCAGTATGTGCTTGTGGAGGCGGAGGACTGGAGGAGAACCGCGTGTGTCGCTTATGCCGGAGAAGGACGGAAGGGGCAGCGTGTGTCACCGTGGAGGATAAGAATGAACTGAGCGGCTCTGTGGAGTGTGGCGTGTTTTTTTTTGTGATGCCATTGAGTCATGTGGAAGCTAAGGAAAATTAAAAAACAATTTATAGTTTATCAATTGTTGTATCTTTTGCAAGCGGGTCCCATGTGTCAGCCAGGCAATGTCAGCATGTCAGTCCACTCATCACACGAACATGATAATATCACTATGCAAAACCACCTCAAGAGGATATTTAAATGGTTTTGCAAATGTTAGGGGGTTAAATACCTGGTTTTCTAGGTGAGGGGGTGATGTAGACACCATTAGATAGGTTGGAGGGTGTTATAGATTTTTTCCTTTCACACAAGATTTATTACGAATAGTAGCCACTAGGCCCGAGACTAGCTTGTTTGCCCAGGTTACAGTTTAGTACACTGCTCGCTGTATCATGCTGATGATATAGCCATTATTACATAGAATAATGGTGTAGCAGTCCTTCTAGTCACCGGGTGTAGAGGAACATCTGGACAATGCCTGGAGAACTTAGTGCTAGTTTCTCATGTTAGGTTGATCTCCACCGGTTGGCCTTTGGGCCAACTGGGCCTTTGACTCACGTCCTGACCGGAGACGCCCAGCCAATAAGGCTGATGGGCCCCTGTCTCGCAGCGCTATAAAGAGGAGGTGGGGGCCAATGGCACAAGACATGAGGTTCGTCAGTGCCGCCATTCCCCACCTCCAAACCCTAGTCCGATCGAGAGGGCAGGCTGCCAGCGATGGGAAGCACCACCAGTCACGGCCACTGCAAGCTCTACGGCGACACAGCACCGCGACCTCGTCGCCAGCTCCTCACCAAGCCTCACGGTCATTCTCCTCTATCCCTCTCTGTTCATGTTCTTGTATATGTAAATCTCTCTGTTCATGTTCTTGTATATGTAAATCTTGTGATTATGTTTAAGTTAATGTAAAGAATCTCCGCTGATCTACTCCTAGATGATCCAAATGTTCTAACAATGGTATCAGAGCCTCGATCTAGTGAGCAGATCTAGATGGGGAAAGAAAAGAAAGGTTTTCAATCTCGGATCGAAAAGAAGGCCTGAGAGGGCGCACTGCGGCAGGTGCAGCCACTGAGCTCGGTCTATTACCGGACGAGAACAGTAGAGAAAAGAAAGAAGAAACCCTCGATTTCAATCTCGAATCAGGAAAAAAAGAAAGCAAATCTCGCAAGAGAAAAGAAAACACCGATTCATCTTCAGATCAAAAGAACAGAGAGAAAATTCCCAAAAAAAGAGAAAAAAATGCAAACCCTAACCCTAGATCTCTGGCCGGCCGCCGCGCCATAGGACCACCCCGCTGCTCCGCTCGACCGAGCCGCGCGCGCCTGGTGGCACACGCGGCGCGGCCGAGAAGAGCCACAAGAGTGATTGGCTGCTGCTCTGTGCGGCTGAAGAGACAAAAAAAAGAAAGAAAGAACGGTGTGGCCAGAAAGGTCATGCGGCCTGAGGAAAGAGAAAAAAAAGGAAGTGCGACGGCACGCGACGCAAAGGAAAACAAAAAAAACGAAAGAAACAACGCCTGTGCACGCGGACAGGAAAGAATCAAAGAAAAGAAAAAAAAGATGAGCGCGGCCAGCGGCGCGACTGCAGCGNGCGCGGCAGCGCCTGGCGCGGGCTCGTGGGCCCCTCGGCGCTCTCGGATGAGCTGAGCGAGAGAGCGCGCGGTTTCAGACAAGCGCGTGGCCCCGTGCGGAAAAGCAGCCCCGCGGCCTCCCAGGCCCGTTCCTCTCTGTCTGCTGGAGAAGGGAAAGCAAGAGATAAGGTTAGGGTTTCAACAAAGCCATGGCTCTTTTATACCAGCAAAAATGATGGACAGCCATCGATCTCATCGAACGGCCAGGATCTGTCCACCAGAGGTGGAGACGACTTGGGCCCCTTTTGGCCCAGGCGGGTGGGCAAATTCCCGGCCCAGGCCCAGGTTGTGGCCTGGGCACGGGGCGCCACACAGGGTGGCTAGGCCGCAGGCCGAGAGGCCGAGTGGTCCGGTTTTGCTGGCCTGCAAAGTAACCGATTTTATTTAGTTTTATTCATTTTCAGAGCATCGTTTAAATGTTTATGTACAGTTTGATCTCTATTGCAATTTGAACCAACGGGATAATTGTTATAGAGAATAGAAATGTTATTTTGATGCTTCTGAAAAGTACGCTTTTATGATTATGTTTCTTTTTTTTGCTGCAAAAGTTAATGATTATTATCCCCTAATTAAATTGGAACCAACGGGAAAAATTAATTAGGGGAGTAGACAAATGTTTAAAGTTAAATTATGGTATTGTTATTTTCTGACCAATGTTGATGATAACAATATTATAATTCTATGAGGTTTTATTTTTAAAGATTAAATCTCTGATAAATTTTGCATCATAGTGACCAATTTTTCAGAGAATAGACAAAGATCAACAAATGTATTTACATGTGTCCGCTGCAATGATGTTGATTATCTTCTTATTAAATTCGAACCAACAGGAGATTTTAATTTGAGGAGTAGTGTTTTCCAAGATAATTGATTTTTCATACGTTAATTCCATTTCTGCCCAACGGTGATGTGGGATTAATGTAGAAGAATGATGTTTTATTCTATTTCTGCCCAACGGTGATATAGAATAGAACAAAAAGATTTCAAAGTTTAATGAGCATTATTGTTGAATATTTTTTCATACAAAGATTTCATGCTTTCATTCTTGAAGGCAGAAAAGAAAATGGGCTGAGTACTTGTGACTCAAAAGATGATAAGTGTAAGCTTTGTAAGCTTGAAGGCCATTGCATCAGAGACTCTGTTCTCTGTAAAGAATGGCTTGAAAATAAAGAATTCAAGGATATTGATCCAAGAAAAGAGATAGATCATTGAGAGTTCAGTTTGAGAAATGCTTCTCATGTACTCTCTATGAAAAAGAATTTATATCTATTTTCAATCATCATGATATGAGACGTAATAAGTCATATGCATATTTAATTTGACCAACGTCAGATTAAGCGTGTGTGTCAAAAAGTATTCAGATTTATTTCTGAATTTGATGATTGAATATGCAGTAAGAGAGCCAATTCTGGCATTCATGTCCCTTATAGGGAAATACCTGCATGGTGGGAAGAGTTTTGAGACAATACCCGCATGACGGGGTAAAGTTGGCATAGTAATTATGTCAGACAATCCCGCATGGCGGGAGAAGTTTGACAAATGGCCTTATCCTGCATGGCGGGAGAAAGTTGTGATGACTCATGTGCTTTTAGTGTATCCCACACTGGGAGAAAAGTATGGAGTAGCTCTTATACTATCCTAGTGTTGACCGTGCACTTTTATTGTGTCATAGTCATTGAGCACTCAATCAGTTTAAGGAAAACAGAAAGTTATAGACGAACCTAAAGATTAGAATGATATGCGAGCACGACTTGCAAAAGTACTGATTATAAAATACTCAGTTGAGTTCTTGAAGTGAAATGAGGAAAAAGTTCTCCCACACAAATTAAGAGATAACTTTATTTTGCATGACGTAATCATGTGGATGAAGTAAGTAATCAAAGTTTCCTCATTCACAAGAGTTCGGAATGGTTTTCGAATTGTGGCAGAAAAGTTCACGCCACATTTTGAGGGGGAGAAATGAAAGATAATTACGAAAGAGCAATACTCCCTTACACTTCAGATAGGCAAGAGTGATCTATAAAAGATGAATGTGATCGTTTGGGGAGTACGACAGTCATAATAATGATACCCCTAAAGCTAAGAAATAGCTAAATTCCTGAACGGACATTTTATGGTTATGATGGGAAGATAGCGTAGTTAGCCAGTATTCATACTGGATAAGTTTCAGAGTTATTAAAGCGGTGCTTAAAGCATCATATGGGAAAAATTTTAACAGAATAAACCCAAATAAGAAAAGTTTAAAGATACACTATCTTTACAGAAGATGGAGTAATGTGGGGGAGCATGGTATGGGGATACCTAAGTGATTCAAGAGAAACAACATGTCAATACCTGTTGATGTTGTATGGCTTATACAACTCCTGTTGTTTGCTCTTCAAAGAAGATCAATAAGTAAACAAGGATCTTGTGATACAGGAGGCTATAGAATCCATTGCCTCTTGGCAATGAAAGAGCAACAATAGCCCCATATGAAAGAAGTACCAGTAGTTGAGGCCTTAGATGGTCTCAGAGAATAAGTCAGTTTTCTCTGATGATTGTAAAGTCTATGTTAGTGAAATTAAAATGGAGGGTAATCCCACCTCATTTGAAGAAGCCATGAAAGGCACTCGCTTGTCTAAATGGCAACAAGTTAAGGATGCTGAAATGAAATCGCCGATTACCAACGATGTTTGGGACTCAGAAGTAATTCCCAATGGAGCCAAAATAGTAGGCTGTAATGGGTCTACAAGACGAAATGTGACTCCAAAGGGAATAAGTAAAGATGTAAAGCGCGACTTGAATCGAAAGTTTTACGCGAAGAAAATGAATAGATTACAATGAGTGCCAGTTGCACATCATGATTTGAGTTACATCAGATGAAAGCAAAGGCCATGGCACATAATGATCTTAGTTATATCAGATGAAAGCAAAGATGGTTTTCCTTAATGGGGATCTAAAGAAAATGTTTACATGGCACAACCAAATGGTTTTTTCATGAAAGGAAAAGAATTTTGGGACATCGTCAGAAAAAATCCATTTATGGATTAAAGACAAGTCTCTGGACAGAAGTTTTTAAAGGTTGATCGATTAAAGAGAAATTTTAGGTTTTAAAGAGAATTAGGGGACAATTGCATTTGTATAAAAGTAATAGAATGGGAAATTCATTTCCTAATCCTGTATATGTGGTTACCATCTTACTTGCTAGTAGTGATGTCAATCTACTGCATGAAAAGAAGAAGTTCTTGTCCTCAAGGCTCAATGAGATATGTTCTTGGTGAAATGTCTATTGTTATAAGAATTGAGATTCACCGAGATAAAAGAGAGGGGTTATTAGGACTATCGCAAAGACATGCTAAGAAAAGATTCTAAAGAAATAAAGTATGCATGCGATAAAACCTACGCCTATTCTTATAGTCAAGGGTAATGGTTTTGGGAACTTTAGTGTTCCAAGAATCAATATGAGATAAATCAAATGAATATGGTACCATGTGCTTCAGCTGTTGGAAGCTTAATGAATGCACAAGTATGATATTACCCTGACATAGTTCATATATCCAGTTGTTTTGGCAAAAGTCCAGTCCAGATATAGATCACTGGAATGGAGTTAAGAATGTCAGCCTCATGCTTAGAAAGAGAAAACCAAGTGCTCTCAAAAGTTGTGAGTACAAAGATAAAACATTGTGAAATGTGTAGCGAAATCCACAATTGTCGCTAACATTCGCACTTGGAGTTTTTGTGTGAAAAAACTCCAAATGAAACGGTTATCATCAATGTGATGCAAAGACATGGTATAGCATGATATGAGGCTGAGGGACAGGCAAAAAAAAATGGTTAAGGAAATCTGTTCCTAGAATTGATAATGGTTGACAACAGCAATAACCATTTAAGTGTTTTACTCCTATGACAACGAGTCGAGTGTGCTGCCAAACACATTGACGTTAAAGTTATACGTTGTAAAGGACAAAGTCCAGAATCATGTTGAAATGCATGGAGCATAAAAGTAACAGCAAGTGTTTGCGGATCTGCTTATTAAAGGCTTACCGCCCAGTGCGTTCAGAGAATACACAGTCGACATGGGTTTATGGTATAGCCTATTATTAGATATGTATAGTCGGCTTGTATACTTACCTAGTATAGGTGATTGTATTCCTTGTATACCAAGCCATCTTGGCTATATATATGAAAGGTCACCCCCCTATTGGGTGTGTGGTGTTTCCCCCAAACCTATCTCTCTACATGGTATCACGAGACTAGGATCAATCTGATCCAGGGTTTCCTTCCGCTGCCCCACCCCCCTTCCCCCCGTGCGCCGCCGGCCCTAGCCCCTGGCGAACACCCCTCCTCTCTCCCTGATCGCCGCCAGATCTCCCTCTCGACGCCGCCACCAGCACCATGTCCGAGGTCTCCACCAACTCCTCCACTCCGGCGCTTGGCATGCCCTCCATTCCGGCCCTGGGCATGCCCTCCATGCCCGCCACTGGTGCACCCACCATGCCAGTCACCGGTGCTCCCTCCATGCCGGCCATTGATGGCGCCGCCATGGCTTCTCTCCAGCCTGTGGCGCCCACCTATGCCACGATCTCGGTACAATCTCATGTGCCGATCAAGCTGGAGTTGAAGGCCTCCAACTACTCCCGCTGGGCGTTCTTCTTCAAGTCGATGTGCGGCAAGTTCTTCCTTCACCACAACATCGACGGCTCTGTTCCCCCACGTCCGCTGGATCCACTCTGGGATCAGGCGGACTGCTGCGTTCGCAGCTGGATCTTCGGCTCCATCGACGACTCCGTCCGCGATCTGTGGCTTGCCATCGAGGCCCTCTTCTGCACCAACCAGGCGCCACGGGCGATCTTCCACCTCCATGACTTCCACAACATGAGTCAGGGAGACTCCACTATCGATGCCTACACTGAGAGGATGAAGAAGAAGGCCACCGATCTTTGTGACGTCGGCCATCCTGTTCATGACTCACAGCTCGTCCTCAATCTCCTCCGTAGCGTCAATCCCCGCTTCACCGGCACCGCGGACGACATCGCCAACTCCACCGTCCTCCCCGACTTCTCCAAGGCCGTTGATCTCCTACACCTCAAGGAGCTTCGCCTCGCCCATGAGGTCCAGGCGACCGCTGCGTCCGCCCTGGTTGCCTCGTCCGCGCCCTGCTCCGGCCCAGGGGGCTGTCGCTCCTCCTCCTCTGGCCCCCAGACAGGGGGCTCCACGGGCGGCGGCGGCTACGGCAAGGGAGGTGGCGGCCACGGCGGCGGGGGCGGCTACGGCAAGAAGGGCGGCGGCAAGCCGCCTGGGCCACCCTACCAGGGACAGCAGTCCTCCTTCCAGCGCCCCATGGGACCCTGGTTCTGCTTCAACCCCTACGCTCCGCAGGGGCCCTACGGCGGGTCGGCTCCCGGAGGAACGGGCGGGTGGCGCGCCCCTGGTGCGGGTCTGCTGGGCGCCACGCCTCCCCCCAGGTGCACACAGCCTTCGCCCCGGCGCAGATGTCCCAGCCGACGCCAAATTGGGATCAGGCCGGCCTCATAGCCGCCCTGAACCAACTGGCCCTGCAGAACACCGGCTGGTTGATGGACTCTGGCGCCTCCTCTCACATGTCGTCTACGGATGGTATACTTCTCTCTCGCCTCCCTTCCCAGCACACCTCCATCACCGTTGGCAATGGTCATATACTCCCTATCACTTGCCGCGGTCCCTCTGTCCTTCCAACTGGCTCCTCTGATTTTTCTCTTCGAGATGTTCTAATTGTCCCTTCACTTGTTCGCAACTTGCTCTCTGTTCGTCAATTTACTCGTGACAATAATTGTTCGATTGAATTTGACGCTCTTGGTTTCTCTGTCAAGGATATTCCGAGTCGGCGCGTGATGCTTCGCTGCGATAGTCCTGGCGATCTCTACACCATTCCTGCCACTGCCAGCACCTCTTCGCCACACGCTTCCCTCGCCGTCACCTCCACCCTATGGCACCATCGGCTCGGTCATCCTGCTCCTGCAGTCCTAGATCTCCTTAGGAATAATTCTACAATCCATTGTAATAAAACATCACCTTCTTTATGTCATCCTTGTCAGTTGGGCAAGCATGTACGGTTACCCTTTCATAAATCCCAAACACATAGTGCTGCACCATTTGAACTCATCCATTGTGATGTCTAGATGTCCCATGTGGCTAGTATCTCTGGGTTTCAGTATTATCTGGTTTCGTTAGATGACTACTATCATTTTTGTTGGACCTTCCCGCTTAGTCGCAAATCCGAGGTAGCATCTCACATCACTGATTTTTGTGCTCTTGCACACAACTAGTTTGGCGCCACCATTAAGGCCTTCCAGGCTGACAATGGCACTGAGTTCGTTAACCGTACACTCACCTCATTTTTCTCCTCCCATGGCATTCTTTTGCGGCTCTCGTGCCCATACACTTCGCAGCAGAACGGCAAGGCTGAGCGTGTCCTTCACACTCTGAATAACATCAGTCGCACCATGCTCATCCATGCTAACATGCCGCCATCTTACTGGGCCGAAGCACTTGCCACTGCCACCTATCTCCTCAACCGCTGCCCCTGCTCCTCCACAAACAATGCTGTCCCCTACACCCTCCTCTATAACTCGCCACCTGACTACAGTCTCCTTCGTGTGTTCGGGTGTCTTTGCTATCCTAATCTCTCCGCCACCACCAAACATAAGCTTGCTCCTCGTTCAGCAGCTTGTGTTTTCTTGGGCTATCCTTCCTCTCAGAAGGGGTACCGGTGCCTCGATCTCACCACTAGGCGCATCATCATCTCTCGCCATGTGGTGTTTGATGAGACCGTTTTTCCCTTCTCCTCCACCCCGATTAGTTCTTCGGATTTGGATTTTTTGCTTGCTTCTAACACTGCAGCCGCCGCTATTCCCGTGGCAGCTCTGTCACTCCGTGACGTTGAGCGACCACGGCCGTCGCCAGTCGTGTATGAGGATGATCCAGCCATCCTCATGTGCGGCCCTGTTCTCCAGGAGCTCCCTGCGCCCGTGGCTCCACCAGTGCCTGCTCCACAGGCGCCACTTCCTCCACCAGCGCCTGCTCCACCAGCGCCTGCCCCACAGGCGCCACCACAGGCGCCCCTGCCGGCTGTTCCGTGTGATTTTCACTGCGTTTACAGCCGCCGTCAGCGCCCGTCGCCCACTCCAGCTCAGTCTGTGCCGGGGTCCCCCGTCGCTCCGGCGTCTCCAGCGGCGCCCGACGCCTCTGCCCCGACATCCTCTTCTGCATCCTCGGTGCAGTCCTCCTCTTCGTCGCCACCACCAGCACCGGCTGCACCACAGCAGCATATAGTGCAGCGCCCGGTCACTCGCACTCAGTCTGGTGCTATACCGCCGGTGCGCAATGTTGGCCTCTCGGCGACGACGACATCGACCGCCTCCCCGATTCCTGCCAACTACCGCAGCGGTTTGGCTGATCCAAACTGGCGTGCGGCAATGGCAGAGGAGTACAAGGCTCTGATCGACAACGGCACTTGGTGACTTGTGCCGCGGCCTCCTGGGGCTAATGTGGTTTCGGGCAAGTGGATCTACAAGCTCAAGTACCACTCCGACGGTACGCTTGCCCGCCACAAGGCTCGCTGGGTTGTTCGTGGCTTCTCCCAGCAGCACGGCATCGACTACGACGAGACGTTCAGCCCGGTGGTTAAACCACCAACCATCCGGACTGTTCTTAGCATCGCCGCTTCTCGCTCGTGGCCCATTCGCCAGCTGGATGTGAAGAATGCTTTTCTTCATGGTCATCTTGAGGAGACCATCTACTGCCAGCAGCCGCCTGGTTTCGTTGATCCTGCTACACCTGATTATGTTTGTCTCCTACAGCGCTCCCTTTATGGTTTGAAGCAAGCTCCCAGGGCGTGGTACCAGCGGTTCGCCACATATCTACGCCAGCTTGGGTTCACTGCTTCGACCTCTGACGTCTCCCTCTTTGTTTACAAGGAGGGCGAGTCCATCGCCTACTTGCTGCTGTATGTTGACGACATCATCCTCACCGCCTCGTCACTGGCTCTTCTTCGACGCATCATCGACCTTCTCCACTCCGAGTTCGCCATGACGGATCTTGGGGACCTCCACCACTTCCTCAACATCTCCGTCGAGCGCTCCTCCGACGGGATATTCCTCTCCCAGCGACAGTACGCCGTCGATCTTCTACAACGGGCGGGCATGGCTGAGTGTCACTCTACATCGACTCCTGTCGACACTCATGCCAAGCTCTCCACGACTGATGGCGCCCCGGTTGCTGATCCCTCCATGTACAGGAGCATTGCTGGTGCTCTGCAGTACATCATGCTGACCCGCCCAGATTTGGCCTACGCGGTTCAGCAGGTGTGTCTCTTCATGCTTGACCTGCGTGAGCCTCACCTGGCGATGCTCAAGCGGATTCTGCGCTACCTGAAGGGCACTCTCTCCACCGGTCTTCACCTGGGAGTCAGTTCTGTACAGTCCCTTACCGCGTACTCGGATGCGGATTGGGCTGGCTGTCCTGATTCTCGACGCTCTACTTCAGGCTACTGCGTCTACCTCGGCGACAACCTTATCTCTTGGTCCTCCAAGAGACAGACCACAATTTCTCGGTCCAGCGCGGAGGCAGAGTACCGGGCTGTGGCACATGCTGTTGTTGAGTGTTGTTGGCTACGGCAGCTACTTCAGGAGCTTCATGTCTCAATTGCTACTGCGATGGTTGTCTACTGTGACAATGTGAGTGCTGTCTACATGGCAGCCAATCTAGTTCATCATCGCCGCACGAAGCATATTGAGATTGACATCCACTTTGTTCACGAAAAGGTGGCTCTGGGGCAGGTCCGGGTCCTGCATGTACCCTCCACTCACCAGTTCGCGGACATCATGACCAAAGGCTTACCTGTACAGTTGTTCACTGAGTTTAGGTCCAGTCTTTGCATCTGAGACTCTCCCGCTGTGACTGCGGGCGGGTATTAGATATGTATAGTCGGTTTGTATACTTACCTAGTATAGGTGATTGTATTCCTTGTATACCAAGCCATCCTGGCTATATATATGAAAGGTCACCCCCCCTATTGGGTGTGTGGTGTTTCCCCCAAACCTATCTCTCTACACCTATGATTTCTGGATAATAAAAGGGCCAAAGGTTAAAGAATCTGTTTCAGAACAAAGACATGTATTGTAGCTGTCAGGTCTGTCAGCGATTGACCGTGACGATGGGGCATGCTCTATGCACTAATCTGTGATGGAATAGGAAAAGAAATAACATGTATAAAGTTAAAAGAATAAAGATGAGGTCAAGGGGGAGAATGTTATGTTGATCTCCACCAGTTGGCCCAAAGGCCAATTGGGCCTTTGACTCACATCCTGATCGGGGACGCCCAGCCCAATAAGGCTGGTGGGCCCCTGTCGCCCAACACTATAAAGAGGAGGTGGGGGCCAATGGCACAAGACACGAGGTTCGTCACTGCCGCCATTCCCCACCTTCAAACCCTAGTCCGATCGAGAGGGCAGGCTGCCAGCGATGGGAAGCACCACCAGTCATGGCCACTGCAACCTCTACGGCGACACAACACCGCGACCTCGTCGCCAGCTCCTCCCCAAGCCTCATGGTCATTCTCCTCTATCCCTCTCTGTTCATGTTCTTGTATATGTAAATCTCTCTGTTCATGTTCTTGTATACGTAAATCTTGTGATTATGTTCAAGTTAATGCAACCCCGCTGATCTACTCCTAGATGATCCAAATGTTCTAACATCTCACTGATATCTCGATGCATCCAAACCACATGCATGAATTTGATCAACTTGCGGTTGCAGAAAGTCAGGGCTGGACAGGACAAAACAATCTGAGTCATTTCACCGTACCATTCACTACTCTACTGGGATAAAGATCATTTAATCACGTGATATAGACATGGTGTGGCTGTAGTGTGTGCAAGCATATATAAGTGATCCGAGCATATTACAACCACCTACCATTTGATACATGACACAATTGTTTAGTTAGCTTGTTGTAAAAGTAATGGCCTTTATTCTGATGATGGAAATTACGATAACATGAATTTTGTAGTGCTAACAGATTGGCAAAGTAGAGCTGTTACGGCCATATACATTATTGTATATAGGATGAGACACTTGTGTTTATTCCATTGTCTAAAAAGCAAGAAAGAATTGTGTCATTCTAATGTCCAATGAAATGATATAATGCCTCTGGGCACAAGCATAGTACATTTGTGTTAACCTACTTACATTAAGCGAGTACAGAAGTGTAAGCATGTGCAGGAATGCCAAGTGTGGGCAGTGTTTCAGGGAGACTTTTATAACAAACGCAGGGCTCCTGTGCTTAGAACATACTGATGTTGAAAATTTCAGAAATAACAAGCTACCTCAAACATACTGCAATGGCATTTTTCCTGATGTAGAAAATTAAGACAAAATCAAGAGGTTTAGTGATAGCATTTTTCCTCGGCTCATTCTTCCTCCGCCTCCTCCTCCCCTTACCCTTCGGTTCACCTGCCTCACCACCCCTCCTCCACCCCTTCTCCCCTGACAGCCATTGGTGCTGCAGGGGCTACGAGCCGCACCAGTTCACCGCGCTCCGCCTCTGCTCGTCGAGCAGCCACCACGTCCTCGCCACTGGCTTCCTCCCCTCTGCCAGCGAACCACTCTAGCATGTGTGGCAGCCATGAGGCTAACAGACGGCAGATCGGCTTGCTTGGGGCACATGATTCCCCGCCAACAATGAGGAGAACGGAAAAAAAAAGGGCAGCACACACACATGTACACCGAGACGGGGGAGGCACGTGCGTTACCTTCGCCCGGCGGCGGGGGGATCGACGCCCGGCGGCTGCGGGATGGGCGACTCAGGAAGACAGAGGGCGCGCGCGGTATTCTCGTTCCTTCGCCCTGCAGATGCGGTTTTGACGAGGGAAGAAAGGAAGATGCGATTTTCTCGGTCACGATCTCACGCTGCGCAGCGGCAAAGGAAAGTTTGACGCGGGAAATAAAAAAACTAGGTATTAGGCGTGACTTAATCCAAAGGCCCACAGGGCAGTTGCAATGAGCCCACGTAGATTAATCTTCTCTATATAATTTTATCGAGGGGCCCACATGTAGTGTTAAATTATAAAAATATATTTATATGCTTAATATAGTGCTTTCATATATTTTCAATACGTACTTTGGGCGTGTTTGTTTCCGCTTCTCTCAACCATGCTTAAATTCTAAGATAAACGAAAATTATCTTGATTCTCGATTCTCGATTATTATAGTTCAAATCTTTGAAATGGATTATCAGAGAATCGAGAATAAGCGAAAATAATTAAGGTGTTTGGTGGGATTCTTGCTTATCTTGACCGATAATCCGATTATAAGCGGCAACAAACACGCCCTTTGTCTTACACTTAAAAATAAGTCCAATTTAATAATAATGTAAAATGAAAGAGCAAGTGACGTGCTATTGTGTATAGATAAATCATATATGAGTTTCATGTATGAAGCTAATGAACCACACGTGTTGCTGGCACAACTTTTAGTGGAAAAGAAATTGTAATGGTAGATTCCCGAACTATGGCACATCTCCAAATACACAAAATTTAATGGTAGATTCCCGAACTATGGCACGAATCAAATACACGAAGTCATCATAGTTCAAAAAATAATAGTGTAGTAATATATTTTTTTAAAAAAATAGTTCAAAAATAACAATGTAGTAATATATATTTTTTAAAATATAGAGAGATGACACATGGCGAAAAATATTTTGTAAAATGGCCGAAAAAATAGAAAAAAACTGCCAAACTGCAGTCTCGAACTCAAGACCAACATCTCTACAACCAAGAGTTCGAAACACAGCGACGGCGGCTAATTGACGAGGGCAGGCGTGACGGGCTGGAAAAGGACTCTGTTGGACGGGCCTTATTCGATCTCTATACGCAACATACAATTACAAAATTTGGTTCCTAATGAGAGCATAATACTCCACGGGTGAAGTGGTTAGACTACAGCTTTTCGTCCCTCACGGCCAGGGTTCAAGTCTTTGCGCGAGCAATTTTTTTTTTGCCTAACATTTGTTCCCTAGATCAACAAAAATAATTTCTGTATTTATATGATCAAATACTGGTCTGAAAAATTTAGTAGGACTTTTTTAGACATTTTACCTTTTTTACACATTTTTTTGTTGCCCTTACTTTGGTTTCCTAGATATTAACTAATTTTTTTATAAGTATGTTCTGTTAGGATTAATTAGTATTAATTAATTAGTGATCAATTAGGATAATTATCGTCATTAGTAACTGTACAGGCCAAGGCACCCTTTCGGTCTATAGGCACATGTCTGTTCATATTGTATATATATGTAAAACCTTCCTTCAATCAATAACTGATCGTCATTTTCATCCGAACACGGTTTTTCCTTTTCATCGGTTCTTCACACGTTATCAGCACGATTCTTCGCTGACGCTGTAGGCAGAAGGATTACCGGAGATTCGCCGGAGTCACTGTTCACCAACGAAGGTAGAGCCATGTCGACTCCTCCTGTTCCTTCCATGAACGCGATGGTGGACGCCATCACCGATGCCGTCGAGGCCGCCATCGTCCGCGGCAGCATCCACCCTGGAGGCGTTCGTCGCTTCACCCTCCAGGGCGCCATTCGTCGTGTCCTTCGCGACATCGCCGAGCATCGCATCGCTCCTCGCCGTTCCTCCGGCGCTGGACCGAACGCCGGCGGTCGTCCGACGACGCCGCGCCAGGTGCCTCGTTCGTCGAGGCTCCAGTACGCCCCCGGTCTTTGGCCCTGCCATGTTGGGGCGTCGCCGGAGGCTCCGCCAATACCGTCATCCGTGCCGAGGCCGTCCTCGGCACTGCTGCCTCCACCTCCACCATTGTCGTCGTCGAAGAATCAGACGCTGCCTTGGAACGGAGATTATTTCAGATCTCCAAACATATCTCCAGATTCAAAATCTAGGAGCATGTTGTCCGTGGATGGAAGGCTCTTCTCAATGTTGAGAGCGTTGTCGTTCACTTGTTTCGTTGAGCAATCTGTGTCCTTGACGACCTCGGATGCAAGATTGAAGTGTGTTTCATATCTTGTTCCTCCTGCTTGCTTGGTCTCCTTTAATGATTTTTGGTATAAAGCAACCAAGTGCTTTGGAGTACGACAATTCTTAGCAAAATGCGAGAAGTCACCACATCTATGACACTTAGTGTCATTTTTGGGTCTCGCATTTTCTCTTTTCCACGTGTATGAATGGGGTCTTTGCTTCTTATTGTGTTTGCGTTGACCAGGTTTGTTCTTTGGAGATGATCCATTGAACTTGTTGAACTTATTATTCTTAGTCTTTTTCTGTACATTGTGAACTTCAGGTATGGGCGCCGAACCAACAGGGCGCTTATGATGATTCTTCATAAGAAGCTCATCATGTTTTTCTGCCTGAGTCAATGTATGAATAAGCTGAGAATAAGCCTGGTAATTTTTAGCCCTGTATTGCTGTTGCAATACTCTATCAGATGGGAGCATAGTAGATAATGTTTTCTCTATTTTATCCGCATCTGATGGCTCTTTCTCGCAAAACTTCAATTTAGAGCAAATTTTATGAACAGCATGGTTATAATCTGCCACAGATTTAAAATCTTGGAGACGTAAATGATTCCATTCATGATTTGCCTCAGGCAAAATGAGTTCCTTTTGCTGTTCATATCTCTCTTTAAGAGAGTTCCATAAATCACGAGGGTTATCAATCATAAGGTATTCAGATTTGAGATCCTTATGAATATAAAATCGTAGTAAACCCAAAGCGGAATTAATATGTCTGTCCTGAAGTGCAACCCCAGGTTGGGGGTCTTGAATTGTAGCGGAAAGACTACGAGATGCAAGCGCTATCTTGATATCGGAAGCCCATGTAGGGTAATTACTACCGTCTAAGGCAAGTTCATCAAACTCCTTAGAGGCCATAGTGCTACATGGATAACCATGGATGAAGATCAGCATGGTAATGTTGTAATAATTTAGGTTATATATAGTTCCCTGAATTGTAATTTTAATATGTTTGAGTTTGTACAAATTTGTTTATACTATTGTATCGTTGTATCAGCTCATAGTTTTATAATATCATATCCTTATTTTGATATTTTCTATACCATATGCATTCTTGCATACGTTATATTTAAGCATTTTATTTATCATTATTTTATATAGAAATGACTACTGATATCAATCCAACGGAGGAAGAATTATGCCTTGTAGATTCATGTACTACAAACTCTATACTTAGAGAGATAAAATATTTCCAGACCCTTAAGAAAAAGGAAGGAAATATTATGACCATCGCTGGACGCGATGCGTTAGTAGTTGGTTCCGGACGAGCCACTATTACTCTCCCTATGGGTACACCAATTATAATTGAGGATGCTTTGTTGTATCCTGATTCTACCCGTACCCTTCTAAGTTTCAGAGACATCCGTAAGAATGGTTTCCACGTAGAAACACACTATGAAAATAAAGAAGAATTTCTTCTAGTTACTAAACTTACGGGATATGGCAAACAAATATGTGAAAAAATTTCTTCACTCCAAACTGGATTGTACTATACTTATATACAGCCCGTAGCACATGTTGCTTACAAGATAATTTTCCAAGATGTCGATACATTCCGAAATTGGCATGATCGACTTGGGCACCCTGGAATAGGGATGATGCGGAAAATTATCGGCAATTCCATAGGTCACGATATGACAAAAACAAAATTTCCCCAACATAAAGATTTTTGTTGTACTGCTTGTGCAACAGGGAAATTGATTTTAAGACCATCACATCTTAAAATTCAAACTGAGCCACTCAAATTCCTTGAAAGAATTCAAGGAGATATTTGTGGTCCAATCCAACCATCATCGGGACCGTTCAGGTACTTCTTGGTTTTGATAGACGCATCTACTCGATGGTCACACGTGTCCCTTTTATCGACACGCAATCATGCCTTTGCTAAGATAATGGCTCAACTTATCAAGTTGAAAGCACATTACCCTGAACATCGGATTCAATCCATCCGAATGGACAATGCTGCTGAATTCTCATCCCGTGCTTTTAACGATTATTGCATGGCATTAGGAATTCAACTTCAGCATTCTGTCCCATATGTCCATACCCAAAATGGTTTGGCTGAGTCATTAATTAAAAGAATTAAGCTCATTGCACGACCTATGCTAATGAATTGCAAATTGCCTACGTCGTGTTGGGGTCACGCAGTTTTGCATGCTGCTGATCTAATACAACTACGACCAACTGCATATCACGATACCTCCCCATTGCAGTTAGTACGTGGGAATCCTCCGAACATTTCCCATTTGCGTAAATTTGGGTGCGCTGTGTACGTACCCATCTCACCACCCCAGCGAACTTCGATGGGTCCTCATAGGAAATTGGGGATCTATGTGGGTTACTTATCTCCGTCAATCATAAAGTATTTAGAACCTTTAACAGGGGATCTATTCAATGCCCGGTTCGCTGATAGTATTTTTAATGAGGATCACTTCCCGGCATTAGGGGGAGAATTGTACCCAAAGGAATGCCAGGAAATTGATTGGAATGCAACAGGCATTTCATTCTCTGATCCACGTACTATAGAAACTGAACAACAAGTTCAAAGAATTATTGATTTGCAAAATATTGCAAACAATCTGCCAGACGCCTTCTCTGATTATAAAGGCGTTACAAAATCTCTTCATCCTGCAAGGAATGTGCCCGAAAGAGTGGAGGTACCTAATAAAACCACTCAACCCCAAATTGGAAACAAGAAGGGGAGAAGCACTTCCAAGACGCAAGATGTAATTGCAAATAAGCAAAAGAAGACTGAAAATACAACTCAAATTTCAGTTGAGAGACACCTAAAGGACATACAATGTCCTGTGGATAGATGTGATCCACAATCCAGCTCAACTATGCGCATAAACACTGAGGCTGGAACATCGGAAGTCCCTACGTCCATCATATTGGGAAATAATGATGAACCTATAAGGGTAGATGAAATTGCTATAAATTTCATAGATACTGGAAAAACTTATGATCGTAAGTCCACAATAGTCGACTGTTATCTCTCTGAACAAATTGCGAATATCCTTCAAACTGATTTGGATCCAAAATCTCTAACGGAATGCAAGAAGCGTCCGGACTGGGATAAGTGGAAGGTAGCAATTGAAACAGAAATTGCCTCGCTTTATAAAAGAAGAGTGTTTTCGGCTGTAATGCCAACACCTCCTGGTATCCTTCCTGTAGGATACAAATGGGTTTTCGTTCGTAAAAGAAATGAAAAAAATGAGGTGGTAAGATATAAAGCAAGGCTAGTGGCACAAGGTTTTACGCAAAGACCTGGCATTGATTTCAACGAAACTTATTCTCCAGTAATGAGTGGAATAACCTTCTGATATTTAATATCACTGGCAGTACAAAATCGTCTATCTATGCAGTTGATGGACGTAGTGACCGCATATTTATACGGTACACTGGATTCTGATATATACATGAAAGTTCCTGAAGGAATTAGTATACCAGAAAATAAGGCAAATCGCAACATGTATTGCATCAAGTTGCAGAAATCGTTATACGGTTTAAAACAGTCTGGCCGAATGTGGTACAATCGGTTAAGTGAATTCCTTATATCATTAGGATTCATAAATAATGATGACTGTCCATGTGTCTTCATTAAGAAATCTTCAAAAGGATTTTGTATCATATCAGTATACGTCGATGATCTTAATATCATTGGCAACGAAGCTGATATTCATGAAGCACGTCATCATTTAAAGACGGAGTTTGAAATGAAGGATTTGGGTCAAACCAAATTTTGCTTAGGATTACAACTTGAGCATTTCCCTTCTGGTATATTTGTATACCAATCTGCCTATACTCAAAAGATATTAGAAAAGTTCAATATGGACAAGTCATATCCAGCTAAAACTCCCATGGTTGTAAGATCCTTAGACATTAAGAAGGATCCTTTCAGACCAAAAGAAGAGGGAGAAGAGATATTGGGACCACAATTCCCGTATCTTAGTGCCATTGGTGCACTAATGTATCTTGCTAATAGCACTCGACCTGATATTGCATTTGCAGTAAATTTATTAGCAAGGCATAGTGCTGCACCTACTAAACGTCATTGGGTAGGAGTAAAAACGGTATTCAGATACCTCAATGGTACTAAGGATCTTGGATTGTTTTATGGTAGAAATCAAGATCCAATTTTGTTAGGATATACAGATGCTGGTTATTNTTCGTAAAAGAAATGAAAAAAATGAGGTGGTAAGATATAAAGCAAGGCTAGTGGCACAAGGTTTTACGCAAAGACCTGGCATTGATTTCAACGAAACTTATTCTCCAGTAATGAGTGGAATAACCTTCTGATATTTAATATCACTGGCAGTACAAAATCGTCTATCTATGCAGTTGATGGACGTAGTGACCGCATATTTATACGGTACACTGGATTCTGATATATACATGAAAGTTCCTGAAGGAATTAGTATACCAGAAAATAAGGCAAATCGCAACATGTATTGCATCAAGTTGCAGAAATCGTTATACGGTTTAAAACAGTCTGGCCGAATGTGGTACAATCGGTTAAGTGAATTCCTTATATCATTAGGATTCATAAATAATGATGACTGTCCATGTGTCTTCATTAAGAAATCTTCAAAAGGATTTTGTATTATATCAGTATACGTCGATGATCTTAATATCATTGGCAACGAAGCTGATATTCATGAAGCACGTCATCATTTAAAGACGGAGTTTGAAATGAAGGATTTGGGTCAAACCAAATTTTGCTTAGGATTACAACTTGAGCATTTCCCTTCTGGTATATTTGTATACCAATCTGCCTATACTCAAAAGATATTAGAAAAGTTCAATATGGACAAGTCATATCCAGCTAAAACTCCCATGGTTGTAAGATCCTTAGACATTAAGAAGGATCCTTTCAGACCAAAAGAAGAGGGAGAAGAGATATTGGGACCACAATTCCCGTATCTTAGTGCCATTGGTGCACTAATGTATCTTGCTAATAGCACTCGACCTGATATTGCATTTGCAGTAAATTTATTAGCAAGGCATAGTGCTGCACCTACTAAACGTCATTGGGTAGGAGTAAAAACGGTATTCAGATACCTCAATGGTACTAAGGATCTTGGATTGTTTTATGGTAGAAATCAAGATCCAATTTTGTTAGGATATACAGATGCTGGTTATTTGTCAGATCCCCACAATGGCAGATCACAAACAGGCTTTGTATTTTTACAAGGAGGAACAGCGATTTCTTGGAAATCTACAAAGCAGACACTAGTATCTACTTCCACCAATCATTCTGAAATAATAGCTTTGTATGAAGCATCACGCGAATGCGTATGGCTTCGCAGAATGATAAATCACATCATACAATCATGTGGTATTGGTACGGTAGATACACCAACAATTATCTTTGAAGATAATTCAGCATGTGTTACTCAAATGGAGTCTGGTTATATTAAGAGTAATATGACTAAGCATATTATTCCCAAGTTATTCTACCCCCATGAACTTCAAAAGAATGGAGAAATTGAAATCTTGCAAACTAAGTCGTGTGATAATCTAGCAGATTTATTTACAAAATCTCTACCATACTCCTCATTCCATAAATGTGTTGAGGGAATTGGTATGAGAAGACTTAGAGACTTGCAAGAATTAGGGGGAGAATCTCTCTAAATATAACTTACTTCAAACATCACATTACACTCTTTTCTTTATATAAGTTTTACTCTTTGGAGATTTCTCATATAAAGTTTTTAATGAGGTAATGATGAACACATGATATATATATCATGGTCTTTCTCCTTATTTTTCCCGCTGGGTTTTAAAGGAGTTTTTGCCTGGTATATCGATGTACTTTGGTTTTTCTTCCCACAGGGTTTTTCCAAAGCTTCAAGACTATAGATGATGAACAAATAACGGTGCCAACACAAGATCAATTGATCAAGGGGGAGTGTTAGGATTAATTAGTATTAATTAATTAGTGATCAATTAGGATAATTATCGTCATTAGTAACTGTACAGGCCAAGGCACCCTTTCGGTCTATAGGCACATGTCTGTTCATATTGTATATATATGTAAAACCTTCCTTCAATCAATAACTGATCGTCATTTTCATCCGAACACGGTTTTTCTTTTTCATCGGTTCTTCACATGTTCAAAAACTACGAGCAAATATATGCTTGTTCAATTTTTTTTAAAAAAAATGTTAAAGGCATACAACAATAACATAGGCTGCTTGAGCAAATATATTTGCAAGGGAACTTGCTGTAGGACATCAGCATCCCTACTAAAAAAAGTGGCTATGATTACTGTGTCAATTTTACACGTTTTCATTTCGCGTCAAAAAACATCTTTATAGACTATCGACATTTATTTGATATGCTTTACAACGTGTCTAAATGCTATTCACGGTTAAAAGCATGTCAAACTTCGTATCAATTTGAAACGTTTTTGCAATCATGTCAAAAAGCATATTTACAAAATTATAGACATTTGTTTGAAACGTTTTACAACGTGTCTAGGTGATAATAACGCTTTGAAAGCGTGTTTAACTTCGCGTCATCTTGAGATGATTTCGATAGCGTGCTAAAAAGTGTCTATACAACACTACTAACGTTGCAAGCGTGTCTAATATCGTCACAATTTGACACTTCATGAAACCGTGTCAAAAATCGTCTTTACGTGCTGACGTAGATACGCTTCCAGCCTGCGTTTCTAATATAGCGTAGCTATAGGGGGGGTTTTTTGGTAGTGATTACAACCACCTACCATTTGATACATGACACAATTGTTTAGCTAGCTTGTTGCATTGTCACATAATATATAGACCCAGTGATGTGAGGTGAAACCAACATTGATAGGTCTCGGTTGTCAGGGTCTATCTTGTGCAATCAATGTTTGCATGGTGAAACCAACTCTTTTTTATTAGTGCAATTTCTGACTGCACAAGGGAGAACATGGCAACCTAGAGCTATCAAAATTTGTTTCATGATTTTTTAGATCTAAAATAAATAATCTACGAGTTAAGATGCATCAAAAATTAATTAATTCTAAAAATTAGAAAAATATTTTGTAAGTCCATGTATGTTTATCCTGTAAAGGATAACATTATCCATATAATCAAGTTGACTTCATATCAATTGAATTTATATTTTTTATAATTTTCATAAAATCTAGAAAGCTCAAGTACGAGATTGCACGTGGTTTTCTTGCTTAGCTTGAAGAGCTATCGGTACTTGAAGGGCCAATACACCATATCGGCATCTCTACAGCTGACTGCAGTGTTCCAGGTCAGTTCAATGTGGGTTTGTGAGATGCTCAATGGCCGATAGAGTGCAATTCATGCAACTTCCTTATTTCGGTGCTTATTTTTGCAATTTTAATTAAAGTAATTTTATTTCAAAACTCGCATTACAACCACCTACCATTTGATACATGACACAAAATCGTGTAGCTAGGCTGTTACATTGTAGGCCCAGTGATGTGCGGTTGTAGAAGGTATCTGTGACATCATGGCCCCAGCTAACTTGTGTGCGATGTGGTTCCGCCATGAATGAAGCCTTCTTCACTTTTGTGGTTGTTGATGCTCGTGGGAGACACGATCACATGTAATCACCTTTATAAGCTGCACGGAATAACGGAAACTGCGCCACACATACCGTAGACTTCGATTTTCACATCACATTGGGCAGAAGCAGAGGCAGAGGCTCGTGGTCGTAGGGTGAAGATGGAACACTGTTCTCCTGCTGGAGGCCCAGCCAAATTGCATCGTTTCCTGGATTGGTTCTCTAGGCGCCTGTGAATGGTGTTGAGTGCCACGCACCGATGGCCATCAATCCGTAGCGGCAGCAACCTATCACAGGACATCTGAGCAAGTTTTTTGCAACTCCAACTCACCTCCCTAACGAGGTTACCGCTGCCACGCACTGGTTACTGCACCATCTCATGTCACCGGATGTCACTTTTTCATGTTTGTTTTCTTGATGCCGCTCATCCCAAACCCAGAACACACATTCGTCAAAGAGCAGGATGAATATAATGTCTGATTAATCTACTAAAAAGAGAATAATATTCAGGATTTGTTCCACGTGAACGATATATATAGAAGTGACACGACACGAGTGAAGAGTTTGGAAAGAGGGGTGTAGGTACCATGTGCTTATAATAAACCTTTGTACAGTCCTTGGGAAGTTCCAATATGCACCAAACAGATTATTATTTGGGATTTCATCTGAAAATGGAAGAATGTCTGGGTTACTTTTTAGGTGGATTATATAAAGCCAATAGCTATGACAAAGGAGGTACAATATCCACATTTTAGCCTTCAATTAAATTTGCAATATAGGTGTATTATCAATTGCTACAAAATCAATGCCATGTTAATGTTCTTTCGAAAACAACTTTTGTTCAATTCATAGCTAAGCTGGTAGATATGGGAGTATTCTCACACCCTAAGATTTCAGAATTTGGAATGTTGTTAGGAAGGACAAGTAACTCAATGATTTTCCCTACTTTCTAAACTTTTCCAACATTTATATTTTCTTACAGGGAATTTAGCATAGGACAATATTCTTTTCCAAATTAAATTAATACAACATAGGGTTTAAGTGCTCTAATTATTGGTTTAGAGTGTCTTGTGTTATTTGAGTCCTTCCAATTTTTAAAATGCATTTATATATCAAATAGGTTCCTATGGGAATTTTGCAGATTTTTTTTAAATTTTCTATTTTCTAGAGCTAAATCTAATTTTTGGAAGCTTCTAGAAACCGTTTTCATGAGCTCTAAATTTATTTGGGTTCATCATGTCCATCTATATCTCTGCAAATTTTCGGATGCTTTAGGATATTTGTCATGATTTAAAATGTTTATCTAGACTTTTCTGGATTTTCTTTTAAACTGAAAATATTTTTTCAGAATAAATATTCAAACATAAAACTAATCCTTCTTGGGTCGAGCCGAGCCGACCCCTAAGCCGACCCACTAACCATGCAAAACTCAGCCTATGGTCTCTCTGTTAGTGGGCCCCAACTTTGCCCTTGTCTAGCCGACCCGACCCACCTGCCTTTGCCCCCACCATGTTAGGCTAGGACACAACGGCTCCACCACCGCTTTCTTGTTGTGTGCGCCACACCAGGCTCGACATCCGCGCACTGCAAATAGCGAGGCCTCGTGCCCACATGCGCCCTTGCTCCACCGGTCGCCCCGCTCTTCTTCTTGAGTTGCATACCGCCGCCTTGCACCCTCTGGTAGTGCTGCAGCTGTCGAGTCTCGTCGGAGACGAAGGTGCTGTGTGCAGCGCCTCGATGTGCTGGCCCCATTGCTCACTCGGTGAATTCGTCACCCCTAGGAGCTTCTTCACGTGAAACTGCAGCTCCGGCCGGTCACCATCTTCACAAACAGAGCTGACGCCTGAGCTCGCCAGAGCCGTGCGCCGCGGTTCCTAGCGCCGGCTCAGTCCGACCGTGCTGAACGATGCGATCAATTTGCTACCTTTTTATACATTATCCAGGCAACAATGATAAACATGACATGGTAAATATAGAAATTAATTCCTATCACAAAAAGATAAGGAGCCTCAGATATTACTAAAGGCCACAATGATGTACTGCTCTTCTACAAAGGAATGGAAAACCCACTTCTTGGTCTTGATCGTATGCTAAGTGTGAACAAGGAAATACTTATATTCAGCCACGTGTCACTAAATAATATAAGTTTATCCTTCTTCTTCTTCTCCTTCCAATGATCACATTCTGTACACATTTGGAATGCGAGTACACCATTTGTTACATATGTCCGTGCATAAATCAGTACTGAGATATTTTTTTCAAAATATAGAGAAGACAGTTCTTAACCCACTTATTGGCCAAAAAAGCACAGACATCGCACAAAAATGCCATATCTCGTTCTGTAGCCACTTCATCTCATCCAGCATGCTTGAGTGCACATCTGGTTATTGCTGGATGACTAACATTAGCAGTTTCATCTGAGACTTGTTCAGAAACTAATCCGGATCACTTTTTTGCCTCTTATTCCTCAGACGTAACATGGATGAAATCGACCTGTTAGATAAAAGCAGTACAAGTGTACAACATACCACTATTAGTGTTCACATTTGCTACAAACTGATCCTGATGCCACCTAAGCCCTTTTAGGCAATAGTTGTGGGGAAAATGATTATCTAAGTTAACAGACCGAGCCGAGGTATTGGCCGATTCAACAATGGTTTATATGTAGAACGAGACAGATGGAGGATATAGGACGACAAGGAGCGAACTAACAAGCGTCAGCCAGAAGTAGTGGTCATTCAGATTGAATTAAATGGTAGCTAGGATACCTAGGTGCTTAATGTGAGATTTATCACAGTGAGTTATCGATTGTTCTAATGTACACGGAAAATTTGATATTTAAGGATATGAATGCACGATCCCAAATATTTGTGGATGGTGGGAGTAGGTATTAATTGCCAAAATCACACTATCTAAATGGACTATGGTCTTTGTTCTTCCTGCGGTATAGTACAAATGAATTTTTAATCATAGTGCTATATCTGGGCAGGGCTGGATCACAATGCAGTGTCACATTCGATCCTGGAAAGTTGGTGGTTCGTTGTTTTTAGTAATATAGGAAAAAAAGGAATGAAGGGAAGCACGTCCTTTTATTTTGAATAAAAATTAATACATGGAGAATGAGAAATTGAAGTTCAGTAAGGGTGGGAAATCGACACATTATCTCACTTCTGAGTGTGACGTTTATCATTTTTTATTGACATATAACAGATACCAACTCAAGCAAAAATCTCTACGATTTATAGGCGGCTTCCTCCTATAGCTGTAACCAATTGCTAGTAACGTGTAGACAGTTACGCTGGTAATATAGTCTACTTACAAAGATGCAGCTGCAGCTTCACATCGCTGGGAGATTATGAGGAACAGTCCATATCTGTATCGTCCGGTCTGACCTTTAATTCGGTAATGCTGTCGTGTATGCCCTGGGCATTTACCGCCACGCAATGGAAGCAGCATCCCATTTTTTTCTTTAAAATTGACTGATGAAACGTGTACGAATGCTACCATTTCTGAACCCCTCTCTCTCTCTCTTCTTCTCTTGCAATCTTCACTCAATTCGCTGCATCCTACAGCAACCAGGAGAATGGATACAACGTCTGCAACATACTCTGCCATTGGGAACATGAAAACAGCTCCAGTATTAACAACGCTGATTATTGGAGACAAAAAATGACAGTTCTCTCTATATCTCTACCGTCGTTAATCAAAATATATTAGAATGAAAATGTACAGACTCCCACTGTCAGGTCGAATATCTTAGGTTCTGGGTATTTGGGTCGCAATCAGCGCCTTCAACTGTTATGAAGTGGAAATGTCAAATCTTTGCTTACCATAGGGGTTGCTAGAACAAAGTATTGTTGGAAGTTAATAGGCTATATATGTCCATGTAATTCTCTCCGAAAAAATAGAAAATAAGGTTCAACATGTGTTCTATCACAGATTCTCTCGTGCTCACGTGTTGAGCTCTTAGGTTTATCCCCCCATACTAGCGTCTGTTCGGTCCATGGGCAAATCCAACAGGTTTGATATCCCACCAACTCATCCCATACCTGCAATGAAGCAGGTGTTCGCTTTGCTGCAGACCTCCGCCAGCAGACTGACCAACCACGAGCTCCTTTTACCAATCCCACTGGTAACTACATGGTGCCTCCAGCGAGCCGACTTCATTTGAAATTGATGCAAACGAGTAGAACTAGCAGACTTGGTTGGTCACTCACTGATATCCTGACACTTCCCAATCCCACGAATTTGCTCGCAATAGGCTCAGTGAACATACCGTTCGTTGGATGACCCCAGGTAGTATAGTGATGTCTCTACAGCGTACACCTAAATTGATCGTATCAGATATAATGAAGCCTGAAAAATATAATAAAGAAGCTAAATATTACATTCAAGTCGTTCTGAGCGTACCTCTACTTGTGTACGAGGAAATGCATGGCTTCACTTTTAATTGAGCATGCCTACTGGCAATCGCGTTGTCGCGTCCTCCGCGACTCCGTCCGCCCCCTCCCCCGCCGCCTCCGCCGCTTCGGGGCCACCCCACCTCCTGCGTCGCCCTTCCCCGACAGCCTCGCCTCGCCCCTCCTCCCCACCGGACCTGCTTCGCTTCGGAACGGCCTGTGAAGTGGATCTGAGCGGCTTCCTAGCCACGCCGCCACTGCCTCCCAGATCTGGATGGCCTCCTGGTGATGCGGTGGACTTCGTGCCAGAGACGCCGCCGTGGCGCCGAGGTGACACCCCCCGCTCCTACGCGGACGCCATTCGCCAGCCTGCCGTCCCCGTGGGGGATTCTGGTCCACATCATCGGAGTTACTCCCCTCCCCCCACCTGTCGCTCCTGCAAGGAGTTACTCCGGGCCACGTCGGCCTGACGACCTAGGCGTGCGGGGCAGGCCTCGGGCATCCGGCCGTGCAGAGCGGTCACCTCGACCGTCCTATGGCACGACGGCCCGTCATGTCCTTCAGTCATCGGAGCCTGGCTGGACGCGGTACACTAGGAAGCGAGGTCGTCGTGGAGGAGCGCCCCATTCAAGTCCTCACCAACCGGCCCACCAGCGGCACTAGGCGCATTCAACCCCACGCTCGGTGCCCTCCCCTGCTTTTGCTGCATTCAAGCGCAAAACTGCGGGCCGGTGCTTCATTTGTCTCGCCGCTGACCACCGCGCCATATCCTGCCAAGACCTGTTCCGCTGCTTCAGCTGCAATCGCTCCGGCCACAAGAAAGCTTTTTGTCCGGCCTGCGGTCCAACTTCGGCTAGCACTATCGGACGTGGAAGGGGGGACAGGGCACCTGTCGGGTGTGCGCATGTTGCGGAACAACGGTCCTACCGCCGCCACCACCCCACGCTGCGCACACCAAGATGTCGCGGATTGTGGACCCCTGCACCAGGCTGGATGATGGCCGCGTCATCGTCCCACCTCTTTCGATCTCGAGCACAAGGTGAAGGAATGGGAGGGGACGGCCCTGGTTGTGAAGGCCCTGAGCGCCCCTGCCGACATGGGGGTGAAGGAGATTGAAGTGGTCATCCTCAACGAGCTTCGCCTGGTACAGGGTGAGGTCATGGTGACCCGCCACCAGCTGGAGCCGTTTCTGATCAAGTTCGCCCACCATCGCCATGCTGTGGAGGCCCTAATCCTGCCCTACATTCGCCACCATGGCATTGCTCTCAACGGCCACCCTTCGAGGAGCCTGATTGGGGCGCTGGGGGCCTACCTATTCTACAGGGTACGCCTCTGCCTTGAGGGGGTGCCGGTGCATGCTTGGACACCGGACATCATTGATGAGCTAATTGGAGAGAACTGATCCCTAGAGTACATCAACACCAACTTGCTGCATCCGGACAACACACGCACCATTGACGTCTGGGCCTGGATGGCAAATCCCTGCCGCATCCCAAAGCGGATGTGGCTCACCTTCACCCATCGCCCGAAGGACACCAGATCCTCCCTGTTTCTCTTGGCGGCACAGCCACAGAAGTGGCAACGTGGTGTCAAGCATGCTGTGCTGGTCCACCTCGAATGGATCCACGACTACACTTCCATCTCGGCTGATCCCTATGGCGTGGATGCGCCGATTGCTGAACCCAAGAAGAGGAGGCTGCAATGGAACAGGGGCGCCCTGGATGGCGCTGAGGCACCGGCTGTGGCGTTCCCTCCCTTCAACGTTCCACAGGCCTACGTCGACCGCTCGAAGGTGAAGGACGCCACCACGGATGCACTGCTGTACGCATTCGAAGGCACGGGACATGCGCGCCACGTAATGACACGACGACAAGCGGCGCAATCGCCGTGACCAACGCTCGACTCGCCCAAGCTACAACAATGATCACCCCCGTTGGAACGTTTGGCGAAGAGAGGACACGACGATGACGACAACGGCCATGGACATGGGGACTATCTTCGGCGGCTCAATGGTGCTCGGTCGGTGGACCAAGAGTCTTTGCGCCGCGATCGTGACCGTTCGCCACCCCACCGCTCCTGGGGCGTAGTACGCTCTGGAGGGCCCCGCAGGGCAGTGGAAGAGGACAGCGGGCTCAACTAGGGCGATTTCCCGCCACCGTCGCTCCAGGACCTTCAAGGCAAGCAAACTGTGGAGCTGCAGTACCTCTTCGCGACGAAGGAGGCGTCTATGCAACAGGTGGCACACAACCTCTTGAAGACGCAGTCCATGGTGCGGCTCTTCCATGAGGTCGTCCCATCCATGGAGGACTACTTAACCAAGGCGAATGCATTGGCCGACAAGCTGTTGTCCACAACAGAGCTGCCCCCTATGATGCGATCGAGGAATGAAGCCTTGTCCGAGGTGCTAGGTTTCTGAGAGCAATCTGGCGCCGGTTCGGCCCAGGCAAGGATGGTGCCAGTTGCCACTGTTTTTGGTAGACTGGGCACAGACCTGCAGTTGCGCCATGAAGGGGAGGTCACAGTGGAGATGGTTCAGGCCGCTCTAGCCAAGATGGAGATGGCAGCTGCTGCTGGTGATGTCCAGGTTGAGGAGGTCGCTGTTGTTGCACAAGATAACCGTGGCCATGATGATCAGGAAGGTGGCAAGGAAGGCACTGGCCTCTTTTGCCAGGAAGGTGATGGCCAGGATGTCCAGGCTGAATAGACAAGCGACAACGCCACACTGGGTGCGCCGGCCAGTACTGCTGCTGTCCCAGTGGTGGATGATTTCTTCGTCATGGCTGACCGGCCGGTCTTGGTGCAGGACCCTGGCAGGCAGCCGCGGCGCCGGCGCGTCTATGACATGTCCAACATCCGCCGTAGTGCGCGACTTGCTTCTAGGCCGCTGATGACTGCTGAAAACCACGCCCAGATTAACCTGTGCCACAAGCTGGGTCTGATCTCTAAAGAACGTGACTCGGTCCAACAGGTCCTAGAGGAATTTGTGGCAATGTTCAATGGCCCACGTCCACAACAGATTGTCACTGCTCTCTCTGCTTTGCTTGATGTTAACGACGAACTGGCCGGCCATGTGGATGATGCAACGATGCAACTGATTGGGCAAGGCATTGATGGCATCAAGGAAGAGGTGGACAGGGATGCAGCCTAATCGCCACCTGCCTCATGACTTTAGGAGTTTAACTAGTATCTATATGTATCTTTCTACTTTTTGCATGTGTGTACTGTCAGAATATCGGCCTGCTGGCCGGCTGTGCTCGCCTGCCTGTGTGCGGAAGTTGCTACTGCTGTGGGGCGCCTGTCGAGGTGACCATCCGTATTTGTCCGCCTACGCGCGGAAGCTGCTGCTGTTGTTGGACGCCCGTTGTGGCGGCCGTGTTGTACTGATGTTCGACGCTCTGTTGTGGGATGCCCGTCGAGGAGTCCAAATTAATCAGTATGGGGTCCAGGTTAATCAGTGTTAGTCAGCTATGTTTTTGTCGTCAGTGATGCCTCACACCCTGTTGGGGGATGGCCGTCGAGCAGTCTAGTTTCTTCAGTATTGCCCTGCTATGCTTTCACCGCCAACTTCTCTCTGTATGTGTCTGAGAAAGCTTTTTGCTGCTTGCTTCGCTGTCTGCAACTCTAGAGGCGACCAAATGTTTCCAGAATGAGTACACAGATGTTAGACATCGTTACATGGAATGTCCGGGGCCTTAATAATGCGGCAAGATGCTGCACTGTCAATGAGCTTTTCTCCACAACTACCTGCCATTTGGCTTGCCTACAGGAAACCAAAATGCAAACAATTGATGGCCTACTTGCGGCCTTTCTAGGGGGATACAGGCTAATGAACTTTTCCTACAAACCCTCTACAGGGTCCAAAGGAGGGATCCTTTTGCTTCAGAATGATAGCTTCATTGACCTGGAGGATATCTGCATCAGACGCTCCTCCATCTCCGCAACGGTCACCATAAGGGACAACCCCACTACCTTTCAGAGTACCTTTCAGTTTATGGGCCATCCAGAGATGCGCAAAAGCCGACCTTCCTCCATGAATCGCGACGATCTAAGCCAAGTGGCGATGAACAATGGCTTCTTTTGGGTGATTTCAACCTCATTTATGGAGCACGGGATAAGAATAATCGAAACTTCAACCTACGACGTATGCGCCAATTTTGATCGACCCTAAACCATTGTGACCTCAAGGAGGTTCGCCTGCAGAACCAAAAATACACATGGAGCAATGAACGGCATAGGCTGATGCTGGTAAAATTGGATCGAGTCTTTTGCAACGAAGGGTCGGACTTGGCCTTTCCACACCATGGGCTCTATGCCCTCTCCACTACCTTCTCAGATCACTGTCCTCTCCTCCTATCCAACCAGCTAGAACCTCGGCGACCCAGACCATTTTGTTTCGTGAACTTTTGGACGCGGCTGCCGGGTTTTCATGACCAGGTGCAGAAAGCTTGGAGCCTGCCTACAAGCTACACGCAACCCCTGAGCACACTCCACCACAAGTTGGCCACAACGGCAAGGCACCTAAAGAAGTGGAGCAAGAATATTGTCTCCGATGCAAAGCTCAACTTGCAGATGGCTACAGAGGTCGTTTATAGACTCGACTTGGTGCAGGAAAGCAGAACATTAAGTGATGCCAAGTTCGCTCTATGTAAAGGCCTAAAGAGGAGGATTCTAGGCCTCGCAGTCGTTGAGAGGTCTAGGAAAAGGCAAGCGTCACGGATAACCAAGCTAAGAGAAGGCGATGCAAACACAAAATTCCTTCACCGCCGGGTAAATGCGAGACGAAGGAAAAATCATATTAGGCAACTCAAAAAGGAGGGCGGCTGGGCTGTGACACATGCGGAAAAAGAATACATAATCTCCAATCACTTCGAGTCGATAATGGGAGGACCTGGACCCCGTGCACATGACTTTAACTGGGATCGACTCAACATCCCCCGCTTCGACCTTCAGCATCTCCAGGCCCCTTTTACTGAGAATTAGGTATGGGAGGCCATCTCCAAATCACCAAAAGACAAAGCACCGGGCCCGGATGGCTGCACGGGAGACTTCCTTCATGCATCGTGGAAAATCATCAAGGGTGATTTTCTGGCCGCCTTCAACTCGATTTATGACTTGCGCACCATCAACTTGGACCTCCTAAATACGTCTAATGTCATACTTATTCCGAAAGGGGAAGGAGCTAAAAAGATAACGGATTATAGGCCCATCAGCCTAATTCACACGGTCGCTAAACTCCTGTCCAAGGTACTGGCCCTCTGACTTGGGCCGGCCATGAACGATATTATCTCCAAGAGCCAGAGCGCTTTCATTCAAGCCAGACATTTCCAGGCCAACTGAACGTCGATGCTTCTCCTAAAACTCGACATAACCAAAGCCTTTGACTCTGTTCGACGGGATTATCTCTTGTCACTGCTCACTCAGATGGGCTTCCCATCTCAATGGAGAAATTGGATTGCACAAATGTTGGCCACCTCCTCATCCTAGATCCTGCTCAATGGCGTCCTTGGAAGGCCTATCGTACATGGGAGAGGCCTACGCCAAGGGGACCCGCTCTCGCCCTTGCTTTTCATTCTGGAAATCGACCCTTTACATCAGCTGCTGCACCTAGCCACTTAAGCAAATATCTTGGGCAAAATTGGTTGCAATTGGCACCGCTTGCAGATATCGATGTATGCGGACGATGCAGTAATCTGTGTCAGGCCGGTAAAAGATGAGGTTGATGCCCTCACAGTGCTGCTTCAGCGCTTTGGAGAGGTCACTGTGCTGTGTACAAATATCCAAAAGTCGTCGATTATCCCCATTCGCTGTGAAGGATTCGACCTCGACCATATCCTCACGAGTTTCCCAGCAACCAGGGCAGGATTTCCAAATAAATACCTTGGCCTTCCATTATGCATGCGAAGGCTAAAAAAAGTGGACTTTCAGCCTTTAGCTGATAAGGCGATGGGAAGCTTCACTGGCTGGAGGGGGAGGGGGGCGAGCTGCTCACCGGGGGCAAGTGCAAAGTCAATTGGCCAACTGTGGGAAGGCCGGTGGACCTTGGTGGGTTGGGGATTTTGGACTTGTAGTTCTTTGCGCGGGCACTTCGAACCCGCTGGCTATGGCAGGAATGGAATGAACCTACCAAACCATGGATTGGGATGGGGACCCCATGCAACGACTCCAATAGACTAATCTTTGCAGCATGCACAACACTGCGCCTGGGGGATGGGTTGCGAGCGTCTTTTTGGAACTCAGCTTGGGCGCAAGGCATGAGGCTGCGAGACTGGCACCAGAATTATATGTGGCATCTAGGACGAAGAAAATATGTGTGCATGATGCAATGCAAAACAAATGGTGGATCAGAGACCTCGATATGAGAGACCACATATCCGCTATGCTACTGAAGAAGTACACAGACATTTGGAACCTAGTGCAGAGGATACAACTCACAGATGCGGAGGACACCTGCACCTGGAAACTCACCCAAAGCGGCATATACTCGGCATCATCAGCTTATCGCAGTCAGTACATCAGTCACACGCGTGTCAACTAAAAGGATTTGTTCTAGAAGCCATGGGCTCCGACCAAGTGCAAGCTCCTCGCCTGGCTTATCACTAGAAACCGTGTCTGGACCTCTGACAGGCTCGCGGTCAGGGGATGGCCGCACAGTGACAAGTGCGTTCTTTGCCGGCAACTCCCGAAATCGGCATTGCACATCATGGCAGAATGTCGCTACACGAAGCGTCTATGGAAACTTGTTGCTGATTGGACTTCGCTTGCAGTGTTTGACCCCGCTACTTGGGAAGCAGCCTCATCTACATTGGGATGGTGGACCGCACGAGCAACGAATCCGGACATGCCAAAAAGGACGGTTAGAACCTTGATGCTACCTGTAGCCTGGGAGCTATGGAAAGAGAGAAACTGTGGAACCTTCCAGCGTAAAGAGTGCTCGGTGACCAGTCTCTTCCAAAAGATCAAGGAAGAAACCAGAGTGTGGTGGTTGGCTGGGGCAAAATGCCTCTCGGAAGACCCTGGGCTCGGGTGACCTCCTGTATAGTTTTTGTCCCCTCTTTTTTCTTTTTTTCCTATATTAAACCCGCTGGGGCTTTTTACTTATAAATCTCTTTTATATTAATAGAGCGAGCACAATCTGTGCTCTGTTCGTTCAAAAAAAATTGAGCATGCCTTACGGATCATTAAAAGGTCATGGTTTCAAGGAATTAGCTTATCGCAATGTGTCTTCTTTATGATTTTTCTCATGCAATTTTTTAGGTTTCAAGGTGCGACAGTTTGAACTCCGTCTTAATAACAGGTTTGAAATATTTCTGTAAATTTTGTAACACGTACTTTGGGTAAGTGACTGCAAGCAAAAATGTCAATAAGTTTGACAAACTCCACTTATTCTTCTTGCATCGATTGGTTATAAATGATGTGAAAGTCAAGAGTATATAGCACAATTTTTTTTTTAATTCTGGAGTACTTAGAACATCTGGAGCTAGAAAACTTTGTCGAAGACCAGGGTCTCTATAGTAGTCGGAGCTTGAAAACGTTTTTCAGGACCAGGCCTCTATAGCAACCGGACCTAGCAAATGTTTTCTAGGTCCAGCTTGCTTATGTTCTCCGGTACTAGAAAATTATTTCAAGGGCTGGTTGCGTAATCCGACCTAAAAATCGTCTAATTCTAGAAACGTTTACATGGCGCTGGTTGGGAAGCCCAGCGGTCCAGGAAACATGTTTTAACCTGGAAATGCTTTACGGGCGTAGTGAAAGGATTTTTGTTCCTTGTAAGGTGATCCAAAAGCAACAATGTAATCGGACCTATTTGTAGAAGATTCATAACGTTCAGGAGATCTACTCAGTTCAATAGTTGGAGGATGCATCCAACTCGCCATTAGACCAAATCGATCTTTTTTAGTGATGCATAGAGAAGTGCTAATGCACGACTATCAGTAGCCTCTTCTGTTATGTAGGGCCTACAATGCTCACAGCAACTTCGGAATGGGTTAAGTCACTTGGCCACGACCATGCTCTTAAATCGCCGACACCAATTTTCGCAGCAGGTAGTACATATAGCAGTGGCAAGCGGCGATGCCATCCAAGCCTGGGTTCAAGTTCAGGCGCCGGTGCCACAGTTTCTGCAATTGCCATGCTGCTGATCATCACTAGACAGCATTTCCCAAGAAATTCCAGGACTTAAGGGGCATGTATGTGCAGCTTGGTGTCGAAGGAGCCATAGACCTCCTGTTGCAATGGAGCAGCTCGCCTCACCACTGGAAATTCCAGGGCTAAATACTCACTTGTCCCACCCAGCTTTACAAAGAAAATCTGAATGCTACTATATGTGTACCCAGGAAGTCTTAAACACATATATAGCTCCAGAATAAGGTAAATCAAAGTAAATCAGTGCTTGAGTTACAAAAACAAACTATTACAAAAGATAAGAGTCTTAAACAAACCACAGCGGAAGTCTATTTACTATCTTTCACGATGAAGCCTCCAATCCATAGGGACGCTGGCTGGTGAACCACAACCTAGAACTCTTCTGAAAATCTTCATGAAAATCTTCAAGTGCTGCCTCATCTGAGTACCCATCCGGGATTTTGTTGAATGATAGCAAGTGTAAGTAAACCGTCTTAATTTACAAGGATAAAATGAGGTATGAAGGCTCAAAAGGCTATACACGATTTAACTGCGGTTAGCACTTTTAATTGTTCAATTTTAACATTAGCCAAATTACTATAGTGTAATAGGAAAAACCCAGTTGTAACCAAAATTAAGTGTATAAAGAAGTATCATCATGTTCATCATCGTTCCATCATCACCAGGGTAACAGTCACTATTCAAAAAGGATCCAGGCCACTCGTAACCGTGAGTATGGCTGATATATCAGTTTTCACTCTGCAGAGGTTGTACACTTTCCCCACTGGTCGTGATTCCCGTGATGTCCGGGTTAGCTAGACCCATTTCACAATTCCTTAGGTGTGCGGCTGGGTTTCACTACGAGACCTTTCGAAAGTCCCTCTAAAAAGCTAAGGGTCACTGAGGTTTCAACATGGGCGCATGAACCCAACTCCCGGGATCAACTAAACACCCAGGGCGCAACGTGAGTGGGTTGATGGCGTTCAGGGCACAACGTGAACAAATGCCTACGGACATCAGGGTGCAATGTGAGTCCGTCCCCAAGCAGATCCGGCTCATACTTCAACCACGGTTTCCCCCTAACGCCTTTCGGTAACCCCCGCTAGTTAGAGTTGTGCATTTTACTTAGCCAAGATCAGAGCCCATTGATTCCCGTGGTTGTACTGTTTTTCTGGGTTGCCACTTTAAGATAGAAAAAATAACAAGTGATGTATAGAACAAAGCACATAGCACATGTTCCAGTTTAAGGGTCGCCTAGAACAAAGCACATAACACATGTTCCAGAACAAGGTTTTCGAGAACAAAGCACATAGCACATGCTCCAGCTTCCTAACCATGTTGCTAAAAAGTAAATTTTAACCATTCACCATTAATCATCATTAACAAGTATCAAGTATCATCGTTCAGTGTCAACGAGCTCAATTTTCATAGCCTAGCATTTGCTATCCAAAAGATGCATAACTCGAGTTGATCAAGGTAAACAGGGTATAAGAACACTAGGGATAACCTTAAACAAATTAAATTCATGCATGAATGAAATGAATATTAAGGATTATTAGGTTGCAATGAATTTCTCGTGTTATACTTGCCTTCCTCAAAGTATTGCTGGTAATTCTCTTCTTCAAAACCTTGCTCTCCTTCAACGTCGAACAACTCACCGATGCACGATCAACACCAGCACACAAGATTCTAATAAAGCAATACACCAATCAATACAACAATTTTAAAAAGCACACTATTAGAAAACACTAGCTACTACGAACTCGGGAGCAGAAGAAACACTAAGGACAGACCTACGGTCGGAAAGGTATGGCAATTGAAAGGTCAAGGGCATACTGGTATAAAGAACATAGGCCGAGTTATTTTGGTTGTGGACAAATAGAATGTGAAATCATCAAGGCATGAACATGATATCATCATGGAATATTGAAATAAAGTTTCAATGGAATTTTGTATAAATGGATCAACAAACTTTAGTATATGCACATACAATTCAACATACTATTTTAATATCTACATTTCACATATGTGGCCACCATATATGACTTCAGTATTAAAATAATACACTAGGATTATAGTGGTTCATATACTAAATATTTATTAAACCAGACAACAAATTACCATAGGATAGAAATACAAGGTGTAGGCAAATTATGTGGCAAACAAAAGGAATGAAAGGTATGAAATTTGGATGAGTTATGACCACCATGAAAGCTTGGGCTCTGCTGCACCTATGGGTAAGATACAAGGCGAGTGTAAAAGCCTAAACCTCTTTTATTTAGAAAAACTAGTTTAAAGTGACCATTAATCAAATTAATTACTAAATTAATTCCAAAACAAGTTTTATGGAAAACAGCACAACTAACGCGTAGATTACATTATTACGAAGCTAATGCAACTTGAACGAATCGAATCGGACCTACAACGTGCAATCTATGGGCTAAACAAGGCTGCAGAGATCTATTCATAATTACCTATAGCCGAAAAGGGTTAGCAGAGAAGTTTCGTAAGACTCTGGAAATAGTGCTTGCAAAAGCTGAAAAGGCTGGGGTTCGATGTGCAAAAAGGCACGGGTGGGGTTTATGTGCAAAGGTAGGATTTTCTAGGGGGTTTTCTGGAAAAGCCACAAGACACAAAGAATAAGAGAATAATTGCATAATACATCGGGGGGCAGAATACAAAAGAACAAGGACAGAACACATCTGTTACGCGCGATTTTCGTCCGGCGTCGCTGCTTCTGCTGCTGTGCTGCTGCGTGCGTCACGCGGGGAGCAGAGGCAAGGGAACGCGCGACCGGGGCCACAAAGCTAGACGCGCACGGGAGGGCCCGGCGTGCAGGGGCGCTGGCAGGCGGGTTGGACGGCGGAGCTGCTTCGTGGGAGGGCGGCGTGCAGCGCAGGGGCAGGGGCGCCGAGGCTACGCACTATTGGAGAGATGCTCATCGGTCACGGTTCGTAACCCTCATAGGTACCGGTTCTGGAACCGGTACCGCGACACCGTGACTAAAGGGGGGCGGCCTTTGGTACCGGGTCCAGAACCGGTACCAAAGGGAGCCTTTGGTACCGGTTGGTAACACCAACCGGTACCAAAGGACCCCCCCCCCGCGTAGGCATGCGGGGGAGGGCCTTTGGTACCGGTTGGTGTTACCAACCGGTACCAAAGGCTCTTTTGGTTATTTTTTTAAATGTTTGATATTTGGGTTAGTTATATACAAATCTACGCGTCTACGTGTCTGCTCGTCATATGTCATATGTCGTACACGATCTTTCACGCAATAAGATTGAAGTCGTCGCAATTGTCAATTGATTTTGACCCGACTTTGATTGCATTTTTTTTCGAACATTCACATATAAACATTTGAGATCGGCCAATACAAAAGTTAGAGATT
>CM014271.1:69963703-69984420 GCA_004135705.1 Alloteropsis semialata | reverse complement strand
GTACCGGGTGATGTCACCACCCGGTACCAAAGGCCCTTTGGTACCGGGTCGTGACATCACCCGGTACCAAAGTGTGTTTTGCGCGCCAAATGAAAACCCTAAGGTACCGGGTGGTGTCCCAACCCGGTACCAAAGGGCCCCCGATTCAGTTTCCCGCTCTTCTTCCTTTTTAGTATATACTCTTTCTTTCTTTTTTCTTTTTAGTATTTATTATTTCATATATATACTATTTGCATAATTCTTTCTTCCTTTCTATCTTTTTAGTATAAATCTTTCTTCCTTTTTATCTTTTTAGTAAATACTATTTAGTATTTATAATTTATCTTTTTAGTATATTTTATTTAGTATTTCAAATTTAACTTGTTAGTGGATTACACGCCATCTTTTTAGTACGTATTATATGACATATATATTATTTAGTATTTTCAATTAATTCCTTTATTATATTTAATATTTGAAATTTAAATCTTTTGTATGTATTGGTTGACCTATCTACATGAAATAACAAAGTATACATCAACTATAATGATCTATGAAATAATGTAAATCTAGATTCATATTTCTATATATATATAAACTCCTTTGATATTAGTAATATATATTAACTCTTTTACTATTCTAGATTCATATTAGTATTTAGTAATATATATTAACTCCTTTACTATTCTAGATTCATATTACTATTTAGTAATATATAATAACTCCTTTACATTACATACCATAAGTACAACATTATGCTTCAACATAAGTACAACATTATGCTTGAACAGCAATAATCAGGGTCCCTGCACGCCATGCTTCTTCATGAGATAGAAAGGATAGTTTATATCGATAATCTCGATGCATAGGAACCTGTCGACATAATCAAGTGCATATATGTATGCACTATCCTGTGCCTTGTAACGTGAATCCAAGACCTCTCCATAAATTGTGATCTCAGCAGCATTGGCATGACTCAAGGTTATATTAGCTTGGAAACCACCATTAACTCGATAAGCCCCTGGCGTCGTGTGTGCATACCCTAAGTTTCCAAGGACTTGATAAAGGACTGCACGTAGACCAGAACACGCATGCATGAATCCACAGTAGTAGTCATCCTACAATAAGATTAATAAAACATATTGTTACAGATAAAGATAGATAAATTATAATATAATTACACAACTAAAAATAAAACTAACTTACATAAATCGATTCATATGAAGGACTAATCCTTTTAGGCATTTGTGTCACGTCTGGCTCACCCGTCTCGAGAGCTTTCAACTTGAAGTAGCTGTAGTCCGGGAAAACATGGCCAGTTTGACTTTCTATTTGGGCTAATGCTTGCCTCACAGCATCACACGAGGCCACATGGTCTTGCTGCCACGCGCCAGAATGAACGTGGATAATAACCATGTCACCAGGATTTGGGTCACTGGTGGCATTTTGTTGAATGCTAACAGAGATCATAACCCTACCAGTATTTTCGGTCACATTTTCTCTTAATACCAAAGGACTTGATTGACCGATGTTTGCATCTTTTAGCCATGTAATTGGATTAATAATCTGCATTATTAATAATTTCTATTCTCAGTGACATAATGATTACATTCAAATGCAACTTGCAGAGGAATATCATAACCCTACCATATTGTAGCGAAGTTGCTGAGGTGTGGGAATTGGAACATGATCAACTTGTTGAGTTGTCGACCATCCAGGCTCGTGAGCCTCTCGAATCGGGATGGTAGGTGGCATATTAGTAACATAGCCACCACGTCTAGCTGCCTGACGCTGTCTCGGCATGATACTATCCAAAATAAACCGTAATATATTACAAGTCAATTTAACAAAACTAGTAAATACTTATCAAGAAGCATAAGACAAAATCAAATTTGGCCAACATTACATACCATAATGCTTCAACATAATTAGAATTACATAGCATGATCATGCTTCAACATAAGTACAACATTATGCTTGAACAGCAATAAATGTTTTCTTTACAAGAGTGCCTTCGTTATGATCGTTGCGAGCGTAAGGAGCATCTTCATTGGCCAACAGGATGCTTGTGTCATCCTCTACACTGAACGGAGACACCTCGTCACACCTATTATAATCATCTTCATCGGTGACGTCCTCGACACCCACGATTTTTCTTTTTCCCGTGAGAACTATGTGCCGTTTTGGATAAAGTTCGGAGTTGTTTGTTTGCAGAGTCCCCGTCTTGGGTTTGGTAGACATATCCTTCACATAAAACACTTGATGCACATCCTTGGCGAGCACGAATGGTTCGTCTACATACCCAATTTTGTTGAGATCCACAGTTGTCATGCCGTAGCGGTCTATAGTAACACCTCCACTTGTAAGTTTCACCCATTTGCACCGAAAAAGTGGTATTTTCAAAGGTCCCTAATCTAGTTCCCAGATCTCCTCTACCTGGCCATAATATGAGTCCCTGTTCCCTTTGTTGTCATAGGCATCTATACAGACACCACTATTTTGATTGGTGCTTTTGTCGTCTTGGGCTCTCGTGTAAAATGTATACCCATTTATGTCATAGCCTTGGAACGTCAAGAATGAGGATGATGGTCCCCTTGCCAAATACGCCAGCTGTGTATGTATTGTCTCGTTACCCATGAGCTTTTGTCGCAACCAACCAGCGAAAGTTTCTATGTGATGACGTGTAATCCACTTGTCAGACTTTCTTGGATTTTGGTAGCATATTATAGTCTTGTGCTCCTCGATGTAAGGAGCCACCATGGTTGATGACTGCAATACAGTGTAATGGGCTTTCATGAATAAATCGTAGTCGCTACACCTTGTTTGTTTCCTTCCTAACGTGCCCTTTCCAAGTAGTCTCCCCTCATGGCGTGACTCAGGTAGCCCAATCGGTTTCAGTTCGGGGATATAGTCAACACAGAACTCAATGACCTCCTCTATTCTGTATCCCTTGGCGATGCATCCTTCTGGAAGAGAACGGTTACGAACATATTTCTTTAGAATAGCCATGAACCTCTCAAAAGGATACATATTGTGTAGGAATACAGGACCAAGAATACCAATCTCTTTGACAACATGGACCAGGAGATGCGTCATAATATTAAAGAAAGACGGAGGAAATATCATCTCAAGGCTGACAAGGCTTTGGGCCATATCATCCTGCAGCTTTACTAGATTAGTGGGATCGATTGCCTTCTGGTCGATTGCATTGAGAAAGGCGCATAGCTTCACAATAGTTGTTCGGACATTAACGGGTAGAATTCCCCTCAGCGCCACCGGAAGCAATTGTGTGAGCAGCACATGGCAGTCATGGGACTTGAGGTGTACGAATTTTTTCTCTTTCATATTTATCAGACTCTTTACATTCGATGAGTAGCCGGACGGGACCTTAATACTGTTCAAGCAATCAAACATGCTGGTCTTCTCCTCCTTGCTTAGAGTGTAGCTAGCAGGACGCAAGTTCCAACGCCCTTTCTCTCTTTGCTCAGGATGCAGGGGATCTCGTTGTTTCATACGTTTCAGGTCCTGTCGTGCTTCAAGCGTATCTTTTGACTTTCCGTAAGTACCAAGGAACCCTAGCACGTTTACGCAAAGATTTTTCGTCCGGTGCATCACATCAATTGCGTGGCGTACATCTAAGACCTCCCAATATGGTAGGTCCCAGAATATTGACTTTTTCTTCCACATGGGCGCCTTTCCATTTTCACTTACCGCTGGCTGGCTGCCAGGTCCCTTCCCAAAGACCACCTTCACATCTTTTACCATAGCAAATACATATTTTCCATCCCGATGCCTTGGTTTGCTACGACCTTCCGCCTCAAAATGCTTTCCTTTCTTTCTCAGCGGATGTTTCTCAGAAAGGAATCGACGATGGCCCATATACACACACTTTCTACAATGTTTCAGATAAATGCAGTCGGTGTGTTCTAGGCAATATGTGCATGCTTTGTATCCCTTGTTTGACTGTCCCGACAGGTTACCAAGTGCAGGCCAATCATTGATGGTCACAAACAGTAATGCTCTTAGGTTAAATTTCTCTTGCTTGTGCTCATCCCACGCCTTTACACCATCTTTGCCCCACAACAACAAAAGTTCCTCAATCAGTGGCCTTAGATACACATCAATGTCGTTGCCAGGCTGTTTTGGCCCTTGGATTAGCACTGGCATCATAATGAACTTCCGCTTCATGCACATCCACGGAGGAAGGTTGTACATACAAAGAGTCACGGGCCAAGTGCTGTGGCTACTGCTCATATCACCGAAAGGATTCATGCCATCCGTACTAAAACCAAATCTTATGTTCCTTGCATCTTCTGCGAAGTCTGGGAACGCTCTGTCGATTTTTCTCCATTGCGACCCATCAGCGGGGTGTCTCAACATATTGTCTTCCCTCCGATCCTCTTTGTGCCACCTCAGCAATTTAGCATGCTCTTTGTTTCTGAACAAGCGCTTCAGACATTGTATTATAGGGAAATACCACATCACCTTGGCAGGGACTCTTTTCTTGGAGGCCTCTCCCTCAACATCACCAGGGTCGTCTCGCCTGATTTTATACCGCGAGCAATTGCAAACCGGACAGGCGTCCAAAGATTCGTACGACTTGCCCCGATAAAGGATACAATCATTGGGACATGCGTGTATCTTTTGTACTTCCAGTCCTAGAGGGCAAACGATTTTTCTTGCTTCGTATGTTGTTTCGGGCAATGTGTTGCCCTCTGGAAGCATCTTCTTTATCATTATCAATATCTCTCCAAAACCTTTGTCAGACAAGCCATTAGTTGCCTTCCATTGCAACAGTTCCAGTGTGGTACCCAATATTTTCTGGTCCTCTTTGCAATCTGGGTACAACAATGTTTTGTGGTCCTCCAACAAACGGTTCATCTTCTCCCGCTCTTTCGCACTTTCGCAGTCTTTCTCTTCATCACGGATCATGCCACCTAAGGCGTCATCATCCTCATCCTCTGCAACTGCTTCACCCTCGCCCATTGCTGTATCATTTGCAAAGGCACCGTATTGTGCAAAGTCCGGGATGTTGTCGTCACCTTCTTCATCACCTTCTTCAAAGAATATCCCCGCTTCGCCGTGTTTGGTCCAACAGATATAGTTAGGCATGAAACCACTCATAAGCAAGTGTGTATGGACCACCTTCTTCGAGATGTGATAATCCTTCTTATTCTCACAGACCTTGCATGGACAGCATATAAAACCCGAGGTCGAGTTAGCCTCTGCCGCGTCGAGGAATTGATGAACACCATTAATGAAGTCAGATGAGCGTCTATCCGCGTTGTACATCCATTGCCGATTCATCTATTCACAAAATACAATGAAAAATTCATCCCCAATTTCTAAAGTTCGTAATAAACCTAAATAAGAATATCATATATAATCTCTAAAAATCTTAATAACCGTAAACATCAACATCATTTGATGCCACCAAAAAGATGTATTTCTAAAGACACGCGCAGAAATTAAATTACAAATCGTACGTAGGTTTTGTTCTTGCTTGGGAAAAACTTATTAATTTGAAAAAAAAATACAGACATAGATCACATTATGACAGGCGGTGGTATTTAAGCATCTTTGGGCGTATTCTTTGGGTCTGGAGGTGGAGTTGTTTGACCCGCAACTGGCGGTGGAGCATAACGACCATCAAACGGAGGTTCTAAGCCTGCCGCAACATCATCTTCATGCTTCCCTTGCAAATATCGAACCATTGCTCTATGCAACGCTCCTTTTTTCTTTGGCTTCGGTTGAGGGTTGACGGTGGTTTTCCCCTTGCCAGCAGAGGAACGATGATTACCCCTACCATCATCACCACTTCCTCCAGCGGCAGTATCCATGTTGATTCTAGAACACTTGATTTTTTTTAATTTTGACATAACATATTAGTATATTACGAAAAAACTATCCATTATTCCTAGGTCTCATGCATTCTCAAATAACTAGAAGTAAAATTCTATTTCTATTGACAACCATGAGAAGTAAAATTGAATTTAAAATCTAACTAAATAAGAATATCATTTATAATCTCAAAAAATCCTAATAACCCTAAATATCAACGTCATTTGAAGCCTCTAAAAGATGTAATTCTAAATTTCGTAATAAGCATAAATATGAATTTCATTTATAATCTCTAAAAATCCTAATAACCCTAAATATGAATATCATTTCTAATATCTAAAAATCATAATAAGCATAAATATGAAAATCATTTAAAGTTTCTACAAATAATCCAAAAATCTAAACAATGTCTAAAAATTTGTGCATTATCTCCACACATGCAACAACTAACTATATATTGATTCTCTATTACAAATTCATAATAAAAATGAAGATTCAATCTAAAATCTCTATTTCAATCCATTCCACAAAACACAAATTACTCAAAACATAGAGCATGAAATAGACCATACTAAACGTCAAAAGAGAGAGGATGAAGTTGCTAACCTTCTAGCGGACTTGGTTTGCAAAATCTCCAAAAGTTATGAAAAAATCGGGCATGAGCTCCCCCAACCCGAGCTCAATGGAGGATGAAGAAATGAGCCATGGCTCGGGCTGGGGGAGGAAGAAGGCCCCTTTATACGCAGGGCCCCTTTGGTACCGGGTTGTGGCACCACCCGGTACCAAAGGGGGCCCCTTTGGTACCGGTTGGTGTCACCAACCGGTACCAAAGGCCCCGAGGCTCATTGGTACCGGGTGGTGACACCACCCGGTACCAATGTTGCCTCATAGGTACCGGGTGGTGCCACCACCCGGTACCAATGAGCGCGCAGAATTATTGGGGATTGAACCCGGTACCAATGCTTCCATTGGTACCGGGTCCAATCCAACCGTGACCGATTAGGGAGGATGGATAGAGAGTTCTCTGATAGTGATTCATGCAGCTGCAGAGCCCGTCAGGATCTATTTCCACTCCCGCAATATTCTGTTGGGCTTTGCGAGCCAATATACCACGGGAGGCAGGCCTCAGGCGTCTGCCGGAGCCTGCACGCAAGTTCGAATACGTAAAACCTCCACAGGACGGCCATCGAGGGTGCGCACACCATAGCCGGCTGCAGGATTGGGCCAGTGCTCCCGCATGCACCATCGTCCACGAGACGCCGCCTAGCGCAAGCACCGACGCCATGCCAGCGCTCACCCTCAACACGCCACCGACGCCATGCCGGGGCTCACCCTTGTTGGCCATAAGCTTGATGTATGCATTCGTGTGTGTGTGTGTGCGCGCGCGCTGTGTGCGTGCGTCGTGAACGTGTGTGTTGTCTGTCGCTGAGCCGGGCACGAGCTGCAGTTGAGCTGTGCCCATGGCGGCTTGGTGTGTCGTGTGGCGTGTGCTGCAGGAGGGCTGCGGGCGACACGTCGGTGTGGAGTGTTTGGTGCAGACGGAGTCCGTTGGGGAGGTGGCGTGCGTGTCGCGGGTCCGCAGCGTATGGCCGAGTTGTCCGGGCGAACGTGTGGCCATGGCGACGTCGTGCGGAAGCTGCGGATCGTAGCGAGAAGGCCGGCATGAAGGCTAGCTCCAAGAGCGTGCTCGGGCCTATTAGTACCCTGTTCTCCTCTGTGACCTGTGCGTGTTTCATTCCAGTGAAAAAACAAGACCAAGATACAGGCGTTCGTTGCGCCGCGGCGTTCGTCGCCGGAAAAGCCATTGTTCCTCTTCTTCCTTGAGCTGCTGTCCAGAGAGAAAGAGAGGGCGAGCATTCTAGGCGTTCCTGGGTGTTCCTGACAACCCATAGCGCGGCCTGGTTGGCGACGACGTATGCGATCCTTCTCGTGGCCGTGGCCGTCGTCGCCGGCGGTGAGCTCGCCACATACACCGTCCACGTGCAGCCCCACGAGGAACACGCGCGGCTTCCCGCCGACTATAGGGATACCGAGCACACGTCGTTCCTTCCTAAGATCAGCGCTCACACGACCTGCAGCACGCTGGTGACCAGCCCGCGGTGCGACAGCATGACCCCTTGGGCAGCCCCGTGGCGCCGGACGAGTACGGCAGCGTGATCACGTCGCAAGTCAAGTCGGTTGTAACACTCCTGTGTTACTTAAAAACCTCTAAACACCATTTGGATGACATTTGCAAGTTGTAAGGCTTGATTAGGGAGGTTAAGTCAAAAGGAAAAGGGAAAATTTAAAGGAAGGTTTGAAATTGAATCTTAAGGTCAAAGTCCACGCCATGTAGTTTCCAAACCAAGCAAAATCAGCCAAAATGTATTTAAGAGAAAATGAAGATCAAGGGATCAGTCACAAGAGTCATATTGGGAGTTTTGAAAGTTAATATGTGAAATGTGGTGTAAAAAGGACTTGATTGTGGCTGCTGCAAAAGTGACTCATCTGAATTATTTCTGAAAATGGACAGCTGTATTGGTTTGGATTAGCTGCAATTTAGCTCTTGATATGGACAGATTTAGCTCAAACTCATATTGAAGAAAATGAAGGTCATTGTATAAGATACAACTTTTATATTTGGAGATTTGGATGTTTACATTTGAAATGTGGAGAAAAACTGGGATGAACTTGCAGGTTTCTACGAAGTTTCAGCAAATACAGGTTTTTAGGCCGACATTCAGAGGCTTGTAACTTAAAATCCGTGGGGTGTTAGACCAAAGTCATATAAGAGAAGTTGTAGCTGGATATTTGGACTACAACTTTCGTATTCTGAGTTTTAAGAGTTTAGTTATGGGATTTGGAGAAAAAGGGGGATTTATTCAGCGGGTTTGGAGGAAATTCAGAGTTCAAGGTTGGGTTCAGTTAGGATTCGGAGAATTGGCTGATCTTCAGAGCAAGGGATCTTCGAAGTGGTTCAGTTTTGGAGCAAGATCATATAAAGAGAATTGAAGATGGTTGTGCCCTCTACAAGTTTCGTATTGGGCGATGCTACGGATGGCATATGGTTTGAGAGATCGGGTGATGTTTTTGGGTCGGTTCGGGCTGTTCTTCTTCAGTTCGTTTTCGCCTATGGAGGACCCTAAACACCTTCTGCGATGTACACTTCATCCTCGAGTAGGGTCTGGGAGCTGCCAAAGCCGCTTCAGCTACCTTCTTTTTTACCATGATTTAAACAATGAACCAGCTGCTCTACCGCCTTCCCTTCTAGGATGCAGAGGCTGTCCTTCCTCCCAAACAATGCAAGCTTATACTTGCTCAGGTTCATTAAACTTCGTTGTCCTAAGGAGATAAAAATTCACACTAAGAGTTATAGTGGGATAATATAATGTACAAATGGGCATATCTCCTTCGCTCGTAACAACACATGGGGTTATTGTGAGGAACTATAAAGCACGATATGGTAAAAACATATCTCTAATCTGCAAGTTCTGAATTTAGTATCTGAAACATTTCAGTCAGACGGAACGACAGATAATTGTTGGATTTATTTGGGCTTGGCTCTTTTATATTCTAATTAATTCTAAAATATTTAAGGCCCACGATTAATGCAAAGGGAGTTAAAAGTGGTTACTACCATATTGGTAGTTAAGAGGATCTCAACCAACTTATTAGGTGGACACGTGGTACACCCAATGTGAAGTTGGCAAAGGGTAACCGGGATGCCACACGCGCGCGCGCTCGCTCGCCTCGCCGGGCCGAGACCGTGGGCGGGGCGTGACGTGACGTGACGTGTTGCGGTGCTGTGATTGGTTTTGCAAAATCAACGGATTATGGCAGAATCAATTACCTACCTTAAACGCTCACAGGGACGTGCCTTATTTGCTCCGCGGGATTCTTGCCTTTCTTGCAGAGGCGTCCAGGTGCATCCCCCCTCCGTCAGGCAACGCCTATAAAAGGAGGCCCTCCCCTACCCAGAGGCCCTTCCCTACCCAGATATACACACCAAATGGGATATGCATTTGAAATAGATGTGCGAGTTATTTCCTATTATGCTACGCCCCGGGATAGCGATAGCCTTGTTTCGGTTCTGCTGCAACGCTTGTCTCCCCATCGCTAGCACTGCGCGCACGGTTCTAGCGAGAGCAGAGCCTCCGGAACCTCGACTGGCTTGAGATCCTGCTCGGGATAGCCAGGCGATAAGGTTTTTGGGGAGCGTCTTCACATGACTGCTCAAGTTTGTCTGCATCGTCTTCTTCCTGGTGGCCTGTACGACTACATCCATCGTCTTCTTCCTGGTGGCCTGTACGACTACATCCACTACTTCCCGGTGCCGTTCGAGGGACTGCACTGCATCAACTCGCCACTGCATCGAATTCGTACGGCTACACCGAACAAGGTCAACCGATTAGTATGACTAATCCAGTTGATAACGGCGCAGCCAATGCCTCCGGCAGCGGCCCCGTCTTAGGGTACATTCTGAACCTTCTGTAGTTCTTTATTTTGTTCTTGTTTAATATGAGATTGAACTTGAACACATGCACATATCATGTTCTCACTGGATCACTAACTGTCATTATGATTTACATGCTTTTATTTGGAATTAAAATGTGTCGAATGCTGCCTATATTTCTAACAATCCAAAACCCTTATTATTGTGATAGGCTATCGACTGCTAGTTTTGCAAGTGCGCTTAAACCACATGCGTTCGATGGAACACATTACAAGAGATGGCAGAGTAGAATGTCACTTTGGTTGACCTACATGAACTGCTTTTACGTCACACAGGGAAAGGCTAAGGATCTCTCTCCTGCTGAGGAGAGAGCTTTCCAGGTAGCCGATAACCTGTTTTGAGGTGCCGTAATTAGCGTTCTTGCTGATCACCTAGTGGACAGCTATCTGTCACTGGACAGTGGCAAGGCGCTGTGGGATGCGCTTGAGTCCAAGTTCGGTGCTTCTGATGCTGGCAGTGAGCTGTATGTCATGGAGCAGTTTTGCGACTACAAGATGGTCGATGACCGTTCAGTAGTGGAACAGGCTCATGAGCTTCAGTCACTGGCTAAGGAGCTAGAGGGCTTTAAATGCGAGTTGCCCGACAAGTTTGTGGCTGGAAGCATGATTGCTAAACTGCCGCTCTCTTGGAGGGACTTTGCTACCTCTCTGAAGCATAAGAGACAAGTGTTCAGCGTGTCTGAGCTCATTGGGTCTCTCGATGTTGAGGAGAAGGCGAGAGCGAAGGACAACCGCAGCAAAGAAATTGCTGGGTCCTCTAGTGCAAACCTGGTCCAGAGAAATTTCAAGGGCCAGCAGAAAAAGAAAAACCAGAACAAGTTTGAAGTCAAGGCTAATCAGACAACCACTTTTAAGAAGAAGAAGAACCAGCCGAGCAAGGGCAAGGGCAAGTGCTATACTTGCGGTCTTGAAGGGCACTATGCCAAAGACTGTAAGAAAAGCAAATACAGGCCAAAGGCAGCCAACATGGTCATTAGCGATGACAACGGAGGAACCTCAGGGTACGGTAATTATTTACCTATGGTCCTTTCTGTTTGTCAGTCACCTGATTGGTGGGTTGATACTGGAGCTAATATTCATGTGTGTGCTGACATCAGTCTGTTTTCTTCTTATCAGGTCGGCGGAACTACCTCCTTGTTAATGGGGAACGGATCACATGCGCGTGTACTTGGTGTTGGTTCGGTCAATCTGAAGCTTACTTCGGAAAAGACCGTGCAGCTGAGGAACGTGCAGCATGTCCCTACTATCAAGAAGAATCTAGTTAGCGGCTCTCTACTGTGTAGAGATGGTTATAAATTAGTGTTTGAATCCAATAAATGTGTACTTTCTAAATATGGAACTTTTGTTGGAAAAGGCTATGATTGCGGAGGCTTGTTCCGCTTTTCTTTATCAGATGCTTGTAATAATGTGGTGAATCATGTTGGTTAATGATGATGAGTCGAATATTTGGCATTCTTGGCTGTGTCATGTTAACTTTGGTTGTATGTCGCGCTTGGCTAGTTTAAATTTAATTCCAAAATTTACCACGGTCAAAGGTTCTAAGTGTCTTGTGTGTGTTGAATCAAAACAACCTCGCAAGCCTCACAAGGCCGCGGAGGTGAGGGACTTGGCACCGCTGTAGCTCGTGCATTCTGATCTTAGTGAGATGAATGGCGTGTTGACAAAAGGGAGTAAAAAGTATTTCATGACATTAATAGATGACTCTTCTAGATACTGTTACATTTACTTGCTTAAGTCAAAAGATGAAGCACTACACTATTTTAAGATCTATAAAGCTGAAGTGGAGAATCAACTTGAGAGAAAGATCAAACGTTTAAGGTCGGATCATGGTGGAGAATACTTCTCACACTTGTTTACTCAATTCTGTGAGGAATATGGTATGATTTATGAGAGGACGCCTCCCTACTCAATTTTAAGATCTATAAAGCTGAAGTGGAGAATCAACTTGAGAGAAAGATCAAACGTTTAAGGTCGGATCATGGTAGAGAATACTTCTCACACTTGTTTACTCAATTCTGTGAGGAATATGGTATGATTTATGAGAGGACGCCTCCCTACTCACCTCAGTCAAATGGGGTTGCCGAAAGAAAGAGCCGCACTCTAACTGATCTGGTTAACGCCATGTTAGACACAGCGAGACTCTCTAAGGAATGGTGGGGTGAGGCTATATTGACAGCGTGTCATGTTCTGAATCGTGTTCCTCCAAAGAATAAAGAGAAAACTCCATTTGAGAAATGGAAGAAGAAAAGGATCACGCTTTCCTACTTATGGACTTGGGGATGTTTGGCAAAGGTCAATGTGCCAATAACCAAGAAACGTAAACTCGGACCTAAAACTGTGGATTGTGTCTTTCTTGGTTATGCTCTGCATAGCGTTGGATATAGATTCTTAATAGTGAAATCTGGAGTGCCAGACGTGAATGTTGGTACAATAATGGAATCCAGAGATGCTACTTTCTTTGAGGACATCTTTCCTATGAAGAGGGAATAAAGCACGTCTAGCAGAGAACTGTCTATAGATGCTACACCTGCTATTACGATGGAACACACAGAACAAACACTTGTGAAAAATCTTGAGGAGGGTGACAATGATGCTCCTAGGAGGAGCAAGAGACATAAGACTACTAAGTCTTTTGGTGATGATTTCATTGTGTACCTTGTGGATGACACTCCCAAAACCATTGAAGAGGCATATTCCTCTCCAGACGCTGACTATTGGAAGGAAGCGGTACGGAGTGAGATGGATTCAATTATGTCTAATGGAACTTGGGAAGTAGTTGAACGTCCTTATGGGTGCAAACCTGTGGGATGTAAGTGGGTGTTCAAGAAGAAACTAAGGCCTGATGGTACTATTGAAAAGTACAAGGCAAGGCTTGTTGCTAAAGGCTATACTCAGAAAGAAGGAGAAGACTTCTTTGACACTTACTCACCAGTTGCCCGGTTGACCACAATTCGAGTGCTACTGACCCTGGCAGCCTCTCATGGTCTTCTCGTTCATCAGATGGACGTAAAGACAGCTTTCCTAAATGGAGAGTTAGAGGAGGAGATCTATATGGATCAGCCTGATGGGTTCATAGCAGAAGGTCAAAAGGGAATGGTGTGCAAGTTGATAAAGTCTCTGTATGGCCTCAAGCAAGCACCTAAGCAGTGGCATGAGAAGTTTGATAAAACCCTCACGACTGCTGGCTTCGTTGTGAATGAAGCTGACAAATGTGTGTACTATCGCTATGGTGGGGGCAAAGGAGCGATCCTGTGCTTGTATGTTGATGACATCTTGATTTTTGGGACAAGTCTTGACGTGATTAAGGAGGTCAAAGATTTCTTGTCTCAAAATTTTGAGATGAAAGATTTGAGTGAAGCTGATGTTATTCTTAATATTAAGCTAGTAAAAGAAGGTGATGGTGGGGTGACACTTACACAGTCCCACTATGTGGAAAAGGTCTTGAGTCGCTTCGGATACAGTGACTGCAAGTCTGCTCCAACACCCTATGATGCTAGTAAAATACTAAAGAAAAACAAAGGGGATATGAAAGATCAGCTGAGATACTCCCAGATCATAGGCTCACTTATGTACCTAGCTAGCGCTACAAGACCTGACATCTCATTTGCCGTAAGCAAACTTAGCCGGTTTGTGTCTAATCTGGGAGATGATCAATGGAATGCTCTGGACAGAGTAATGCGCTACCTAGTGGGTACAATGAGCTATAGGATTCACTATACTGGGTACCCGAAGGTACTGGAGGGTTTTAGTGACTCAAACTGGATATCTGATGCCGATGAGATAAAGGCCACAAGTGGATATGTGTTCACTCTTGGAAGTGGTGCTGTCTCCTGGAAGTCTTGCAAGCAGACCATCTTAACGAGGTCTACCATGGAAGCAGAACTCACGGCATTAGACACCGCCACAATGGAGGCCGAGTGGCTACGTGATCTCCTTATGGATTTGCCAGTGGTTGAAAAACCGATACCGGTGATTCTAATGAACTGTGATAACCAGACGGTGATTGTCAAGGTAAACAGTTCTAAGGATAACATGAAGTCATCAAGGCATGTGAAGAGGTGGTTGAAGTCTGTCAGAAAAATGAGAACCTCTGGAGTAATTGCCTTGGACTATGTCCAGACGGCTAAGAACCTGGCAGATCAATTTACAAAGGGTCTTTCACGAAATGTGATAGATTTTGCATCCAAGGAATTGGGAATGAGACCCATGTAAGTCACTCAATAGTGGGAACCTGTCCTATGTGATCGGAGATCCTGTGAATTAGGATGAGGAAACAAGCTATTGTTTGACTGAGAGAAGAGAACCTTTGAAACGAGTTAATTCCTAGGGTAGATGCATTTCTCTTCTTTTCTGTATGGCAGGATGGTGTACACCTTAATGTAATTCGAGTGGCTTTTGAGAAGCAGAGATGTTGACCTACAGAATATCATATGAGAATTACACCTATATGAGTTCGACTGCTAGTTACAGTCTATGAGAGTGGGTTATCTCTAGATACTCATGAAAAGCCTGGAGTTTGACTTATATGCTCCAAACCGTGGAGATGCAATAAGCAGCCTAGTATCAGTAAAAGGGTTCTGGTAAAACTTGTTCGCACAAGACTGCCAATTCAAGGCATAGTCCATTGGTCAGTTGTGGATGAGCGTAGCCTTTACTCTAGGTGGAAGTTCAACTTAACAGTCTCTACCGAAACACTGGTATATCAAAACAGAAATGGGGCTGAGGGCATTTCTCGTGTGCCGTGAAATATTGGTGGGGATTGTTGAATTTATTTGGGCTTGGCCCTTTTATATTCCAATTAAATCTAAAATATTTAAGGCCCACGATTAATGCAAAGGGAGTTAAAAGTGGTTACTACCATATTGGTAGTTAAGAGGATCTCAACCAACTTATTAGGTGGACACGTGGTACACCCAATGTGAAGTTGGCAAAGGGTAACCGGGATGCCACGCGCGCGCGCGCTCGCTCGCCTCGGCCGCGACGAGACGAGCCTCTCCGTCAGGCAGCGCCTATAAAAGGAGGCCCTCCCCTACCCAGAGATACACACCAACACAACTCCTAAGGTATTCCTGTTTAGGAGACCTCTCCCTTCTCCCTCATTGTTTCTGCTGCAACGCTTGTCTCCCCATCGCTAGCACTGCGCGCACGGTTCTAGCGAGAGCAGAGCCTCCGGAACCTCGACTGGCTTGAGATCCTGCTCGGGATAGCCAGGCGATAAGGTTTTTGGGGAGCGTCTTCACGCGACTGCTCAAGTTCGTCTGCATCGTCTTCTTCCTGGTGGCCTGTACGACTACATCTATCGTCTTCTTCCTGGTGGCCTGTACGACTACATCCACTACTTGCCGGTGTCGTCCGAGGGACTGCACTGCATCAACTCGCCACTGCATCGAATTCGTACGGCTACACCGAACAAGGTCAACTGATTAGTATGACTAATCCAGTTGATAACGGCGCAGCCAATGCCTCCGGCAGCGGCCCTGTCTCAGGGTACATTCTGAACCTTCTGTGGTTCTTTATTTTGTTCTTGTTTAATATGAGATTGAACTTGAACACATGCACATATCATGTTCTCACTGGATCACTAACTGTCATTATGATTTACATGCTTTTATTCGGAATTAAAATGTGTCGAATGCTGCCTATGTTTCTAACAATAATATATCTCCAGATTTTAGCCATAAGTTTGAGATTCAAGTACTTGACTAATTGTGTTGGGGGTTCAATTGTCCTCTCTAGCTGCAGCTGTTGAGTGCCCCAGAGGCTCCAACAACGACAATGGCCGAGATCCAATAGAGAGCAACAAAAGGGAAAGAAGCCGATCTAGACAAAATTAAGGTAAACTACTGGCCAACATATACTATTACCTAGGAGAACATAAGAACCAGCTTATCTCCCATGCACATATTTGACATTGTGCCCATGCCTCCAATCTATTTTTGCAAGTAGGATCTTCACCCGTAGCAACGCACGGGCATATTTGCTAGTAAAGTTTAAATCAAGGGCCTATATGAAACATTTCGAACGTGATTACTGTGCAAATCGGACGATCTGGACTGCGGGTTTATTACGAAAAAATCGGAGAACGTTTTTGCAAAATGGCCTGGGCTTGCCCCTGATCGACGCGTGTCCAATTTCGCCGGGAAACAAGGGGAAGCGAGCAAACGGCAGTAACAATTAAGGGTTTTGATTTTTGCAGGCGGGCGGGCATACCTGCACCTGCTTGCATCCCTAAAATTTACCGAACAAAATAATTACGCACCTTGAACCTATTATATGAACTCGCTGGACAAAAAAAATATTAAATTCATACAAAAACAGAACTGATGATGCATCCACTTGCAAGGATGTTCGAAACTAAAAAAAAACCGTAGATTTCAAATTGTGCATTCAAATTAAATTCCTATTGCACCACTGTGTTTTTTTTGACAAGATCTTTAAAATAAGACCACACTTTATTTTTGTAATATTCTTATCAGACAAATTTTTAATTGAATTATAACATTTTTAAGAAGATATTATAACATTTTTTAGAAGATACTATATTTCGAACAAAGTATGCAAATTAACGAAACAAATAATTGCATGCATCGAATAAATTATATGAACACAAATTCCGCATGGGTCGTTACTGAAACTTTTACTAGCTTCTTTCCTCGGGCTGGTAAGCATAAGTGGCGCCGGCCGGCCTTGACGGTTCTATCGTCCTATCCGAGAATGACGACTTTGACGTTATCGCACAATAGCACCATGTCACGGACCCGCCGACGCCATCTTCATCAGGCAAGGATGCTGCTGTTTCACTAAAGAGTGCTGCTGCTGCGAGGGAAGCTGATGGAGTTGTTGAGCAAGAAAAGGAGATGGTCATAGGCCGGCGGGTTTCTAAGCCCAACACGCGCTTCTTCAGTTCTGAGTGGGCGGGCTAAGTAATTCTAGGCCCATAAAACGGGCGAGTTGTCGTCAGCGAGCACGGCGCTAAGAAGCGAAGAGAGGAAACTCGATTTGGGACCTGTTGGTCTTGGCGGCGGGCATCCTGCTCGATTCCGGCCGATGAGTTCCTCGTCCACCCTGTATCCTAAATCTTACCTATAATCTAGAAGCTATATCCATGAGACCATCGAGGTTGTAACAATTGGTATTTAGAGCCTAGATCCCACCTAAATCCACCGCAAACCCTGGATCCCCCGCACGATCATCTCACCAGATTCCAAGTCAAGGCCGGAGCGATGGCGCCGGTCGCACGATCATCTTAGCAGATTCTAAGAAGCACTCGATTCCGCTCACACAGCTCCCAAACCGTGCTATTCCGGTGATTATCTGCCGCGGAACCGAGTGGCGTCGCTGCTGGCCGCCTTTTTTGGCAGCTTAATCCGACTGAGTCCTCCGTCCGTCCGATCCCCGTCCGACGCTCCAGATTAAAACATAGGATATACCCCTTCACTAGGGCGGATCAATGCCATCCATTTTCCAACCGACTGCCCAGATCTAGTACATTTTAGGTCAGCTGAGCCTTTTTTGTTAAGAGACCCTGCAGTTTATGGGAATCAACCAGTTGTCCATGCATAGTTCAAAAGTATCTAAACTTTAGCTCAAAAGTATTTATATTTTAGTATCTTCTACACTGGGACATTCAAATTCTAAAGTAAGGGAAGAAGACCCGCCTAAATCCTAAATTTAATCTAACCTAAACTAGAATTTTTAACTACATTACACTAATTTACAATATGATTTCTTCAAATTCTAAAATAATTACTCTTGTCATTAATTTACACTAATTTCTAACTACTTTACACTAATTTATATAACTTTAACAACTATATCTATATTATTTTTACCAATATAAGTTTCCCTATTTTTACACTAATTTACAATAAGATTTTACCAATGCTTATATTATCATAAAAAAACATTCACTGCTCACCGCTGCCGCGCCGGTTGGACCTGCCCTGCCGCTCGCCGCGCCCGTGCCGTTCGCAGTGCAAGTCGGAGCTGCGGCCGCCATTCGCCGCCCGCAGCTCGCCACCTCCCGCTACCACCAGCCCCGCCGCAACACACGCCGAGAGAGAGAGAGAGAGAGAGAGAGAGAGAGACGGGTGGATGGAATCCAAAGTCGTCTGGGATTTCGCCGAGTAGACGAAAACAAATTTCTTCCACCCATTGGACGAAATTGAGGAGTTTTCGTCCAACAGTTGGATGAAAACCGTGGGCCCGCTTGAAGTCCATTGGATGAAATTAAATTTTTGTCCACTTAGTGGACAAAATCTAGAAATTTCATCTAGTGGGTAGATAAAATTTAGATTTCGTCCAATGGGTAGATGATTATGGTATATTTTCATATTTATGTAACTGCAATTTTATTTTGAAATAATCGATTAAAATAGCATTAAAAGTAAAAAGTCGACAAGCGCCTGCCTCCTCCTCCATGAACTAGCTCTGCTCGTTGTATGAAATTACTCATCAAACTAGACAACGATCATGGAAGAAGGAGATTGTGCAAATGAATGACGATAGCGATCATTAGTGAATATAGACATCAATATTCTGACATTTTTAATGTCATCCCTCCATGTTGATTTTCATTTTTCCCATTGAAGCTAATATTTGACTTTAGGATGCTAGGTGATAACAAATGTTGTTGATTCTGTTTCAGGTCCTTCTCCACTCTGTTTCAGATCTGATCAGATTGGCCTGTGGCCATGGCGGCGTGGCTCTTCATCCAAGCAAAGCTTCTTTTCTTCTCTCCATTGCAGAATATGCTCGTAAGTAAATCCATTGTCCAAACTATACATACTCGTACCAATGTATGTGCACAGAACAATTATTATGCTGCATTACCTTAAGAATACAAAAACACATCTAGTACTCTGCTTTGAACAGGAAAACAAAATAGGGATAACTGCATCAGTTAACCTACTCTGCAGTCTGCACAAGAACTATAGGATTTACATTATTTACAAACGGGAATATGCAGAGCCGTCAAACAATGTATGTCATGAAAGATCAACATATCCATTTGGACGATGACAAAGTGACACTATGTTGCTATGTGCCCAGGCATTAAAAGAGACCGAAGTGGCGTTGTTCTGGACTGTAAATAGTTTACCAGGATAGCATAACTGTTCAAGCCTGTAATATGACTATATGAGCTCACCGTGGATAGCTTGCTGATAACAACATTTCCTCTTCCATGGTATATTGCCTGCTTCCTTCCTTAGTATCTCTATTAGTTGGCATGTAGTGTGCCGTAGTTTGATCCCCACCATTTCTCATGGGTCTCCCATTACATGAAACCCGTCTGTTCTTAACTAGCAAGTTTTCAAGGGTCATCTCCATTTCCCTCATTGTAGGTCTTTCTTCTCCTTTCAATTTAGTACAGAGTGCTGCTAGTGTGGCCACTTCTTGGATTTCTCCATGTTCCTCCTCCATGACTTGGGGATCTATTATGTCGACCACTTTTCCTTCTGTAAGTAACGAGACAAAATGTGAAACAAGGCCATCGTCATCGGTAGACCTATAGACATATGGCTTCTTTCGAGTAAGCAATTCTACTAGAAGAACTCCAAAACTGAAAACATCACTTTTGTCCGTTAGTCGACCTGTGTAATAGTACATTGGATCCAAGTAACCCATGGTTCCTTGAGCCGCTGTGGTCACTCCTGTCTGATCAGTCGGGATATATCTAGAAGCTCCAAAGTCTGATACCTTTGCAGTTAAAGCATCGTTAAGAAGTATGTTGGAGGACTTAATGTCTCTATGAAATATGGGCATTGAAGTAGATGAATGTAGATAGGAAAGCGCTTTGGCAACTTCCATTGCAATCCTCACTCGGTGATCCCATGATAGTGATATTGGTCCTTCGACATGAAGATGATGACAAAGGGTTGCATTTGAAATAAATTCATAAACGAGCAATGGGACTTCTGTCTCAAGGCAACACCCTAATAGCTTCACCACATTTTTATGGTTCACTTGAGAAAGAACTGCAACTTCATTTATGAATTCATTGATTTCTCTTTGAACTATTATCTTTGATTTCTTAATTGCCACAACATGCAGATCTAGAATTCCTTTGAACACAACACCATGCCCTCCACCGCCAATGATGCGAGCGCTATCAAAATTGTTTGTTGCCTTCTCTATGTCCCTTAAGTTAATTATCATCCTTTCACCAATGTCTGTGTTGCGTGATATTAACTGCTGTAGTAATAACCCATGATTTTTCTTAAAAAAGTTCTGTTTCATTTTCTTCACCTTTTGCGTCTTGATTTTCCGCGTTATGTAAGGGCCACCGAGGGTTAGAAGCAAAAGAATTGTTCCACCACTGACTCCTAGCCCAATGCTTAAACCTAAGAAAACAGCAACACCATTATAACTTCATGATTTCAGAGCTAAATATACAACATATCAAG
>CM014271.1:69946219-69962703 GCA_004135705.1 Alloteropsis semialata | reverse complement strand
AAGCATAAGACAAAATCAAATTTGGCCAACATTACGTACCATAATGCTTCAACATAATAAGAATTACATAGCATGATCATGCTTCAACATAAGTACAACATTATGCTTGAATAGCAATAAATGTTTTCTTTACAAGAGTGCCTTCGTTATGATCGTTGCGAGCGTAAGGAGCATCTTCATTGGCCAACAGGATGCTTGTGTCATCCTCCACACTGAACGGAGACACCTCGTCACACCTATTATAATCATCTTCATCGGTGACGTCCTCGACACCCATGATTTTTCTTTTTCCCGTGAGAACTATGTGCCGTTTTGGATAAAGTTCGGAGTTGTTTGTTTGCAGAGTCCCCGTCTTGGGTTTGGTAGACATGTCCTTCACATAAAACACTTGATGCACATCCTTGGCGAGCACGAATGGTTCGTCTACATACCCAATTTTGTTGAGATCCACAGTTGTCATGCCGTAGCGGTCTATAGTAACACCTCCACTTGTAAGTTTCACCCATTTGCACCGAAAAAATGGTATTTTCAAAGGTCCATAATCTAGTTCCCAGATCTCCTCTACCTGGCCATAATATGAGTCCCTGTTCCCTTTGTTGTCATAGGCATCTATACAGACACCACTATTTTGGTTGGTGCTTTTGTCGTCTTGGGCTCTCGTGTAAAATGTATACCCATTTATGTCATAGCCTTGGAACGTCAAGAATGAGGATGATGGTCCCCTTGCCAAATACGCCAGCTGTGTATGTATTGTCTCGTTACCCATGAGCTTTTGTCGCAACCAACCAGCGAAAGTTTCTATGTGATGGCGTGTAATCCACTTCTCAGACTTTCTTGGATTTTGGTAGTATATTATAGTCTTGTGCTCCTCGATGTAAGGAGCCACCATGGTTGACGACTGCAATACAGTGTAATGGGCTTTCATGAATAAATCGTAGTCGCTACACCTTGTTTGTTTCCTTCCTAACGTGCCCTTTCCAAGTAGTCTCCCCTCATGGCGTGACTCAGGTAGCCCAATCGGTTTCAGTTCGGGGATATAGTCAACACAGAACTCAATGACCTCCTCTGTTCTGTATCCCTTGGCGATGCATCCTTCTGGAAGAGAACGGTTACGAACATATTTCTTTAGAATAGCCATGAGCCTCTCAAAAGGATACATATTGTGTAGGAATACAGGACCAAGAATACCAATCTCTTTGACAACATGGACCAGGAGATGCGTCATAATATTAAAGAAAGACGGAGGAAATATCATCTCAAGGCTGACAAGGCTTTGGGCCACATCATCCTGCAGCTTTGCTAGATTAGTGGGATCGATTGCCTTCTGGTCGATTGCATTGAGAAAGGCGCATAGCTTCACAATAGTTGTTCGGACATTAACGGGTAGAATTCCCCTCAGCGCCACCGAAAGCAATTGTGTGAGCAGCACATGGCAGTCATGGGACTTGAGGTGTACGAATTTCTTCTCTTTCATATTTATCAGACTCTTTACATTCGATGAGTAGCCGGACGGGACCTTAATACTGTTCAAGCAATCAAACATGCTGGTCTTCTCCTCCTTGCTTAGAGTGTAGCTAGCAGGACGCAAGTTTCAACGCCCTTTCTCTCTTTTCTCAGGATGCAGGGGATCTCGTTGTTTCATACGTTTCAGGTCCTGTCGTGCTTCAAGCGTATCTTTTGACTTTCTGTAAGTACCAAGGAACCCTAGCACGTTTACGCAAAGATTTTTCGTCAGGTGCATCACATCAATTGCGTGGCGTACATCTAAGACCTCCCAATATGGTAGGTCCCAGAATATTGACTTTTTCTTCCACATGGGCGCCTTTCCATTATCACTTGCCGCTGGCTGGCTGCCAGGTCCCTTCCCAAAGACCACCTTCACATCTTTTACCATAGCAAATACATATTTTCCATCCTGATGCCTTGGTTTGCTACGACCTTCCGCCTCAAAATGCTTTCCTTTCTTTCTCAGCGGATGTTTCTCAGAAAGGAATCGACGATGGCCCATATACACACACTTTCTACAATGTTTCAGATAAATGCAGTCGGTGTGTTCTAGGCAATGTGTGCATGCTTTGTATTCCTTGTTTGACTGTCCCGACAGGTTACCAAGTGCAGGCCAATCATTGATGGTCACAAACAGTAATGCTCTTAGGTTAAATTCCTCTTGCTTGTGCTCATCCCACGCCTTTACACCATCTTTGCCCCACAACAACAAAAGTTCCTCAATCAGTGGCCTTAGATACACATCAATGTCGTTGCCAGGCTGCTTTGGCCCTTGGATTAGCACTGGCATCATAATGAACTTCCGCTTCATGCACATCCACGGAGGAAGGTTGTACATACAAAGAGTCACGGGTCAAGTGCTGTGGCTACTGCTCATATCACCGAAAGGATTCATGCCATCCGTACTCAAACCAAATCTTATGTTCCTTGCATCTTCTGCGAAGTCTGGGAACGCTCTGTCGATTTTTCTCCATTGCGACCCATCAGCGGGGTGTCTCAACATATTGTCTTCCCTCCGATCCTCTTTGTGCCACCGCAGCAATTTAGCATGCTCTTTGTTTCTGAACAAGCGCTTCATACGTTGTATTATAGGGAAATACCACATCACCTTGGCAGGGACTCTTTTCTTGGGGGCCTCTCCCTCAACATCACCAGGGTCGTCTCGCCTGATTTTATACCGCGAGCAATTGCAAACCGGACAGGCGTTCAAAGATTCGTACGACTTGCCCCGATAAAGGATACAATCATTGGGACATGCGGTATCTTTTGTACTTCCAGTCCTAGAGGGCAAACGATTTTTCTTGCTTCGTATGTTGTTTCGGGCAATGTGTTGCCCTCTGGAAGCATCTTCTTTATCATTTTCAATATCTCTCCAAAACCTTTGTCAGACAAGCCATTAGTTGCCTTCTATTGCAACAGTTCCAGTGTGGTACCCAATTTTTTCTGGTCCTCTTTGCAATCTGGGTACAACAATGTTTTGTGGTCCTCCAACAAACGGTTCATCTTCTCCCGCTCTTTCGCACTTTCGCAGTCTTTCTCTTCATCACGGATCATGCCACCTAAGGCATCATCATCCTCATCCTCTGCAACTGCTTCACCCTCGCCCATTGCTGTATCATCTGCAAAGGCACCGTATTGTGCAAAGTCCGGGATGTTGTCGTCACCTTCTTCATCACCTTCTTCAAAGAATATCCCCGCTTCGCCGTGTTTGGTCCAACAGATATAGTTAGGCATGAAACCACTCATAAGCAAGTGTGTGTGGACCACCTTCTTCGAGATGTGATAATCCTTCTTATTCTCACAGACCTTGCATGGACAGCATATAAAACCCGAGGTCGAGTTAGCCTGTGCCGCGTCGAGGAATTGATGAACGCCATTAATGAAGTCAGATGAGCGTCTATCCGCGTTGTACATCCATTGCCGATTCATCTATTCACAAAATACAATGAAAAATTCATCCCCAATTTCTAAAGTTCGTAATAAACCTAAATAAGAATATCATATATATTCTCTAAAAATTTTAAAGTTCGTAATAAAACCAAGGGCACGATGGCCGACAACCACATTCCAAAATCATCAACGTCTTACTTTTGCTCATCTCAAAAAAAATTTGAAGGAGTGATTTGCCTCAGATATGTTGTCTTTCATTTGACCTTGAACTTGGAGCATAAGAAACATTACAGGTGGTAAAAACAATTGGTTTATGGTAGGCATGGAAACATGGGACACACCCAGCCCAACCATCACAACCGATTCGTTGCTTGGGCATGGATGTATCCCATGTTTTGATGACAACCATGAGAAGCATAACTATACAATACAAGCTCAAGCTCAAGGTCATCATATGTTACCCAGCTAGAAAACTAGGTAAAATTTGATATCATCATAGGCATGCCAAGAGTTGGATTGTTTTAGTTCAAGATATTGACAACCATGAGAAGTAAAATTGAATTTAAAATCTAACTAAATAAGAATATCATTTATAATCTCAAAAAAATCCTAATAACCCTAAATATCAACGTCATTTGAAGCCTCTAAAAAGATGTAATTCTAAATTTCGTAATAAGCCTAAATATGAATTTCATTTATAATCTCTAAAATTCCTAATAACCCTAAATATGAATATCATTTCTAATATCTAAAAATCATAATAAGCATAAATATGAAAATCATTTAAAGTTTCTACAAATAATCCAAAAATCTAAACAATGTCTAAAAATTTGTGCATCATCTCCACACATGCAACAACTAACTATATATTGATTCTCTATTACAAATTCATAATAAAATGAAGATTCAATCTAAAATCTCTTATTTCAATCCATTCCACAAAACACAAATTACTCAAAACATAGAGCATGAAATAGACCATACTAAACGTCAAAAGAGAGAGGATGAAGTTGCTAACCTTCTAGCGGACTTGGTTTGCAAAATCTCCAAAAGTTATGAAAAAAATCGGGCATGAGCTCCCCCAACCCGAGCTCAATGGAGGATGAAGAAATGAGCCATGGCTCGGGCTGGGGGAGGAAGAAGGCCCCTTTATACGCAGGGCCCCTTTGGTACCGGTTGGTGTCACCAACCGGTACCAAAGGCCCCGAGGCTCATTGGTACCGGGTGGTGACACCACCCGGTACCAATGTTGCCTCATAGGTACCGGGTGGTGCCACCACCCGGTACCAATGAGTGCGCAGAATTATTGGGGATTGGACCCGGTACCAATGCTTCCATTGGTACCGGGTCCAATCCAACCGTGACCGATTAGGGAAGATGGATAGAGAGTTCTCTGGTAGTGACGAAACTCATGCGTGAATGGCAAAACGGAAAGGCAACGATACGAGTATCACCATGGTATGCTCACCTCCGGCCACAGATGGACGACGGCGACAGAAAAGCTCGTCGGAGTTAGAGAGGAGGTCGCGGAGTTGGGAAAGACGATGAAGACGACATCTGATTCACACAATCCACCACACCATGGCGTAGAGCTCGACGAGAGGAACTTCGTGGTGGTCTAGGTTTTCGCCAGAAGTCCACGGTTTCGCCGGAAAAGCTCGCCGGAGTTCACGAAGATGGAAGTTTAACTTTCAGATCTACGGAGCTCGAAGAGTCAACTCGCGGAAGCAATTTTACATCTGGAATCCTCGCGACGAGACCAACGCGGCTATATATATATATATATATATATATATATATAGGGCGAGGCTAAAATGCAACAAGGTGCATTTTGTATAGAAAATGCACAGACCCTAGCAATAATACAGAAAAAGAAAAAAATTAGCGCTCCCGCGTCCGCTCTCCTGCGCCCGCGCTCCCGCCCACCCTGTCCCATGCATGCATGCAGGGAATCTTTTTTGACTCGAAATTTCAATTCAATTTTTCTCCTAAACCGTAAGTCGGATGTGTGAACCGTTTGTTGTGTCTTACTCACAAAAATGTGCTTAACAAAACAAGATCCAACATGGATATATTTTATGTATTTTTTGTTAGTTGCAACTCGGAAGCATATACAATTGCAACTCGGAAGCATATACAATTGCAACTACTAGTTGCAACACATACAGAGTTGAGCTGCAAGTCTAGTTGCAACTAGTAGTTGCAATACAATTGCAACTCGAGTTGCAACTCTGTACGCAACAAATGTTTATACAAATGCAACAAATGTGTATACAAAATGCAACAAATGTTTAGTTTCGTTACACACAAAGACAAAGACATTCAAAAATACAACGCAACAAATGTTTAGACAAATGCAACAAATATTTATTTTTGTGACAAAGAGACAGAAACATTCAAAAATATAACACAACAGACAAATGCAACAAAATGCTTAGATAATAGTGAAAGTCAAACATTTGTTGCAATTGCAATCGAATTGCATCCAGCTGCAAATCCAGTTGCAACTATGGGCGCAACTGAAACTCAAACATTTGTTTTTTTTTTCTGAAAAAAAGTCAAACATTTGTTGCATTTATTAAACAGAAAGAAATTTGTTGCAATTGCAATCGAATTGCATACAGCTGCAAATCCAGTTGCAACTCTGGGCGCAACTGAAAGTCAAACATTTATTTTTTTTCTTTTTCTGAAAAAGTCAAACATTTATTTTTTTCTTTTTTCGAAAAAAAGTCAAACATTTGTTGCAATTGCAATCGAATTGCATACAGCTGCAAATCCAGTTGCAACTCTGGGCGCAACTGAAAGTCAAACATTTATTTTTTTCTTTTTCCGAAAAAAGTCAAACATTTGTTTTTTTCTTTTTCCAAAAAAGTCAAACATTTGTTGCATTTATTAAACAGAAAGACATTTGTTGCAAATGCAATCGAATTGCATACAGCTGCAAATCCAGTTGCAACTCTGGGCGCAACTGAAGTCAAATATTTGTTGCATTTATTAAACAGAAAGTCAAACATTTGTTGCAATTGCAATCGAATTGTATACAGCTGAAAATCCAGTTGCAACTCTGGGCGCAACTGAGTTGCAACTGGATATGGTTATAAACACCACATGCAAATATAACATGTATAGATGCAAATGGAAAGCACACAGAGTTGCAATTCACTAAAAGACGCACGAAATATATTCATGTTGGATCTTGTTTTGTTAAGCACATTTTTTCGAGTAAGATGCAACAAACGGTTCACAGATCCGACTTACGGTTTAGAAGATATCGTATTTTTTCAATTCGAATCAAAAAAAGATTCTGCACATGCACATGAACTGGCATCACGTGTTTATGTTGGACTATTAGTTTTGCATGTGTGCATGTCCTGGATCGGTCCGTTCGGCAATATTGGGTCAGCCCAGGCACGCAGTCAGACCTGGGTGCATTTTCTATAGGAAATGCACCCAGGTGCATTATAGCAAAACACTATATATATATATATATATATATATATATATATATATATATATATATATATATATATATATATATATATATATATATATATATATATATATATATATATATATATATATCTATATATATATATATATATATATATATATATATATATATATATATATATATAGACGGGGTTCGAGATAAAGATAATTTTGAGTTGATTTTTTTATTTTCGGAATTTTTGAAATTATCTTTTTGCAAAAATAAATCCAGAAAATGCTGGACTTATTTTAAATGCATGAAAAATATCCAAAAAATTCCAAAAATCATGGGAAAGATCCCAGAGATAGATTTGAACAAGATGAACCCAAATAAAATATTTGGAGCTCATGAAAAAGGTTCTAGTAGCCTCCAAAAATTGGATTTAGCTCTAGAAAAATAGGAATAAATTTCAGAAAAATCCGAAAAATTTCCAGAGGAACCTATTTGAGAACCTAATCATGTTTTAAAAACAGACTCACACAATAAACACTATGCAACTTGGCATGAATGCAGCACTCACTTTCAGATTAATTCTAACCAAATCTTATGGTCTATTGGAAATTCTAAGAAGGCAAAAACTAGGGTGTGACATCACTGATCTCCCGAGGCATCTCAGTCCCATGAATCTGACTTGCTATGGCTGACAGACAAAGACCGGTTCATTTCACAACACATCAGTGTTGTAGGACGTAATAACACAATGGAGGAATGGCACTCTTGAATATATATCATATTATACTATCTTGAATATATATATCATATTATATGTATGTTGCAGCTGAAGAATGTGGACAACATTAGAATGAGTTTAATGTCAAAAGATAGTATAGCAGTGCAGTTGTTGGTACTGACTTTCCTATGATAATGTAAGAGGTAGATTGGTTGAGACTAACTAATATTTGCCTTCATTGATCTCAAGAGAAATATTAGTTTTCTGGTTTCGGGCTCAAGTGAAATGCTAGTTACAAACTAGGTCTCAAGAGAATTGAACATTTGATTCAAATCTTTTCGAGCTTTATCATGTCTGAGTCATACTGGTACGCTGCTTCATTCATCTCACCTACAAATTTACTTTTCTTTTTGTTATGGAACACGTGAAATGCTAGTCCTTCTGGGTTTTATATTCAAGTCCTTCTGAGCTTAAATCTTAATGATGTCGAGGAAAGCTTCACAGTTGATTTGGATCAACATATATTGTTAGGAATTTGCATGCCATGAACACTAGTGCAGATGACAGCCATGAAAGGCTGGCCTGGAGATTTTGCTTGCATATTCTAAGGCGACTAAAATTTACAAATTAAAATTTCAAACTCACTACATAAACAGTTGGATGTAAAAGTCAATGAGTGACCGTACCTCTAGTAATTTGAGCCTTCATTATTAGTCGTTTTAACATGATGGCGTTTAAATCTAACAATAATACTGTTATGATGCATATTTTCTCAAAAATTCTATATGTGTTATACATGAACCATGAAGTTGCTTTCTAAAAATTATATTCAAAATAATTAACCATGAGTCAAGGGTTAACAGAAGGCCAGGATATTGCATTGCATATTTCGTTATCTATAATTATTGTATCATGGTTGATACGACAAGAAATTCACTTGAGATGTGATAGTTTGTAGGATGGCCCTTGTTGCCTCGTAGCACATGCACTGAAATGAAGGCCGCATCAATCTTGATGAACCTTGGGGTCCTCTGTTTATGCAATCTTCTGGAGTATAACTCTAGCTTGTTGACAACTTCTCCTCGATATATATGCTGGTCACATGTCACCAAGCAATATGCAGTTCTTTTGTTGGCCTCCCAAGAAGAACTGTACATGGTGTTCATTACCCTCGTCCACTTCTTGCATCTTCAATTTTTCTTGTTGATGTTCACTTTTTCTTTCTTCTTTATTATCTTGTCCATGCACTGCGTCAAAATAGAAATTGCTCTAGTCCAGTAATATTCCCTCCCTGAGTGCAACCAGACTCCCGTGGTCTACTTCAGCTATGTGGCGGATCTGCTGAATTTTCTGAGGAAGTGGCAGATGGCTGAATCTTCTTAGGCACTATATGGAAGGACGCTAGTTGGCAAGCACATGCTGGATGTATGAATTTCCTGATACCTCTCACTACCGGACCTTTGCTCAAATGGAAGTGTAAGACCTTTTATGAGATGAAATATGGAGGAACAACGTTTAAAAATATATGGGTATATATATTAAAAGATACGATGAAGCAGTAGCATGCGCTTACCGTATTCGCCATCTATTTCACACATGCCTTCTGATCCCAAAATGATCTTGTTCATTATATATGATGAGCACTTGAGCGTCTTGATGTGATCAAGTAGGTTCATATGGGCTGAAATTGTCGGGCTTTGGCATATATATACCTTGAGAGACATGCAGTCAATTTCCTTAGATCAGATCATTGTTCTTCTTGCAGATATCGAGCAAGTTGTATTAAGAAAAAAACAATGGAACTGGTGGCTGGGTGAAGGTGAGTAAACTTTATACAAACGAAATGCTAAATGATTGGAACTTAAAACATATAAGACCATGCGGTACATGTTCATTGGACAATACAAACGTAGACAGAGAACTCAGCTGAGCAGCACATGCATTGATTATCGAGATAAAGTGGGCCGATGATGTTTGGTTCGTATATTGTTTAGATGTTCAAAGAAAGAAATTTCTGCTGAATTAATAGAAGTCAGTCATAGTAACACTTTTGATAGAACCTTAGTGCACCCATTGTCAGAACAGAATTAATTAAACCATCAACTGGTAAATTTATTTTTAATTGTCATCATATATCTCCATGATTTCTTTGTGCATTAACACTATCCATACCCCAAGGTTTGATGAATTTGAGAAGGTGGCACACACTAATGATTTAGTTTGTGCGGCAATAGCTACAGAGCAAGGCTTTGTAAACTATGTAGGTCATTGAGTATCATGTACAGAATGGGAATTGGGCAACTAAAACATGCTGATGCATGTTAATCCTATTCGGGTGCATGGATGGAATTGCAGGAATTTGTTGGTTTGTAAAACTATGAAATTACTGTGCAACTTCAACTTGAGGAAATTCCTTAGACGTACAGTGTCATGCATCTACAACTTAAGATATACTCCCTCCGTTCCAAATTATAAGTCGTTCTAGCATTCTTGGAGAGTCAAACTATTTTAAGTTTGACCAAAATTTTAGAAATAGTTACAAAGATTTATGGCACCAAATAGATATATTATGAAAATATATCTAACGAAGAACCTAATGATACTTATTTGGTATCATAAATGGCCATACTTTATTGTAAAAACTTGGTCAAATTTAAAATAATTTGGCTCTCCAAGAATGTTGGAAGGACTTTATAGTTTGGAACGGAGGGAGTATAGTTTAGACTTACCTACAATAATTGAGCATGTGCTGGTTGACTTATAACTTACTCGTTCGGATTAACGTGAGGACGCTTTGACTAAGTAGTCCTATAGAGTGGCCGTGTTTAGTTGGAGGCCGAAAAAATTTGCAGGGTATTAAATGTATCTTTGACCACTTATTAAGGGTATTAAATAATGTCAGTTTACAAAACTACCTCCACAACCTCTAGTAAATTTCCGAGACGAATCTAATGAGGCCTTTGACCGCATGATTAAAGGATGATTAGAAGATAGTTACTGTAGCATCACTGTAGCAAATCATGGATTAATTAGGCTCATTAGATTCGTCTCGGAAAGTTACGCTCATCCAGTACTTCATGCAAGAAAGATTCCCTTTTGCAAATTTTTTCGGCCTCCAAGTAAACACGGCTGTTTACTCCGGCGTAATGGAACACCAGAGTAAGCGAGTGGCGGGCCAATCTTGAGCGCCGGTACAGCTTGCTGGGGCACATGCAGTTGGCGCCATTGCCTAGCTCGGCGATCTGCATACAGGGAGTGGCGCAACCAGCTGTGGCACAAGCTGGTGACAGTGGTGTGGCTGGGGCGGGTAGTGGACACAGAACCAGATAATTAGCTTTAGGTGCAAAATGGTAAAAATCGGCGGAAGTGCGAAATCAGAAACCAAATTCAAACCAAGTGACAAAAAAAAGGAAGTTTGATATTTCAAGGTCCATGGAAGGAAACATGGTATCATACAAAAAATCATACATTTACAAAAAAGTGGAAGCACATGATCCCTTGTACTTCTAGGTAATTGATCTTTCACATTGTATCATGCAAATAAATTTTCATATTCGATGCTTATTGCTGGAAAATTGTGTTAGTTTATTTTATTAATATAGAAAACAGAAATTTTAAAATTGCAAACAAAGGAAGTGTGAGCCCTTTTATTTTGAATACAAAGTCAAGTTCAATGAGGGTGGGAAACTGAATCATTTCTGCATATGTTTCTGTATCAGATATTCTCAGCTGAACATTTTTTCTATAACGCATTGGTACAAAAACTATTCGTGGTGGCGGACAAACTATTTGTAGTACACAGTATCACAGTGACCTTTATTAGCTGTTCAAATTAAAGGACCATGTACTAATGAATTAATCCAGTGCACCTCATGTTGCAGCGCCAAACATGCCGTAGACACCGACATGTGGGCACCAGGGGTGGAAGGCTCACAGTCCAGCGTGATAATTGGAAAACCGTTCTCCTCCTGGCGGCCCAGCCAAACGGCGTGGTCTCTCCGGATCTATTCTCTAGACACTCCAAGAATTTCTGTTTCATCTATGCAAACCACATGAGTGTCTTGCAACAACCAGTACTGTCATGTTTGTTTTTCTGATGCCTCTCATTCCAAATTACACCCAGAACACACATTCCTCGCACATCCAATAGATGTGACCCCATTTTTGAAACCTATCAGGATGCATGAATATATATGAGTGACACAGCACAAGTAAACAGTTGGCAAGAAAGGTGTAGATAATGTGTGGCTATAAAGAACCTTCCCATGGTCCTTGGGAGGTACCAAGACGCACCAACAAACTACAGTGATGAATATCATGGAAGGTACGAAGTGGCCAAGCTTCTTTTTAGGTAGAGCATATAGAGGCATTAGATATGACAAAGGAGTACTGTACATGGATTTTAGCCTTCAAAATATTTTGCAACATAGGCGTATTTTATCAATTGCTACAGAATCAACACAAAACAAATAGAATGGCCATAGCGTACTGGCTACAGGTGCATGCAAAACTACCAAAAAGTTAGGAAAACCAAGCATTTATTAGTTCGAGTACCAAGTGTTTAATTGTGCCCTTGTAGATAAATTTATAAATAGAAAAAATATGGTTGAACTTTAAATTATAGATGTATATTCTTCTTTTCTATTTGAGGACTGAGGCCGAGTGACCTCCGTCTGGCTCTGTTGGAAGTGGCCCATGTCGCTCTAACATTCAATCCGAGGAGCAGAGTTGCCAGGCACATTCGGTTTCCTTTGAGTGAACAGCATTAGAAGGAATCGACAGTATTTTATATAAAATGTGTCTACAGGAAGGCTCACAAAACCGACACGAAGGTCCAGATGCGTAGCATTGGTGTGTGCCAAGAACAACCACAAGCTTCATTCTTGGCAATGTCGAAATGGAACAAGAGAATGAAGCAGCCTTCGGGAATGCACAGTTGAAGAAGATGGGACTCCGAGCATGAGCGTGGCGAAGCCGTGAAAGCCGTCCAGTTGGGCCAAAGTTAATAGGAGGGTCAATGATCGACGGTATGCAGATGCGGTTCCGTGTACGGCGTGAAGTCTCAGGTGTATCTCATGTGTTGTGTGAATGTTTTGTAAATTACCATTGTAACCTTTTCGACATTTTGGCACATGGAGCACACGGTCCATGCCAGTTTAATTTCCAGGGGCAAAACTTGTATTGTAATTACTTATAGCACGGGTAATTTGATCTTATTTGGTATACTGGATAGTTTTAGAGAACATTGCAAATTGTCTCTGACATGATGTTGATAACTTTACCTTGAGATTGGCATATGTTTACAGGGTTTCCTTAGGCAAATAAATTTTTCCAGTGATATTATGTCACACAGCAGGTATTTATTTCGCACAGGAAAATACACATGGAATCCATTTGCATGTGTAAGATATTGCAAACCCTTCAAATAATTAAGGCCTTGCTTGCAGATATGATGTCCTGAAAGCACTTCTTGCAGCTCATGCGCAACGCTGCTGGCCCAGCTGAAGCCACTCCCAAGGAAGGTTTTTTTTTTTTTTTGAACGGAGACTGTGGGGGGAGATCCCTACAGTATGAAAAGCTTTTATATTCCAGGGAAAAGAGTAAAACTCCCAAGGAAGGTTCAGAAGCTATGCAGCGTGTTTATGCTTTCCGGTCGCTAAGGAGCTAGACATCATCTTCATCAGATGCAGAGGAATAGCCCGACAAATGCCAACATTTTCATCACTAACATCTTCGTCTTCATCTTCAGTGGCGTAGACACAGGGGGGCTGAGGGGGCTCCGGCCCCCCCTACACTGATACACAATGAAGAAAATAGATGGAGACAACAAGAAAATAGAAGGAGAGGAAGAAGAAAATTGAACATAGAGAAAGAAGAAAGGAGCTCAGCCTCTTCTAATATTTATTCCTGCATTCGCCACTGTACATCTTCATCTTCATTGCTATAGATGCTAGTGTGTTGTCTACTCACGGATATCACACAACAAATGGCAACCCCAAGCATGTGAAGAATCGGCATTGGATAGTGTAATGGGCTGACTAAACGGAATTATTAATTACATGCACCATTAACTACCCCTGGCAGGCACGTTCTGTTGACGATCAAAATTGGCACAAGACAGTTTGACAGAGGAAACCGGTGGAACTGGTTTGGTTCCTGTTGCCCGTCTGGCAGGGCAATCCGGTGAAACCGGATTAGAAACCGGTGAAACCGGTTTTTTCCGAGTCCTAGTAGGTTTGGACTCTTTTTGTAGATCCAAGTTGTAATAGGACTTTCCTTGCGGGGCAAGACCTCCCCACCCTATAAATATAAAGGGCCACGGCCGATTGAGGGTTATCCAATCGATCAAACACTTAATAACTTTACTTTTTGTCATCTTCAAACCCTAGCTTTTCCAACCCTAATTTCTGTTCGTACTTTGTCTCTACGGCGTTGACGGCATTCTGAGTGGCCTAACGACCTCAGAACAACCCTAGACACGCCTGCCCTGATGGGGTCCCTCCCGGGCCGGCGTTCGTAGGTCAACGCAGCAAGCCCTAGTTTCACCGGATTCATAAACCGGTTTCACCGGTTTTGCCTAGGTATACTGCAGGTGACTGATCCGTTGCGGATCCGCGCGAGCTAGCGCAATTCTATATGTTGACCGTAAAAGGCATCAACACATTTTTGGCGACTCCGCTGGGGAATTTGAAAATCTTGGTTTCAATAACCGATTTATCAGACCCTAGCCAGATGGGATCTACTGCAGAATAGGACAAGGACCACATCATCGTGCCCTACATTGAAGAGATCGGTGATGAGGAGCATCAAATATTTGAAGCAGCCTGTTGACGCGGAAAATCGGCGGTCGTATCTCCCACGTGCAGCACACGAAGACCAGGGAGATCTGCTTCACTCCAGCGCTAGTCCACACTCCAGTTCAGGTTCGCAGCGTGCCAGTCAATTTGACCTGTAATTGACAAGGGGATAAAACAGTTAAATTACTCTTTGATTGTGCCGGCTCTATTTAAGACGATGGAGTAACGTCGAATTTTAGCCAAGACCCAATCAGACACGTGTCGGCCGATACCAATCGGACCTCAAAATCGGACTTCATTGATAACGTCAATCGGACCGAGTAATCGGACCTCAATCAGACACCAAATCGGACCTCAGAATCGGACCAATCAGGATCGGACCTTGATTGATATGATAGATCAGCCTTTGAATAATGAAATAAAGCATAAACAAGGCCAATATGTAAAATAATGGATCAGCTATGTCTTCAAACAAAATATTAAATAAGCAAAGTGTAAGCCGATACATTGTCCACCTTGTCTAATTGCCAGTTTGACTCGTCTTATCGGACCATCTAACCAACCGATCGGACTATAGCCTTTGCAGAGAAATCTAGCTCCGACGTAGGGAATCTAGATTTCTCCAACTATGATCAGATCAGATAGCTAGATAATTAGATTCAACTCATCAACCTGTCAATTAAACAAGATGCTCGCACAGGTGTTGATCAGATTAAGCAAATAAGCAAGTAAAAACATTAACAGATTCGTTCTGATTCTAAGATATGCTACCAAATAATTAAGCAAGATCCAGCTCCGACGTAGGGAATCTACACCACACTTAACATTCAAATAGCAATAAGGCATAACCAAAGCTTCCTTTAACTAATCAAGATGAATCTAGCTCCGACGTAGGGAATCTAGACCAAGCATGACAGTCAAAGATTAATCTAATCGTATTGTAAAGATCCAGCTCCGACGTAGGGAATCTACACCAGTACAATACTCAAAGAACAACTAGATTAAACCACAAAGCAAGATCGGACCTAGAACGATGCTGTAAGATAAATATTGCTTAAATCGGACCAAGACCAATGCTCAAAGCCGTCGAAGAAGTAGAATTGATTCACATGGCGTAGATCTAAACCAATCTAGCAACTCCAACAAACCGCAAAGACTACCTTTAGTAACCAAGATTATTCTAGCTCCGACGTAGGGAATCTAGACTAATCTTGATACCTAGCTCCGACGTAGGGAATCTAGGCTTAAAGTGTAGTCCGATAAACGATAATCTGTTGAATAATCAATATTGATCTAGCTCTGACGTAGGGAATCTATATCAATCTTGATTATCCAAAGATAAATCGGTTGAACAGTATAAACGAGAAAGGGCGATGCGCCTCAATTCAAAGCCTATACTAGTTCGATAAATTGACTAACTTACTGGTAAGCCGGAGATCAGAACTGATGCAGCCCGTCCACCAATGAGCTTCGTCGGTAACTACTACTAAGGGTTTTGGCGTGAAGCCGGGTTGTATTGATTGTGAGAATAATTTTTACAATGGACGAGGGTTCATATTTATACCCTGGTCATGGAGAGTCCTGATCGGACCAGACTAACTAAATAAAGTAAACTAAACTTAAGATAGAACGGGACTCCCATACGCCCTCTGAAAAGGAAATAGTCCCTGAATCTGATACGCTTCCTCCTTAGCCGATGCATCTTTCTTCTTGTACTCGTCATCGGATCGGACTCCTACTTCATCGGACTCCTCTTCAGCATCGGCTTCCTTCTCTGTCACCTTCGGCCTTGACCAGTCAGCGGGCCCACTGCGCAGTCTCAACCTCACCACGTCATCATCTGACTCAGCATGTCAGGTGCGAAAATCCGGTGTCAACACATGCCCCCCAATTTTGGAATAAAATATCATTTTATTCCAAAATTCGTATCTGTCATCATAACTCCTCCACCGATTTTCGCGCTGAAATTTTCCATTGCTGTAATGCGTGGTTCCCCAATCTTCGGGCCATGACCGTTTCTTTCTTCATCAACAACCTGTGAAGCTTATCTTCTTCTCTCTCTCTCTCCAAGCAACAGTATCCCTGACAATGAATAGCATATGGAACCCTGCTTTTACCTCACGGGTATCCA
>CM014271.1:69915373-69945157 GCA_004135705.1 Alloteropsis semialata | reverse complement strand
TTGTCGCTGAGGCCCAAGGTAATTTCAGTTTAATATTGGGTCATGATTGGATTCATGCAAATAGATGTGTACCTTCTAGTTTGCATCAATTTCTTATTCAATGGGTTGACGAAGATATTGAGGTTGTACATGGAGATACATCGGCTTGTGTTGCTGTGGCTGATGGTTCTACCATGTCTATGCATGATCATGTCAAGTGTTTGATAGGCTTAGATATTTCTGATTATGAGATGATCAGCTGTACTAGAGATGGCTTTGTGCCTGCTGTTCTAAAGCTGATTGAGTATCAGCTAAACCATTTGTTGTGAATCAATGAATAGTTCAGAATGGTTGCAGCAGAGACTTGAGCACTATCAGGCACAAAAGAACGATATGTGTGAGGCCATTGAAGATTTTGATGATATGAGTAAATTGGGACAAGGTTTTACGTCGGCTGACCCTTTAGAGGAGATTGATATTGGCGATGGTTTTATACCTAGGCCGATGTTTGTAAACAAAAATTTGAAAGCTGATTATAAAGCTGAATTAATCGAGCTGTTGAAAGAATATGTTGATTGTTTTGCATAGAACTATCAAGAGATGCCTGGTTTAAGTCGCGAGTTAGTTGAGCATCGGCTGCCTATTAAACCTGGTTTTGGGCGTTTTAAACAAACTGCAAGGCATTTCAATCCTAATGTGTATGACCGGATTAAAGAGGAAATTAGTCAGTTGTTGGATGCAAATTTTATTAGGCCCCATTATGCTGAATGGTTATCAAATATTGTGCCAGCTGAGGAAAAAGGATTCTGGTAAGCTCAAAGTTTGCATTGATTTTAGAAAATCTTAATAGAGCTACTCCTAAAGATGAATATCCTATGCCTATAGCCGATATGCTTATTAATGATGCTTCTGGACATAAAATTACTAGTTTTCTTGATGGTAATGCTGGTTACAATCAAATATTCATGGCTGGAGAGGATATATCCAAAATGGACTTTGTATGTCCAGGTTTTGTTGGTTTATTTGAGTGGGTAGTTATGACCTTTGGTTTAAAAAATACTGGCGCTACTTACCAAAGGGCTATGAATTTAATTTTTCATGATTTGTTTGGCTTAATCATAGAGTTTTATATCGATGATATTGTTGTTAAATTGGCTGGTCTAAAATCCCATTTGGCTGATTTAAGACTTGCTTTTGAAAGAATGCGTCGATATGGATTAAAGATGAACCCACTTAAATGTGCATTTGGTGTGTCGGCTGGAAAGTTCTTAGGCTTTATTATTCATGAGAATGGCATAGAGATAGATCCTAAGAAAAATTATATTATCAAGAAGATCAAAGCTCGTACATGCAAGAAGGATTTGCAGAATTTCTAGGCAAGGTGAATTACTTAAGGAGGTTTATTTGCAACTTGTCTGGGAAGGTTAATGCTTTCACTCCTATTCTTCGGTTAAAAGATGAAGCCGAATTTACTTGAAAGGCAAAACAGCAAGAAGCTTATGAGAAAATTAAATATTACTTGTCTTCGCCGCCGGTCATGAAACTTCCTAGGAGAGGATTTCCATTTAAATTATATGTGGCTACTGAAGATCAAGTGATTAGGCTGTTTTGACTCAAGAAACCGAAGGAAAGGAACACATTATTACCTATGCAAGTCGTCGACTATTGGATGCCGAAACAAGGTATATATTTATTGAAAAGCTTTACTTGTCATTATATTATGCTTGTACCAAGATGAGGCATTATTTGTTATCCAGTACTTGCATAGTGGCTTGTCAAACCGATATCATTAAATATATGTTGCATAGACCAATTTTGAGTGGTAGAACTGGTAAATGGGCTTATGCTCTTATTGAATATGATTTAGCTTGTGAACCTTTGAAATCTATGAAAGGCCAAATTATTACTGACTTTATTGTTGAGCATAGTATTAATGATAATAATTTAGATATCGGTTATATTACTTTTACTCTATGGAAATTGTATTTTGATGGATCGGTTTGTAAGAACGGTTGTGGTATTGGTGTTGTTTTTATATCACCAAGTAGTGCTGAATTTGAGGATCTTAATCGGTTAGAAAATGATTGTACAAATAATCAAGCCGAATATGAAGCTTTATTGTTCGGGCTAGAAATTTTGCATGACATGGGACTAAAACATGTGGAGGCGTTTGGTGATTCTCTGCTGGTTGTACAGCAAGTAAATAAGGTATACCAATGCTTTGATCGATTTTTAAATGCATATCTTGACAAATGCTTGGACATGATTGCTCAATTTGATGAATTCTCTATATATCATGTTTCAAGAGATGAGAATCCAAGGGCAAATGCTCTGGCTCAGCAAGCATCTGGCTATGATATTCATAAAAGAAATTTTCATGAAAGAAAGCCGACGCTTTGCATAGCCGAGTTCTCTGCCCAGGAAGAACCGGTTTCACCGGATTCCGAAACTGGTGGAACCGGAAATTCCGGTGGAACCGATTCCAGAATCGGTGGAACAGGTTTATCTGCTGACAGCGACACTTTGGCCATTGAGCAGTCTAAAATTAATAAGGATGAAGTTATTAATTGGAGAATACCTATTATTGAGTATTTGCAAAATCCCAGTCATAAAATTGACAGAAAAGTCCGATGGTGGGCATTTAAATTTACTTTGGTTGATGGTGAATTATATCATCGGATGGCTGAGGATTTATTATTAAAGTGCTTGGATTCTAATCAAGCTAAGGTTGCAATGGGTGAAGTTCATGAAGGAATTTGTGGTACACATCAATCGGCTCCTATGAAGTGGCTTTTGAGAAGAGCTTGTTTTTATTGGCCTAATATGATAGCTGATTGTTTTCGGTACTACAAAGGTTGTAAGGAGTGCCAAAGGTTTGGGAATATTCAGATGGTTCCTTCTGCACTATTATATCCTATTATCAAGCCTTGGCCTTTTCGAGGATGGGGATTGGACTTTATTGGACAGATTCATCCTCCTTCATCAAAGGGACACCGCTTTGTGTTGGTGGCTACTGATTATTTTACAAAGTGAACCGAAGCAGTGCCTTTGAAGAATATGACGCATCGGGAGGTAATTGAGTTTATTATTGAGCATATTATCCATAGATTTAGTATTCCACAAACTTTGACTACTGATCAAGGTACTTTATTTATATCAAAGGAAGTTTGTGAGTTTGTTGAGATGTATGGTATTAAATTACTCAATTCATCTTCATACTATGCTCAGGCTAATGGTCAGGCCGAGTCTAGTAATAAGATTTTAATTAAACTTATTAAAAAGAAGATAGAGGAGAATCCTAGAAGGTGATTTGAGGTTTTATCTGAAGCTTTGTGGGCTCATCGCATATCTAGACATGGTGCTACTAAGGTTACTCCTTTTGAGCTTGTGCATGGTCAGGAAGCTGTTTTACCTGTTGAAGTGAATTTGAGTGCCTATAGGTTGGCTAGACAAAATGATCTCAATGTTGTTGATTATCATGACTTAATGATGGATAATATTGATGAGGTGACCGATAAGCGATTAAAGGCCTTGAAGAAAATTGATAAGGACAAAATTCGGGTTGCCAAAGCTTACAACAAGAAGGTAAAACAGAAGTCTTTTCAGGTTGGTGATTTGGTTTGGAAAACAATTCTACCTATAGGATCGAAGAGCAACAAGTTTGGTAAATGGTCTCCGAGTTGGGAAGGTCCATACAAGATAATTAAGGCGATCTTCGGCAATTCTTATATGGTGGAGACTTTGCAAGGTCAGCGGCTGCCAAGAGCTCTCAATGGGAGGTATTTGAAGAAGTATTATCTGAGTATTTGTAGGAAGCTTAGTTTATATGGCCGATAGTATTGAATATCGCCCTTAGAATGAAAAGGCCGATGAAATTTGTTTAAACATCGCCCTCAGGAGTATGTTCTTGTGCTAAAATGTTTTCTGGTACGCGAACTTTACCAAAAAATAAGGGGACATATATTGACGATCAAAATTGGCACAAGACAGTTTGACAAAGAAAACCGGTGGAACCGGTGGAACCGGTTTGGTTCCTGTTGCCCGTCTAGCAGGGCAATCCAGTGAAACCGGATTAGAAACCGGTGAAACCGGTTTTCCCCGAGTCCTAGTCGGATTAGAAACCGGTGAAACCGGTTTTCCCCGAGTCCTAGTAGGTTTGGACTCTTTTTGTAGATCTGAGTTGTAATAGGACTTTCCTTGCGGGGCAAGACCTCTCCATCCTATAAATATAAAGGGCCACGGCCGATTGAGGGTTTATCCAATCGATCAAACACTTAATACCTTTACTTTTTGTCATCTTCAAACCCTAGCTTTTCTAACCCTAATTTCTGTTCGTACTTCGTCTCTACGGCGTTGACAGCATTCTGAGTGGCCTGCTGACCTCAGAACAACCCTAGGCACGCCTGCCCTGACGGGTCCCTCCCGGGCCGGCGTTCGTATGTCGATGCAGCAAGCCCTAGAGAACCGGTTTCACCGGATTCATAAACCGGATTCACCGGTTTTGCCTGGGCGTGCTGCAGGTGATTGATCCGTTGCGGATCCGCACGAGCTAGCATAATTCTATGTGTTGACCGTAAAAGGCGTCAACACGTTCCCTCCCGAAGCATGTAATGGAAGGACTAGCAGCTGGGTAAGCACTTGCAGCTCAATTCTTGCATCACGGATCAAGATAGGAAAGCAATTGTTCAGTTATCCAACTAATATTTTTGTATCATGTGCCAGTTGCACACTCTTGCACTCTCTTTCATCTGTTGGCTGCTAAACATGTGAAGGACACAGATTTGATCTGCTGCCCGCCTGGCCCTTCTTGCTGCTATGGAGCGCATTAATTAAACATGATCCCGATACCTACCAATCCCATGCATCTAGGCACAATTCGTTGATTAAATAGACAGATATATTTATTCCAAGATAGAGGGATGGCTATAACCTGCACCTGTACAATATATATGGTGCGGTTGTAAAATGTATAAGGCCAAATATACCTTTATCGATCATTAGGACTGCCATCTGCGCACCACATCCACATGATAGTTGATGTGACTATTAGTTGGGACAGTTCATAAACTGGTGCCCCTACATGTTCAATGACAGGGGCCGGTAGTTTGACCCCAAATATACTGAAATGTTAGTTTCCATGTGATTGATCTGAAGTGAAATATTAGTTACAAAACCCGTCTTCTGAGTAAAATATATACTATAAAAGGGAACATTGCATTCGAGTCGTCGAATGTACTAAAAGATGCCTTTGCTTCTACATGTGGTAGAGTGCTTCACTATTGGTTTGGCTTAACATATAGGCATGTTAGGAATTTGTAGGTATTGGGACTATGTGTTTCTATGGTCGGGACATGAAATTGTTATTAGGTGCCTCAAGTAATTAAAGCATCAAAAGAGACTGACATGGATGATATTAAGCTCCATATTTCTGCACATGACCAGGCCTTGAACAAAAGTACCTTGTTGCATTGTGGCCTTGTGGGGTTTCCAAATGAAGTTTGAGGACAATATGGTTTTGTTGAAAATCATCGATGTACTATTTTCAAATATACTTGACCTATCCTTCTAGTAGTGTCGGATCATGAAGTCGAAGGAAAGAATTCGTAGCATCAGCTTTTTGAAATTGCTTGGTTTACTGAATAGTTTGCGAGGCATTGCACATAGGCTCCTTTATGATGATGGCATATATTATGTTTGCTACTCACATGGAATCCGCATGGTTACCCTGTATTTGGCATATGTTTACTGGTTTTCGATTTCTTTCTTACCAAATGATCATTTTCCAGTCGTACAACATTACGATGTTTTATTCTGCATAGGAAAATAAGAACATGCTACATTAATTGTGTAACACCCCATGTCCAAAATCTGTTTATGACTGAACTACTCGTGTATTCATAACAACTCTCTTACACTTTCGTCCTCAATTTTGTAAAAGGATTACCTGGAGGACGGAGATTTAGTGTTTGGACTAGCAAGATGGGACTAAATCAACTAGAACAAGACAAATGTGCCATAACGGGCAAAAACTTGAACAATAATGGACCGGGGTATTACATTCTATACCCTCTTTCAGGGCTGACACCCTCGGAAATTTACCGCTTTCATGGCAGACAAATTCAGTGCATCGAATGTAATGGGTGAATACCATCTGGAACCATGTCCAAAATCTGCTTACGACCTAGTTCCTCACGTGGAACGAGCCTACATATGCATAACTCCTCTTTTATACATTCGTCCTCGGTTCATGTAAAAGGTTAAACCGAAGGTGGGACTAAACTTGTCCGATCCTATTTGGACTAACAATAAGGTGGGACTAAATCCCCCAGACAGTACACATGTGCCAAAATGGGCTGAACCGGAACACTTATGGGCTGGGGTATTACAAAGTACTGCCATGTGCTCTGTTTAATAAAATGAAACAAAATGGGAGGCACAGAACAAGAATGACTGTCTAAGCATGTTAATAATTTAATAAAATTATACAGAAGAGCTTGCTTTCGGGCGACCAGGAACTCAATCGTCTGTGTACTCTTCCACGTGGTTGACAAACCTCCTCTGATATGAACTAGTGTTTGGTTTTTCCTGACATTCTACATGTTTCAGAGAGACACTGAATTAAGCCTGGAATATTTTTCCCTCCGTTAAATTCATGAGTCATGATAGCCTGGGAGACTGGAGGCTATGGTACATGTTCTTTTCTCCGTCAAATCATTGGAAGCCACGGTTTGCAATGGTGACTGGAGACTGGATGTTGCTAAGAAGGCAATTGTTCAGGGTGTACATCTAACACTTTTATATTTCTTTTTGGCACATCCTTGACCTCTCTTTCATCATCAGTTGGCTTGCTGGGAATCTGAAGGAGTCAGATTTGATCTTGCTGCTATGGAGCACATTGATTAAGCAGTTATCCCGTCACCTCCCAATCCCTTGCATCTAGACGCGCGCAATTGGCTGACGAAACATATCGATCGACTGGTTTATTCCACCATGGAAAGATGTCTACAGCCTACACCTATAAGATATATGTTGACAACCAAAATTGGCACGAGTCAGGGCCGACCGGTCAGACCGGTTAGCCTGACAGACCGGTCTGGCATGGGAAGTTGCGGTGCTGGTGCATGGGTCACCGCTATGTTTGGTCCTAGTTTGATATAAGTGACATAATCTCTGCAATGATCGACTATTGCGGTGCTGGAAGATCTGGAGGACCGCAAGATTTGGTGCAAGACACGGAAGATGGCAAGTTCTCTGGAATGACAGGATGTTACGGTGCTTGAAGACTTGGAGGATCGCAAGAGTCGGTGGTGGAGCAAAACAAGCAAAAGGGCGAAGTTTGACACCCAGACCGGTCTGACCGGTGTGGGGGACCGGTCAGACCGGTTACCCGAGTTGTAATCCGACTAGGACTCTTAGTTTGGGATTCCGAGATTGTAACGAGTTGTAACTTGGTTTCCTTGCGGGACAAGACCTACCCTCCCTATAAATATAAGGGGATTCGGCCGATTGAACACACAACAATCGAATCAATCAAATTTACTACTTTTATTCTTTACTTTTTGCATCTCTAAACCCTAGCTTTTCCAACCCTATTTGCTGTTCTTCCTGCGTCTCTGCGACGTTTGAAGGCGTCCTAGGTGGCCTGCCGACCCTAGGGCACCCCTGATCGCGTTCTCCCTGACGGATCCTTCCGGGAGGCCTTTTTAGGGTTTACCCCCTTCTTCCCCGGCGGGAACCGGTCTGACCGGTGCCCCTGACCGGTCAGCGCAGGGAAGCTGCGGGTTTTCGTGTTACGTGCTGCGCGATCTAGCGCTTTCGTGTGTTGACCTGATTTCTGCGTCAACAATATATATATATGATGTGGCTGTAGAATGTACAAGGCTAAATATGCATTAGGGTAGACATCCGATCGAGCACCATGTCCACATGACAGTTTGTTGTCACAGTATTAATGGGGGGAGCTAATAAACTGGTAACCCCCCAGTTTAATGACAGGGATGGGCAGTCATTTATCCCTAACTATAGGACATTGGGTTCATTCGTCAGAAGTGAATATATATTAGTTACAAAACAGGTGTTCTAAACAAGATACTAAACAAACAAAACATTATGTTCATATCCTTCTCAGCGTACTATAAGAGGAACCTGCTTCTATGCGTGGAAGAAGGTTTCACTGTTGATACGAGTTAACACATAAGCATGTTATGAATTGGAGGACTTGCTTGGGTTGGTTAAGGTACCGATGCATTACCGCTTTGATACTTGAGCACTTTTCCGTACAAACCCAATGCTTAAATGGGATTCTAAGCCAAGTAACATAAGTCGCATCTTGCATTGGTCAGATCTGGGGCGAGATGTGATTGGGTGTAATTGACGTCTCCATTGCACCTGTCCATCCCAGACATTCGCTCAATGACAGATGTGGATATGCAAAAGGTTGTGGCATGAACTGATGCTTATCCTTAGCCAAGGATATGGCGGATGGTCTTTTCTTGTGTGGGTAATGTTGTACACCCCTGCAGGGTTTTAATCTATTGGAATAGCTGTGCTTACTGAGCATGCTCCTATACTTTGCCTTTAGCGTTAAGTCTCTGGATAAGAGTTCACAGAATATAGAGCTCATAATATACATGATCACTTTACTATTTCATGCAATTGTATTGATGTTTTCTTTGGATAGCTTAGAATGCCATGTCTTTTGCGTAATATAACTTGACCAAAAGTAGAGGCTTTTATGCAAAATTAATTTCCCTACCAATTCCTTGCTCATTAACCAATTGCATACTCCGTCATGTTGGGTACATATAAACTATATGGATACATCCTGTGGAGTCCCTTTCGTACTCACGATGTTGCCATTAAGTGGTTGCAGGTAATGTGCAGCTGAATGCCGTGTTTGGTTTCTTCTACGCCACGGACAGAGGCGCGGGTGAGGAGTAAACAGCCTGTGGTTATGTGGAAGGACACTGTCAGCATATAATGTGTATCTTCTTATATTGAGGTTTCTGTGGAAAGGATTGTTATTATTAATGTTTGTATTGAGCAGCTTTTATTAAACCTTGAATGAGCTTTGGTCGGCTGTGAAAGGGGTGAAGAGGGGTTGGATCGGACTAGTCCGGAGAAGTGACCCAAGGAGGTTTCGAAGGGTTTCAGGTTTAATACCAAAGGGTGTGATAATTCAAATTTGAAATGGGCCTCAAATTTTGAAGGATGTTTGGAGAGTTTGGAATTTAGAGAATAGATATATGAATGCGCTAGATGGAATTCAAATTTTAATGCGAAGGAAAAGATTCTTAGTATTTTGCAATGACCATATAATCAGGACAAGCAGCTGTTGTCAGTAATAGGATGTTGTGCGTTCTGATCAGTGATTGCCGTAACCAGACCACACTCTGCTGTTTAGCTCATGTTTTAAGCATCGACTAAATTTCAATTTTTCTTATCAAGCTTAAGACAACGTAAAAAGCACTAAAAGCCTGAATCTGCTCATGTTTCAAGCATCCAATTAATTTCAGTCTTTCTTATCTATCTTAAGACAACGTAAAAAGCAATGAAAGCCTGAATCTGCTCCAGGACCACAAGACGTTGTTGGCTATAACCTAGTGTTCATCGGCATGTGCAATGTAACAGAAGCCCTAGTATAATGTTGTGATCCACAGGGCTGTATTAGGACGAAGGGTGAGGATGCATTCTGGTTTGTAACAAGAATCAGTAATTCTGCAGTCTGAACGGAAGAATAGGTTCTGAGCCGGCACAAGACTCAAATTTCAAATGCACACAACTGATAGAAGCATTATTATATATAGACCATTTTTTTGAAGTTTATTTCTTCCTATTACAAGAGGTGGACACGTACGTACGCATGCACACCACCAGACACACACAGTATTCACACATCAGCGTCAGCGACTGTGCCTTTTATCACACTGACAACACTTTTGCATGTACCTAATTCGTGGTGCCACATTTATACAGACCCGGAGGATTCAGTGTTTGCATGTACCTAATTCGATCGTGGTGCCACATTTATTCAGACCCGGAGGATTCAGTACCAACACACTCCTCCAGGCTCCAGGACCATATGATGAGGACATCACCAGCTCAGATATGACCATAATAATAGCTTGTAAACAAAAGGTGAATCACTGCTGTATCATGATTATATTTGATACATTTGATGAATTGATGCTGCGCCATGATGTATGTTCATTGTCATTTTCAGAAATACATTCGTGGATCAAAAAGTGTGTTAAACACACATGGAAGGCATGGAGGACCAAAGAAGTTGATTAGAGACCAAGTCCAAATATTCTCCACGTCCTCCACCAGGCCACCACGTCACTTTTGGCCCAAGGAAAAAAAGAGATCAAATCCAACACGTTTTGGAGTTGGATTCGGACTGCAGCAGTGGGCCAACTTATGACGGCCGCCACAACTTCATCCTTGCTCCATTTTGGACGTTCAAGTACTCTATGGAAAGGTATTGAAGTCTACTTTCCAATGGATCTGGCCTCATATCCATATCTACTCGGAGTCGCCCGGAGTCATGAAATTACCACCGTGAGGTTTTTCTATCTAGGGTGCTGCGCGCCTGGTTTTAGCCAGATGGGCCGTGTATCAATTTGGGTCCATTATGGACGCGTCCTAGGGTTGGAGTTCGACCCCAGAACCCTTGTGGTCGACCTCCCCACATCATTTACCCCCTTAGCCGCCACCAGAACACTTGGGTATTGTTTAGATGTAAGTTTAGCCATTGCTACTTTCTTGTAGACGCATGTGTCGGCTAGACCATCCGTTCTATTCGATTCAGAACCCCACCTTTGTGATTTCAGATTGAGTATCATCTCCATATTTGCAATTGAGTTGCTTGTTCTACTTGTTCTTGCTTGTTCTTCGATTGCTTGCATTGCCCCTGTGGTTCGGTTGATCGTGCTCCACAAGATCGCAGCGACCGCTGGAGTTGGTGTATCGGTTGCTAAGGCGCAACATCCTTTGATGGTTGTAGTCGGGCCGTGAACGTCTCTCCAGTCCAAATCAAAGTTATCCATCTCTCATCGAAAGATTGGGCACAAAACCTAGTGGGTTCATATCAGTTGGTAATCAGAGCAAGGTTTATCGGTGAGAGACTATCTTTTGTTTGTTGTTTTTAATTTTCTATAGTCCACAAAAAGCCAAAAAAGTAATTAGTATCCCTGCAATCCTACAAATCTTTTGAGCCTTTACTAGTACTACTTGGTTAGGGCTTGTTGAATTAACGGTTGCATCGTCGTGTCAAGTTGCTAGTCTTAGCGTCTAGTCGTTTAGAGTTTCGAGTTCTTGTCACGTTTGTGTCACCATTGCAGATTAGGGTCTCATTGTTTTTCCCACAAATCAGAATTGATTTCGATAATCCATTGTTTCACTTGCCACCACAGCACTAACCACATCCTTTGAAGTTCCATCCACATCCATCCTTCCATCTACAAACAGAAACCACACAAGTTCAAAACAGAATTCGATTCAAAGTCCAGTTTCAGCCTGAAAAGAAAAACGCCATATTTCCTTTGTCCAAACTCTGAATTGGGTGTTTAAATACAATATGGAAACCTTGACTTGTGCTTGTTCCAATGGATTTGACCTTGGTCCAAAATTCTTTCTAAGCACTTCGCAATCATCCCGGAGATTTGCATATCTGCTGGGTTTGTAAAAACAGCCAGCCAGTTGTTTGATCTTGCTGCTGCATTTGTGCTACTTGAAAAAAAAAGAAAGTAAAGAAAGAAAGAAAAGAAAGAAAGAAAGAAAGAAAGAAAGAAAATAAAGAAATAAAGCAAGAAAAGATAGAGAAATAAGAGAAGGGGTTTCTTTTGCTGCTATTCTGCTCCTTATGATCCTTCCTTATTGCAGTTCGGTGACTTCGTTTGTGTCCAGGCTCGCGTCTCTAGCACGATCTAGCCTAGGACCAGCACAGTACCACCGTTAAATGTTTATTCAACTTGTTTTTGTGACTTACGTGGTGCTAGTACTTCCTTGCTTCAGCCCACCTATAGCTCCACATATTTCGACTACAGCTTGATAGGTCTTGTTGCTGCGGCACCGATACACTTCCTTCCATAGGTGCTGACTTGTTGGTTGCCATCACCTCCTGTTTTGCTTGGTAAGAACTTGTAAGAGCTTGTTTCAATAGCTTGAGATTGAGAGATTTACAACAGCCACATCCTAGTAGTTGACAGGAGGATACAAATTGTTTTTGTGTTTCTTGTTTTCTACTAATCATGGCAGGTGATACAGAGATTTTTGAGCCAACAAAACTACATATTCAGATTGAAAACGTCATTTATTTCTTGCCTTCATATGCTGGTATGTATGATCCTGAAGCATACATTGATTGGGAGGTAAAAGTAGATAAAGAATTCAGAAAATATGATTTGTGTGAAGAGCAAAAAGTTATAGCTTCTTCTTCTATTTTAACTAATTATGCTTTGACTTCGTGGAAGCACTTGTTGCGACATGATAAAGTTTCTAAAACATGGAAGGATATGAACAGAATTTTTAGAGAAAATCATGTTCCTGAATATTATGCTAATCATATGCTTGATAAATTAAATAATTTAAAACAAGGTAAAAACTCAGTTGATGTATACTATCATGATCTGAAATTTTGTATGCTGCATTGTGGCTTGGAAGAATATGAAGAAGCTATTGAAATTAGATTTTTAAAGGGGCTTAACATTGAAATTCAGGCTAGACTATTGCATGAAACGTATGATTCTCTCTCTTGTTTGATTGACCTTGCTTCAAGAATTGAGATTCAACTTGCAAATGATTTGAGTGCAAAGAAATTGGCTGAATTGCTACCTACTTGTGAAACAAAAAGTTCAGTGGGCGCAGATATTGTTATGTGTTCTACTGTGACTAACTTTGGACAGAATACAAGGGAATTATTTGCACATCCATCAAAGGAAGGGAGTGAAGGTATGTTTGTTTATGCTGAACGAAGCGATGCGAGCGAAGAGTTGTGTGATACTTCTTCTCAGGTTGCAGCACCACAACTAGAGTTAGAGCACTTTCTTTTTTCCCTTGCTGTCCATAACATTTTGTAGGAGGATGAGAACACTACCACTGAGTGCATTGAGCAATTTGAGTAACTACACCTGCTGCTAAAGTGTCAAAAGAAAGATTGTGCAGCACCTACCACATCAGAGGTGAGTGAGCAAAGCAACACATTCAATCCTGAAATCAGTCCATGTGAGTATGATCATGCTTCACTCATATCTACAACACGACTAGTGCATGGACATGATGTTTCTATTCTTGATGATACACATGTTGAAATAAGGCATGTTCATTGCATTGCTAGTGAGAAGGAGGAGTTGAAAATTGTATCTTCTTTAAATTGTTTAGGTTATATCGAACTTGATTTTCTTTGTGACCTGAATAATTTGGAGAATGAGTTATATGACAAATCTGGTTTGCTATGTGTTAATCGCTTTTCGCTTCATGCAATTGGAAAATATGATAACAAAGGAGAATATTTGTTGCATAAAGTTTATATTTGCTCTAATCTGAATTCTCCTTTTGGCCTGCAATACCATGATCAAATAGGGGGCTGCACTAACACTAATAATGTCTTGCAAAGTTTCCCTAGTGTTTCTCTTATACAACAGGATCAGCCCGAAGAAGGGGAGCATTGCTGGTTGTGGCTGTGCAGCATGGCCATCGCTCCACATTCCAACATCAAACCAATAAATATTGAATCCCACTGGAGCAAGTCGAGGACGACTTGCAGCCAAGAAGGGGAGAATGATGAGAACATCACCAGCTCAGATATGACCATAACAATGGCTTGTAAACAAAAGGTGAATCACTGCTGTATCAAGATTATATTTGATACATTTGATGAATTGATGTTGCACCATGATGTATGTTTAATATCATTTTCAGAAATACATTCATGGATCAAAAAGGGTGTTAAACACACATGGAAGGCATGGAGGACCAAAGAAGTTGATTGGGGACCAAGTCCAAGTATTCCCCACATCCTCCACCAGGCCACCACGTCACTTTTGGCCCAAGGAAAAAAAGAGATCAAATCCAACACGTTTTGGAGTTGGATTCGGACTGCAGCATTGGGCCAACTAATGACGGCCGCCACGACTTCATCCTCGCTCTGTTTTGGACGTTCAAGTACTCTATGGAAAGGTTATGAAGTCTACTTTCTAATGGATCTGGCCTCATATCCATATCTGCTTGGAGTCGCCTGGAGTCATCAAATTATCACCGTGAGATTTTTCTGTCCAGGGTGCTGCGCGCCTGGTTTTAGCCAGATGGGCCGTTATCAATTTGGGTCCATTATGGACGCGTTCTAGGGTTGGAGTTCGACCCCAGAACCCTTGTGGTCGACCTCCCCACATCATATACCCCCTTAGCCACCACCAGAACACTTGGGTTTTGTTTAGATGTAAGTTTAGCCATTGCTACTTCCTTGTAGACGCATGTGTCGGCTAGACCATCTGTTCTACTCGATTCAGAACCCCACCTTTGTGATTTCAGATTGGGTATCATATCCATATTTGCAATTGAGTTGCTTGTTCTACTTGTTCTTACTTGTTCTTCAATTGCTTGCAGGAACTGCCCTCGTGGTTTGGTTGATCGTGCTCCACAAGATCGCAGCGACCGCTGGAGTTGGTGTATCGGTTGTTAAGGTGCAACATCCTTTGATGGTTGTAGTCGGGCCGTGAACGTCTCTCCAGTCCAAATCGAAGTTATCCATCTCTCATCGAAAGATTGGGCACAAACCCTAGTGGGTTCATATAACCATAGTATTTCTGCCAACTATAAAATGTTCATCTCTCCCCATTGGTTGACGCATCAAACACATATAAGCTAGCATCATAAGGCTGTGAGTGAGTTTCCTAGTCCATACCACTCAACCAGGTCAGTCGTTCCGTATGATCCATCACATATATTCACATGCATGGCATATGTCTGCCGACCTACGGATTTAGGAATATGAGGAATTGGGAACCAAGCTGATTCGTGTCCCACTTGTTCTCTATAAAATAGAGAGAAATCATGTGTCAGTAGGGGATATTTGTTGTTCGATCCAACTTTGACCTGGACGAATTGAGCAGAACATACATGCTGCGAATCAGAGTGATGTAGTTTAAACGCAAGGAAATGAGAAACATACTTAAAATCTGACCCAGAATAACAGCTGAGAATATGATTTCTGCATATACTTGTATTCTGCATGCTTTTCCAATAATTGCGCGGCGAGATAGTAGAGGTGACAGGTGAGCGATATAATGTTGGGAAGGAAGAATCAAGTCATATCTCCTAAGAAAGAGCTAATTAAGTATTGCGTTGTACTGACCATGTTAGTCCAGTAGATTTCGCACTATTTGCTTTGAGCTAATGGCAAACTATGGAAACCTTCATCTGATATTGTTGATGATATGTCTAATGACCCTAATCTTAATTAAGCTAAGCATGCATCATTAAGAGCATCATTATGCATATAACTAAAGAGGAAAAGCCCAGCCACCAAGTAAGTGGCGGACGGTCCGCCTAGCACATGCGGACAGTCCGCCGTCGCCACGTAGGCACGGTCATGCGACCACAGTCGACCCCTCGCCAGGTCACTCGTGGACAGTCCGCGCCTCATGGGCGGACGGTCCACCAGCACGTCCCGGTGCGTGTCGCAGGCGCAGAACATTTGTGCCACGCATCCCCGCCGGCCCCACTCATCAGCCCGAGGCCTTCACCCTCGCCTGAGCACTCAGCTCTCCCTCTTTCCTCCTTCACTCACCCAAGAACTCTCTCTCTCTCTAACCCCCATCCATGGAGGAGCTTCTCCACCATTGAGCCACCACAACCACGCCGAAGCATCGCCGGAGACGCGCTCCACCACCACAACCTCATCTTCCTCAGAGTCACTGGAAGCGAACTCGCCGGCTAGCCTCGGCAGCAAGCGCGGACAGTCTACCACCTGGGTGCGGACGGTCCGCTGTTCATGAGCGATTCCACCCCGAGCCTATGCACTTTTCAGTGTCGCACAACACCTTTGAACTGCGGACGGTCCACCCTTCGCAACCGGATAGTCCGCAGGTCATTCTGAGCCTTGGAACAGAAGATATAGCTGTTTCTGCGAGTCCTGAAATTTGCACTGTGGATGGTCCACCCCCTGGGCGCGGACGGTCCACCCTTATGCCCAAAATTATCACGAATCTATTCTTTATCACCATAACGGGCCGCACTTGATCCCCGGACTGTCCGCGGGATGGTCCGCCGTTATGGCCGAACAGTCCGCCACTTGGGCGCGGACGGTCCGCCACTGCTCGTTCAGCACACATACTTTTAGGATTGCTTCACTACACTTGTGTTATGTACCTAGCTTATTTAGTGACACTTTATACATGTTTATGCATTATTTATCATACCATTTCATGCATCATTGTAATCATTCATGACATGTTTATTTATCAAGCATCATTGCATTCGTGTAGAGGACGAAGCACCAGAGGTTGAGGAGGCGGAGCCCGAGCCGGAGGCCTTCTCCGACGACATCCCCACCGAGCCTCAAGGTAGGCACCTTACTAAGCATGTCTCTCCCTATTTTGGATCAAATTATGTTATGAGTCTTGATTGTGCATGAGTTATGTTATATACTATGTTTGAATAGAAACTCATTTGATGCATGGTCCTCCTTGATTAAGATCAATCCTTTCTAGTTGAGTATGCTTGCTAGGTGCCCCGTTTACTATGCTTAGTTATGCTTCTCCTCGGTGGAAGTCAAGAGGTGGCAAGGTCACCACCCTTGCGAGCTATAGGATGTTTGGTAACAACTATTTCTAATCGGATGTGAATGAGTAAAAGATGAGCAACTATGAGAATGATGTTTCGAAGCTTGAGCAAGTATGGTGACTTGCTTGAGTTGTATAAGGATGTATCATTGTAGCCGAGTTTCTTGAGCACTATCTGTACAAACCACATAATTCGCTCGGGAATGGAAGCCAAGTAGCATAAGTTACACCTTGCTTTGGCTGGATTCGGTGCGGGTGGTGATGGAGTGTAGTCGGCGATTCCATTGCACTTGTCTCTCCTGGTCGTTCAATCAATGTCGGGTGTGGGTATGTGAAAGGTAGGGACTCGAGCCGACGCTTACTCTGGGCATAGGGTATGATGGAAAGCCTTGTTCCGTGTGGTTCCAATTGTACATCCCTGCAGGGTAATAATCTATTACAATAGCCGCACTATCGGTCATGAGCATGCTCTATGAGGTTGGAATCTCAATGTAGGTATCGGATGAGAGTTCATGGAAGATTAAGCTCATGTTACATGATTACTTATTTACCTTAAGCAATTGTATTGATGTTTGCTCTAGACTAGCTTAGAATGCCATGTCTTTTGCTTATCATAATTTCATCAAAAAGTAGAGGCTTTTATGCAAAATTAATTAACCTACCGTCCCTTGCTACTTATCCATATGCATACTCCTTGGAGTCGGGTACATATACCCTAGGTGGATAAGTCCTGTGGAGTACCTTTTGCACTCATGGTGTTGCCGTTAAGTTGATGCAGGTGATGAGCAGCCGAAGGCCGTGTTTGGCTTCTTCTACCCCGCGAACGGAGGCGCGGGTAGGGAGTGACGGCCGGTGGCTTACGTGGAGAGGCACTATCAGCATATAGTGTGGACTCTCTATAATGCTTTTGGTTTATCGTATGAGTACGATGTAGACTTTCCGCTGTTAAAACTCTGAATTTAGTTATGTAATAACTTAAACCTCTTTATGGATGTGAACTATGTGTATAATGTTGTTTGTGATGATGTTTCACTCTGTTGTGCTTTGTGAGGTGTGTATAAATCCTGGGCTTGCTCATGACGCATCTCAAGGACTACCGGGATTAGGATCCTTTAATTGGGTTGGTCAATGGACGGCACTCGATTAAATGGGTTTAATTTGGTCGGTTCCTCACAGCTAGAGGTGGTAGTTTATCATGGCCGTTATACCTTCTTCACAATCTAACTTGGCCCTAATTAATTTTACTTAAAAAATGTATAGTATTTTAGCCCGGCCCTTATCCAGCCCTATCCTTAAAGCTAGTAAGCTAAATTTGAAGGCCCTTTGTCACAGCATGGCATCAGAGGCGTGTTGCATTTTGTTACATAATTTGTACTTAAAAATTGTGTGAGGCATGATAGAAATAATATGATGATCACCTAAATTCACTTGCTTTTAAAATTTTGCCTCCCTATGGTTATATTGCTTTGTATTGTGCTGTGTAACCCTTGTCTATCATAGAGCTAATCTTTCTTATGGCTGCATGTTAATGCTTATAGTTTGTTCACTAACTTGTCTTTTCTTGCCATATGTAAATGAACGGGAACTTCGGGCACTTGGTTTTTGCCACCCGGGCGGCGGTTAGCGTGGGCCAGGTTGCTGGTTTCCAATATGGAACTGAACATATGATTCAGAGTGATCTTGATCTACTCATGAAAGGCCAAACTAAAATTTGCTGCAGTCCATTTTTTTCTAAAAAAATTCTTTGGCTGATACATTGCCCTGTATTGAAGACTACATTGTGGGATCGTTCTGACAATAGATAAGGAATTAAAAAAACTTCTGGTACATCTGGAGGACTTTTGCTGGATAAGGAATTAATTAGTAAATCACCAACAAATTCACTTAGTAAATCACCAAAAAAAAGACATTACCAGAAACAATTTTTGGTGGGGAAACAATAGATAGACTACTGAACATAAAAATTGCAACACTTCTCATCAATAAATAAAAATACATTTATAATGGTACAGATTTAAATTTTTTGGCTGATACATTGTAATAGAATTTGGGGCCCTTTTGTGATATCAATAAATAAAAATACATTTATAATGGTACAAATTTATTGTTTTTGGCTGATACAATGTAATAGAATTTGGTGGCCTTTTCGCTATCACACTCTTCATATCCTCGTATATATCCTATCACACTCCAACCCAACATATATGTACATAGGAGATCCTTTGTAAATACTCGAAGTGCTTTCGATTAATGTTTTAGCATAAGTTGGAATGACTGCGCCACAGGCCCATTGCTCTGGTCAGCAGACGAGAAACCTCTATCCTCATAAAACATCTTCATCTCTACATTCACCTGAGCACTGCCCGCCTTCCACTCCAACACGAAACGTTGCCGCAAATCCTCCGACAAGCCAACATCCCTACCCCACAGGAGCACCGTCACCTCTGCGGGTACCATCCTCTTCGCCACGCAGAAGCGCGGCACCTGGCCCCATGCAAGGGCTACACCAGAGTAGGAAACCAGCGCGTCGCCGCCATTGTAGCACCACGGCTGCACGACGGCGTGCAGATTCTCGGCGCGCAGCTTGATACTAAACATGGGTGAAACTGTGTTGCCGGGTGTGGTGGCATTGAGACCCTGAAACCCGGCGAGGTGCGCGGAGTACTCGGTCTCTCCCCTCGCGTTGGAAGCGAATGCGGAAGCTGCGAACATCATCGCCAGGAGTGATGCTCCAAGCGCGATGACCAGAGCTTTGGTCATCAACATGGCTCTCGCCCAGGGGTCTAGAGGCCTGCCTGTTGGAATTGGAGTTTCAGCGTTGTTGTTGGTTGTGGTTCCAAAAGGGATCAAAATATAGATAAAAGCTTGCAATTTTGGAGATTTGGATTTCAAGATCTTCTACTTGCTCCTCTAAACCTGTACCAAGCAAGTCATACTATAGTAAATAGATGCTCAAAAAAATCATAATTAGTACTCAAACCAATACTTGTTCTACTGAAGCCAATGCACTACTCATGTCTCAAGCAGATTTGACTACAGCAAGAAAGGAAGATCATAATCTTGTGCCTACACATGCGACAATGTATTATTCAAATCAATTGGCGGGATCTCAATTCGGCCACATCACCAAGTTATAAGATGTAGAACACTATACTATTCATCAGAAGCAGCAGGATGGCATGAGTTCATATAGATTGTGTTCATCCTCCAAAGTTTGTGAAGCTAATGTCTACAGAGAAGTAAACTATACGTGCAGTATAGACATGTGAAAAAAAGCATGGGCAATACACAATGCTTATCTAGTAGACCAGTACAACTGAAGTTAACTTCCAACTGACCTCATCCCCAATCTTCTGAAAACTCCTTAGGAACATACACTACCGGAAATCCTCTCTTTGCCGAGTGTCAAGCTCTTTGCCGAGTGTAATTTTTCGGGCACTCGGCAAAGATTTCTTTGCCGAGTGCATTTCAAAAAACTCTTGGCAAAAATAAAACACTCGGCAAAGAAAATATTTGCCGAGTGTCAAAAAAATACACTCGGCAAAGAAAATATTTGCCGAGTGTCAAAAAAATACACTCGGCAAAGATTTCTTTGCCGAGTGTTTTTTGAAATGCACTCGGCAAAGAAATTCTTTGCCGAGTGTTTTTTTTACACTCGGCAAAGCCATAATTAAAACCACATTTTGAAGTAGTAAATCAATTCAAATAAAAAAGTTTTGAACTACAAAGTTGTATAACTTCTCAAGATGTAGAACTTTTAGTTTGGTCATTTCTTCATTCGACAAATTCATATGAATATTGTTCACAAAATCTATAACTCTCGTAGAGTTTCCTGAAACTATAAGAGAGATCTATAAGATTTGTAAACAATGTTACTCTCACTACATCGGATGAAGAAATGACATATATCAAAGTTGTAGATCTTCATAAGTTATACAACTTTGTAGTTTAAAACTTTTTAATTTGAATTTGTTTTGCTAATGAAAAGTACGTTTGTAGTTCTCAAAATTTGAAATTTGAGTTTTTTCAAACGACCTCAGATGAAGAAACATTCAAAATAAGAGTTGTAGATCACAAAAAGTTACGAAACTTTGTAGTTGACAATTTTTTTATTTGAAATCATCTTGTCAACGATAGCTAAGTTTGAATGTTCTCAAATTTGAAATTCAAATTTTGTAAACGACCTCGGATGGAGAAACTACCAAAACAAGACTTGTAGATTTCAAAAAGTTATGAAAGTTTGTAGTTGACAACTTTTTAATTTGAAATCATTTAGGGCCTCAAACAAGCAATTTACACTCGGTTTAGTATAATATGGTAGGAATCAGAAGAGTTTCTAGTCACAAGTGAGAGTGTGGTGCAGTGGTAGAGGAGGTCACGCGCGAGGGAGAGGTCACGAGTTCGAATCCCGCCAACCGCGTAGCGCGCGAATTTTTCGCGAAAAATGGCTTGGGTGGTTGGGTGCCTTCCCACATTTAAATAAAATTTTTTGCTATTTGTTTTCGGTTTTTTTGTGCTCAGGATTCACACACTTTGCTGAGTGCCCGACGCGTAGCCCACGGCAAAGGCCTCTTTGCCGGCCGACCTTTGCCGTGTGGCCTTTGCCGTGGGCAGCCCACGGCAAAGCCTTTGCCGTGGGCAAAAGGAGCTTTGCCGTGTGCATCTGGCACACGGCAAAGCCGGCGAATCCGGTAGTGATAGCCATTCTTACTGAGAAATCAGTTCTGTAGAGCTCTGGTAACCACAACCATGAAAGATATCCTGCAAATGTAGAGACCCATGTTAGATTTGGACAAACAAATCGTTCTGCTATTCCAGCTTCTTAAGATCCTTGAGGCCATAGTACCGATTGCACAAATTAGACTAATATGCTTTTGTCAAAGCCAAAATAAACACTTTTGAAGATTCAGACTCAAATTCTAAAAATTCAGATTGCAGACTCAAATTAAACACCCACTGACCACAGTAGTACATCTAATGGGCAGGTAAGGACACAACTAGACTAGAAACCTACAGAAAAGGGGTGTGCTGGTAATGCAAACCACAATGCATCACTCCATTTTTCAAAATTACCATTCTAGGAAATTAAACTACAACCATCAAAACACTAAATCAGTATGAGATATGCCTGGGTATATTCCATCCTCTCTAAAATCTTCTCTCTGCATACAGACCACAGCAGCAAGCTAGCAATATAATCCCCACTTAAAGCCCAGCTGCATCAGTTAATAGAACTTTTCCAGAAAAAGTAACAGTCACAACAAGACTGCAGCAAAGTAGAAAAAAGAGGGGTTCCATTCTAACAAATATATTGTGGCCATGAATAGGTGAATAACCAGCTGAAAATGCTAGTGCTGATGAAGGGAAATTATACACACTAGCATAACGCTCTACATAATAATTATTTCTTGCAACTTGGAGATGTCTGACAAAATAGCCAGTAATGATGCACTTGAATCATGGCTATTTACTTAAACCCACAAAGCACCACATTGAAAAAGCATAGCAAATTCAGGTTGAGTGCACTGAATATTATTCAGACTACATATCTACATTTTCAGAGAGTTATGTAGCTCGTTACATATTTGATATGTATATATAAGAGGGATAATTTTCTATCCCTTTCAAGTTCCACTATGTATACAAGACATGATGCAAACATACATACTTGCAGTTCCATTCAATAATTCATTTTCCAATTCTTTGAGTAATCCGTTTCCAGTTCCATCAGTAAAACAAATATTGAAGTAAGACTTCTACCAAAATATCAGTAATACAACACGTGATGGATTGAATATGCGAGAATAACTCTAGGAGGCGGATGGAAGGTTCGAGAATAACTCTTGAGAGGCAAATGGAAGATGTGAGCATACCTTTGGGGAGGCCATGGAGGCTCTGCAGGTGGTGGATGCAGTCACGATTCGCTGCCGCTCGGCGAGGGAGAAGAACACGCCATAGCACAATAGCCCCAGCAGTCGCATCACTTGTCTGCGCTGCTAGTTTCCGCGACGCCCGGCGCCGCAGCATCTCCGTTGAACACCGCTTCTGCTAGGGGCATGACTGCAGCGTGGGGAGCACGGGCGCCTTGCTACTGCACTTCACCGCCGGGTGGGGACGGATCTGCCGTTGCCCCGGGAGGTGGGGTCGTCGCCGACGCCAGATAAGGAGGGGAGAGCCTCCATCGGTGCTGGATCGGGAGGGAGTGGAGCCACCGCTGGGTTAGGTCTCCCTGTCGTCGGTGCTAGATCAGGAGGGAGCAGAGCCACCACCGAGTCAGGGGCGTAAGGGGCGGCGGCGTTCTAGGGTTTGGGTGGGCGTTTATACATGGGAGGGTGCGGCCAGGGGGCCATGGGCCGTGGGAGTAACAGGTCTAATGTGCAAGCCTGCTATGCACTTTGGCGACTGACTGTTCGACCAAATATTAGTATTCGCTGACTGACCCTCCAATGGTATATAAAAATACTTTTACCCATGGACCAAGAATTGGAGAAAGTAGAATCGCCGACTGACGTTTTGTTTCAACTCTTTACCCACTCATTGTTCCTCGGTGATTAGCTACTTTTACCAACTGACATCTGACGGTATTTTGGTGTTGTGATGTAGTGGTTGTTGCAGGTAATGTGCAGCTGAATGCCATGTTTGGTTTCTTCTACGCCACGGACGGAGGCGTGGGTGAGGAGTAAACGTCCTGTGGTTATGTGGAAGGGCACTATCGGCACATAGTGTGTACCTTCTTATATTGAGGTTTCAGTGGAAAGGAGTGTTATTATTAATGTTTGTATTGAGCAGCTTTTATTAAACCTTGAATGAGCTTTGGTCGGCTGTGAAAGGGGTGAAGAGGGGCTGGATCGGAGTAGTCCGGAGAAGTGACCCAGGCAGGTTTCGAAGAGTTTCAGGTTTAATACCAAAGGGTGTGATAATTCAAATAATCAAATTTGAAATGGGTCTCAAATTTTGAAGGAAGTTTGCAGAGTTCAGAACTTTGAATGGGTTCGATGGAATTCAAATTTGAATGGGAAGGATAAGATTCTTATTTGGCAATGAGCACATAATCAGGACAAGCCACTGTTGTCAGTAATACGATGTCGTGCATTCTGATCAGTGATTGCCGTAACCAGACCAGACTCTGCTGGTGTGTAGCTTATGTTTTAAGCATCGGCTAAATTTCAATTTTTCTTATCAAGCATAAGACAACGTAAAAAGCACTAAAAGCCTGAATCTGCTCATGTTTCAAGCATCTAATTAACTTCAATCTTTCTTATCAATCTTAAGACAACGTAAAAAGCAATGAAAACCTGAATCTCCTCCAGGACCACAAGACGTCGGCTAACCTAGTGTTCATCCACAGGGCTCTAGTACGTAGCTAGCAAGGGTGAGGATGCATGCTTGTTTGCAACAAGAATCAGTAGTTCTGCAACCCGCACGGCTGCAGAACCTCAAAAGCACACAAATGATATAGAAGCGCATTATGGACCAATTTTTTTGAAGTTTTTTTCCTATTACAAGGTCGACACGTACGCACACCACCAGACACACACAGTACTCATACATTAGCGACTGCCTTTTATCACAATGAAAACACTTTTGCATGTAATACCTAATTCGTGGTACCACATTTATTCAGACCCGGAGGACAAACTCCTCCAGGACCATAGTATTTCTGCCAACTTTAAAATGTTCATCTCTCCCCAATTGTTGACGCATCAAACATATAAGCCAGCATCGATCATATGGTTGTGAGTTTCCTTGTCCATACAACCAGGTCCTTCCGTATCATCCAGCACATATATTCACATGCATGGCATGTCTGCCGACCTCCGGATTTAGGAATATGAGGAATTGGGAACCAAGCTGATTCGTGTCCCATGAGTTCTCTATGGAATATATAGAGAGAAATCATGTGTCACTAGGGGATATATTTGTTCTTGGATTCAGCTTTGACCTGGAGAGGAAATGAAAAACATACTTAAAATCTGACCCAGAATAACAGCTGAGAATATGATTTCTGCATGTACCTACTTGCATTCTGCATGCTTTTGCAATAATCGTTCGAAGAGATAGTAAACTTAATAACAAAGATAGCAAATACTGATCACGCTGATAAAGGGCACATCGCCAAACCTTACCAACGTGATCCAGTGTCGACACTTGTTAAGGACACATTTTCAGTATTGTTTTAGTAGCATTATTGAACTAATTGTTATACTAACTTGTTGAGAACATAATACTATGGTACCCAACTCCGATAATTACCGGCTACTGACTCCATATAAGAGATTCCAAACAGGATATGATGGCGTATTCAATGAAGGAAATCCCCAAGACTCGGCGGCTGGCCCGGCTCGGCCACGCGACGGCACCCGCGCCCGGCTACTCCCCCGCGCCAGGCTGCTCCTCCCGAGCGCATGAGCGAGAGAGATGAGAGAGAGAGAGAGAGAGCAATTGGTGGGAGGAGGAGGATAAGGCACTGGTGGTAGCTAGGAAGAGGATAAGGTGTGGTGGCACGTGGTGAACTGGTGACCAAATGAAGAGACCATGACCACTTAGAAAAAATCGCGAAGGCTGTCTTTTCGTCCCGGGTGTTGGCTCTACCCAGGACTAATAGGAGACCTCACGCGGGACTAAAGACCTCTGTTGGCTCTAGACATTGGACTCGGGACTAATATTCACATTAGTCCCAGGCCCAATATCTACCGGGACTAAAGGGTTGAACCAAATGTGGTTTTTCTGCTTGTGTCTTTACAGGTTAAGGTATGTTTTATCTTATAAAACAAGTTATCCCGGATATAAACAAGGGAAAAATCCACCTCACACCCTCTAACCATCATAAAAGTCTGATTTTCAACCCTTTGCTTTGAAACCAGACATCCTAGGCCATCTAACTACCGAAACAGTGCAAATTTGGCCATTCGAGTGGTTTTGAGGGCGTTTTTCCATTTTCTGACAATTTTTAAAAATCTCATTTAACTTAAATAATTGATAACTAAATTTATTTTAAATGAGAAAATATGAAACCAATACCAAAAAAATTCTAAAAATGTAACCTATATGTTAGTGCTCGATGGAGAATTACTTGGATCTTATAAACAAAAGCATGAATACAATCAATAAAATAGTAGGAACAAGAACAAATATGACTCCCAATAGAGCACCAATATATAGGTTACATTCTTAGAATTTTTTGGTACTAGTTCTATATTTTTTGAATTTATAATGAATTAGTTATGAAAAATTTAAATCAAACCAATATTTTTACATATTTTAGAAAATAGAAAACCACCTTTGAAACCACTCAAAGGGCCAAATTTGTACGGTTTCGATAGTTGGATGGCATATAGTGTCCGGTTTTCTAGTGTGAGGTTAAAAATCAGACGCTTGTTATAGTTAAAAGGTGTAAAATGGACTTTTCCCTATAAACATTGGGGTCCTGTACGTATAGGGTATACCAGACATCATATTGTACTCCGCACTCGCCGGAATAATACAAGCAACAATTGAGAGTAGGGGTTTTACTTGATCTTGATTCTCGAGGGCCTGAACGAGTATAAAACCCTTGGTCTCTTTTTACCTACTACGATCATCAACAATATCGTTAACACATGTCATAATAAATAAAAATACATTTATAATGGTACAAATTTATTGTTTTTGGCTGATACAATGTAATAGAATTTGGTGGCCTTTTTGCTATCACACTCTTCATATCCTCGTATATATCCTATCACACTCCAACCCAACATATATGTACATAGGAGATCCTTTGTAAATACTCGAAGTGCTTTCGATTAATGTTTTAGCATAAGTTGGAATGACTGCAACACAGGCCCATTGCTCTGGTCAGCAGACGAGAAACCTCTATCCTCAAAAAACAACTTCATCTCAACATTCACCTGAGCACTGCTTGCGTTCCACTCCAACGCGAAACGCTGCCGCAAATCCTCCGACAAGCCAACCTCCCTACCCCACAGGAGCACCGTCACCTCTGCGGGCACCATCCTCTTCGTCACGCAGAAGCACGGCACCTGGCCCCACGCAAGGGCTACACACCAGAGTAGGAGACCACGGCGTCGCCGCCATTGTAACACCACGGCTGCACGACGGCGTGTGGATTCTCGGCACGCAGCTTGAGGCTGAACATGGGTGAAACTGTGTGGCCGGGTGTGGCATTGAGACCCTGAAATCCGGCGAGGTGCGCGGAGAACTCGGTCTCTCCCCTCGCGTTGGAAGCGAATGCGGAAGCTGCGAACATCATCGCCAGGAGTGATGCTCCAAGCGCGATGACCAGAGCTTTGGTCATCAACATGGCTCTCGCCCAGGGGTCTAGAGGCCTGCCTGTTGGAATTGGAGTTTCAGCGTTGTTGTTGGTTGTGGTTCCATGGAAGAAAGCTTCGTCGTCTATGTCCGCCATGCTTGCGCTCGCATGAAGATGTGCTCAAACCGCCAGTAAGTTCTCTGCGCCGACAGCTTCGATCTTTGGTTTATGGAGGCTTGTGTTTGTCCGCGCCAAGCTTCACGAGTTTCTGGAGATAAAAGTTTGAAACTCGATGTGCTGATCCTAATCGGGATAAAATTCCTTAGCGGAAGGCGTTTGGACATGGACAGCCCTATTTCACCTGCAACATGGAATAAGTGTCCACGTCCTCTACGGTCCATCTATCCCATCGCAACAGGTTAATCCAGGCATCAACTCAGATGTAAGCACCGTTGTTTATCTATATCTATCTACCCTCCTTGCTGCCCTTCCATTGGCCAGGCATCAACTCAGGCGTTTTTTTTTTCTTTCCTTACACCCAGCGGTTTCTTCTTCCTCCAGCCTTTTTCTTTTCAGCAGTTTCTGTTTCAACTCATCTCTGTCGCGGGCCCTTGCCGCAGCACTGCACTCCTACATCATCTCTCCGGTGGCTGTCGCCGCCCGCTCGCTTGCTAACCACAATCGATCCATGGAACCACCACTGCCAGCCACACAGCCAATGCATGATCATCATATATGAGCTTAATTATTATGTGAAATAATTAAGCCTTTTAAACACCAGCATATATGCACTAAACTGCAGTCAGTCCAGCTACGCCATAACTTGATTCGAATCCGTCCTCCACCACGCCACCTCTGCGGAGCCAGGCTGCCACTCACAGTCACACAGCTTTCTCTCTATGCCCAGCAATAAGAGTCAAAATGGTTTGTTAGGTTGAGCTCAATATAACTGTGTTTAGTATATTCTCCATCTCCAACAAGACACAGTGGAACCAGTGGTATATTTATATATGCACCATAGTCAAACCAGTTCTGCAAAGGGAACACCATGCACATGGTCCCCTCAGGAGGCTGTTGTCCATCCACCCTCGCCTTGCCCCAATCCGACACGGCCTACCGGTGGCGGCGCCATCCTGGTCATGAAAGAGCATGACCTAGACGTCAAGCTCCATGGCGCCAGCCTCATCCGCCGCGACCATCATTACGGGAAACCCGGCATTTGCCGAGTGCCTGAAGCTTCGCCGAGTGCGAAATTTCGGGCACTCGGCAACAATGGGATATGCCGGGTGTAGGAAATAATACACTCGGTGAAAACAGGACACTCGGCAAACCCATGGTTTGCCGAGTGTTGAACACAGAGCACACGGCAAAGCCAACTTTGCCGAGTGCCCGCCACCTGGCACTCGGCAAAGCGCAACCTGGCCCCACCTGCCAGGCCGCCGCCGTCGCGCGGTCCGCACGGCGGCTAACGGTCCACTTGTTTGCCGAGTGCCAGCCCCAGGGCACTCGGCAAACATCGACCCGGCCCCACTTGTCAGGCCGCCGCCGTCACGCGGTCTGGACGGCGGCTAACGGTCGGGAGTTTGCCGAGTGCTCGTGATGTAGCACTCGGCAAAGAGCCTGTTTGCCGAGTGTGTTAGCTGGCACTCGGCAAACCTTGGCTCCATATTTCATGTAAATGCTTCCAAACCTTTTTTGTTGATTCAAGTATGATACAGTGTACTCTATGTTGCAATTTAGGATTTTTTTGGCTCGTTTACTATATTCAATGATTTTGTTTCATTAAATTGAATTTTTTGTTTAATTCAAAATTTGAACTACAGGTGTTTGAAATCTTGGAACAGAGTGATTGTAAAAATGATATTCATGTTACTAACTCCTTATTTAGACAATATCAATGAGAAATAAGTCATTTTGGCAAATGATATTTGCGAAACACGACGATGTACGTGTGGTAGGATTATTTTTTAATTATAAAAAATTCTAATGAACTCCGAAAATCCTGAGATTTGTCGAGAGCTCATGATATCTTTTGTAGAGGCTGTGGTAAAAAAATTAGAAGCTTCTGCAAAAGTTTTCACATACGATGCTTGTAACCGCAACATCTCCGAAGAAGTTTCGTTGAGTTCTAATAGATGGTTCATGATTTGGACACAGAGTGACATGACAATTCGAGTTTGACTTCCAAACTTTTTGTAATGGCAATATACTACCTAAAATGTATCGTGTCAAGTTTTGGTAATTTTTCGGATCCGTTTCAGATTTTATAATTTTTTTGTTACGTATATTCAAATTCAAATGGTATACTTCAATTTTGTTGAATAAATACATAAAATAATGGTTGATTTGCTGTAAAATGATGAGATATGCATTGTACAGTGGATTTAACATGTTTTTTTTCAAAATTCGTTGCACAAAAAATCGAAATTTCATTGTCTTTCAAATTTGCAGTACAACTTTGCCGAGTGCCCGTTGTGCAGCACTCGGCAAAGAGCCTGTTTGCCGAGTGTCTGCCACCTAGCACTCGGCAAAGGCCCAGGGCCCACCTGGCAGGCCCACACGAAGCGGTTAAAGAAATTATAAAAAAATTGTTTAAAAAAGGCTTTGCCGAGTGCCCTGGATCTGACACTCGGCAAACAGGTGCTTTGCCGAGTGCCAGATCTCAGGCACTCGGCAAAGAGGGGATTATTTACACTTAACCGCTTCTCTCTTCTTCCTCCCGGCCTTTCCCTCATTCACGCACGCCCCGCGCACGCCCCGCGCCGCTGCCAC
>CM014271.1:69874645-69899558 GCA_004135705.1 Alloteropsis semialata | reverse complement strand
TTGATGGAATTTGATGGAATTTGATAGAATTTGATGGAATTTGATGGAATTTGATAGAATTTCATCGAAATTGTCTTATCATTAGTGTAATTTCATAGAATAAGATAGAATTTGATACAATTTTAGGTGCCAAGATGATGACGGAAGAGGAAATGAACGAAATGTTTATGATGGACGCAATCGCAAAAGGCAGTGCACGTGCCACTAACCTCCTCGACGTGGCCGAGGAGGAGGCAGGTGGTGACGATGGCAGCCAATTCCTCAATATGTCTGGTGATGGCATGGAAGAACCTGCTGCAAATGTTCACACAGAGGAGGTATACATGTATACATATTGTCAATATCGATGATATATATATGTATATGTTCAAGCATGAAATCTTTATACATTTCTTTCTCGTACGTGTAGCCCTCAGGCTCACAGCCTTCTGGGTCCTCATCATCGAAGAGGACGAAACGTGGCCCGACCAAAAAGTTAGAGGGCAGACTTGTAATCACAGATGTGGCAGAAGATGGTCGGCCAGTTGCGCCAGATAAAGCTTCTATAAAGATGGCCAATCAGTGTGGTGTTCTAGTGAGAGACCACGTGCCCATCAGCCTACAGAGGTGGAAACCCAGCGATGATCATTCATACGTGCTGCAATCAGAGAAAGAAATGCTATGGGCTAGTCTGAAAGAATGTTTCACAGTGCCTCAAGGTTCAGAGGAAAAAGTAAAAAATTGGGCTATAAAGACGATGTGTCCTGCATTTCAAACATGGAAGAAGAAACTGTACAAGAAATATGGCGACAAGAACCTGACATCCAACTTTGACGACTACCCATAGCTGAGGGGTCATTGGGATTCGTTCGTGCAGTACAGACGGTCGGAGTTAGGTGAAAAGAATTCACGACGGAATAGGATCAATGCCGTGAAGAAATAGTACTTCCACTCTCTTGGGCCAACTGGCTATAAGAAGAAAATTCCTATCTGGGACAAGATGGAAGAAGATTTGGTTGCCAGGGGAATCACGCCGGCGACAATGAATTGGCCCGAGCGATCAAGGCATTGGTACTACGCTCATGGTGGCACTTTGGATCTCAATGATGGGTTGCTTATATATAACGATGAGTTAAAAGAGGCGGCTGATGCTATCCTTAAGGTACTTAAAGAGAAAGCTGATTGGACATTCGTTCCCGACAGAGAAAACGACGAGCTAACAAGGCTCTGGGGAACCCCGAACATCCCGGACGAGCTAGAGGTGTCGGCGTCGTCCCATGGAAGGTTGCATTCCCTGTGGACAGTGACACGTACAAGAGTCGAAGCCGCTCTAAGGCCGCACAGGAGAGAAGAGTAGAGAACTTGGAAAGAGAGCTTCGGGAGACAAAGGCCGGCATCCCAGATGAAGTGTCTAGACAGATACAGACATTGCTGAGCCAAGGGCAAACAGTGCCGGGAGCAGTACCTGTACCAGCTGTTGGATCAGCTGATGGTGTTAGCCCGCCCTCACAACATCGCAGCAGTGTTGCTTCCACGGAGCTCCCACCTGCCGATGCGGGGGACGAGAGTGCTCGCTATCTAGTGGTCACTCTGCGTACGCCATGTGAGCTTCATATACCATGCCGAAACTTATCCACTAAGGTGGCTTACGGTATGGCTTATCCGGTAGAGCAAGGGCAGACCATTCATGGGGCACAGATTCCAAGTGGCTACTGCAAGGTGGGGGTCGAGCAAATTTGTGAAGGATATGATGACTTGGAGCTCGACATCCAAGGTGGCGATGGAGAAAATACGTTAACGGATGCTGCCCACGGCAGTATCATTCTATGGAAGAAGCGTTACGTCAAATTTGGCAGTTAAGGGCCATCATCTACTCCACCCAGGGATCCCCCGCAGCCACCGTCACCTTCAAGAAGGGACGAGGATGACCCAGAGCTGCCACCTCCAGGTTGGGATGATGCCGGCTCACACATGTCTCCTCCTCCACCAGCACGGTATCCCCCAAAGCGCCAAGCTGTGCCCCCACGGTGGACTACTCGCCAGAAGCACCAAACGGTGGAGAAAGAGCCTACCGAAGAAGAAAAGTTGGCCACCATAAGGAAGAAGTTACCTTATGACCAAACTGACTAGAAAACTGCTTTGGTGGTCGAAGCCCAGGTCAAAGAGCATATCAAACCAGATGAGCTTGAGAAGCTGGTACACATAGATCCGATAGCGAAGACCTTTTTCAGAACAATGAGCGCGGCGGATAAGAAGAGATTCTTACCATCTGACTACGACCGCTAGCTTGCAAAGTCTTATGATCAGCAGAAAAAAGCTAGCAGTGCATCCTCGGGGAAGAAGGCGGCCACTCCTAAGAAGAAACAAGTCGGTCAGAGCTCTGCTAGGAGGACACAAGGGTAACAGGATATTAACCATGAAGAACTTGCGAATTTGTGCGCGCAAACGGGCCTCACACCGAAACAATTTTTAGAGGGCGAAATTCCTAAGGCAACACCAATGAAAACTTGGGAATTTTGATATGGCGAACCAATGGTGCCCCCATTTTCTGTGAAGTACCTAACCACTCAAGCGTACCGATTTCATGTGTGGTACATGAAGGTGTCCAAACAGGGTAGACTGATGCTCAATGTTTTGATACAAGACCGTGATTACTTCCGTGGGCATAGTCTCTTAATTTTGGATTTCAAGGTCTAACCTCTCATTGATAAGCTGCTGGGTTATGTAAGTTTGTTTCACTGATCTATTCTCGCAATACTTGCTTCCTTAATTATAATTTGCAACAATAATAATCTATTCTTGTCATGTAGGATGGAGATCCATACATGCCGCAAAAAATCGTATTATGATGTCGGCTTCATGGATCCATGCATGGTAAATGCCGTACTTGCAGCCAGTAAGCCACTAGACACGGTGGACAACATATACTTGTACCTGGAGAGACAAAGAAGCAAGACTTACATTCTTTTGCCATACAATTTCCAGTGAGTACTTCTCTCTATGTATGTATAACTTTAAGACTTTGTTCTCAATACTTGTGCATGTATTTATATATATATCTACAGCTTCCACTGGATACTCCTTGTGATAATCATAAACACCAGTCAAATTTTTGTCTTGGACTCAATGCAGAAACCACAAGGGGATTACCAAGCAGTTTTAGACCTGATTGACATGGCATGGACACGTTTCCGTGCAAATGTTCGAGGAAATTTCAAAGAAAAATTGGATGTGAAGATGGACTTTCCGGTATGTGCCTGGTGTACCCGCATATCTCGTAAAATCACACTAATATATAGTAGTTACGTCTAACTTTATTCTTCTCCACTTTTAGCGTGCTAGACAGGAACAAGGGACGAATCTATGTGGATACTACGTCTGCCAGTGTAACCATAGCTTTATTTCTCCCAAAAAAGCGATTAACGACGAACTCATGGTACGTCTGCCAGTGGTTAATGAGATTATTAGTGTATATAGAAATTATCTTATTAGTGTATATGGAAATTAGATTATTAGTGTATATGAAAATTAGTTTATTAGTGTATATAGAAATTAGATTATTGGTATGGAAATATTAGTGTATATGGAAATTAGATTATTAGTGTATATGGAAATTAGATTATTAGTGTATATGGAAATTAGATTATTAGTGTATATGGAAATTAGATTATTAGTGTATATGGAAATTAGATTATTGGTGCATATGGAAATAAGGTTATTGGTGTATATGGAAATTAGATTATTAGTGTATATGGAATTTAGATTATTAGTGTATATGGAAATATGATTATTAGTGTATATAGATATATGATTATTAGTACGGAAATTAGATTATTAGTTTATATGGAAATATGATTATTAGTGTAGAAATTAGATTATTAGTGTATATGGAAATATGATTATTAGTGTATATTTATTATGAATATATTTATTATACTTTGTTATTTCATGTATACTTTATTATTTCATGTATACTTTGTTATTTCATGTAAACTTTGTTACTTGTTTAGAAATGATTATTAGTTATTGATTATTGTTTAGAAATAATTATTAGTTATTGTTTAGAAATGATTATTAGCTACTGTTTAGAAATGAATGTGTTAGGAAATTTTATGATTATATGCAAAATTTATTTATTATATGAATGAATGATTATTAGTTAATTATTTAGAAATGATTATATGCAAAATTTATTTATTATATGAATTAATGTTGTCATTTGTGATTAATGCAGAGGATGTTTTACCATGAAGAGCTCCCAATGTCAGAAAAAGCAAAAGCTATTGCGGACCAACTATTTGGATTTATTATGGACCAAGTTATAAATCCAAACGGAGAGTACCACCATGACAGACGCGCTATCGCTCAATATGTCTCCCTTTCCGCTCCTTCTTCCAGTTCTGCTCGTCAATTGTAAATAACTTTTAATTGCCCTAACTTTTATATTTGCTGATCTCAAATGTTTATATGTGAATGTTCGAGAAAAATGCAATCAAAGTCCGGTCAAAATCAATTGACAATTGCGACGACTTCAATCTTATTGCGTGAAAGATCGTGTACGACATGCGACATATGACGCTTAGACACGTGGACACGTAGACGAATTGCGTATAACTAACCCAAATAGCAAACGTTTAAAAAAAATAACCAAAACACCCTTTGGTACCGGTTGGAAACACCAACCGGTACCAAAGGGCCCTCCCACGTAGCATAAGGGGGAGGCCCTTTGGTACCGGTTGGTGTTATCAACCGGTACCAAAGGCCCTTTTAGTACCGGTTCTAGACCCGGTACCAAAGACCGAGCCCTTTAGTCTCGGTTGCGCGGTACCGGTTCTAGAACTGGTACCGAAGGGCCTTATGACCCGGTACTGATAGAGGTCTCTCCGGTAGTGTTAGTTTTCTTTCCAAATAAACGCTTATTAAGTACTAGTAATACACCGCGCCCAAACTGCATTGGTTTGGAAAAAAAGGGTAGTACACATGTTTTCTTTTCAAATTTTCATGCTCCATGGTTCACATGTTCTATCTTATGCATGGATAAATTTTCCCAGTCTGATTATAAAATAGACGCGGTTCACATTGTGAGATGAGCAATAAATATTATGTTAAAAAATACGTTCATATTTTTGTAGCTTGTATTAGTAGTCAATGAATTTTCGTTGTATTGGACCAAAGAATGGCTGACGAATGCTGGAGCAGCAGTTATCAAAACAGTGAACAGCGACCCTAATTGTCACCATCTCCCTAGAATTTTCCATACTGACCTAAATACGGTGGTCCGGCACTCTGTCTGAGATTTCCTTCTGCCCAACCTTCCACAATGCACCCTATCAGACTGCAATGCGTGTGGCATTTGGACCAAATCTTTGACGTGGCTATATAAAACAAGCTACATACATTCTTGTTTCTACGGACAAGCAGATTTCTCAATCTCCAGACGAACTTGATGGATGGACGTACGGCAATCGGCCACTCCATGCTGGATGCATGAATTTCTCATACCTTCCACTACTCCTATAGGTAATATAAGCGGTACCGCGTTCACCATTAATTGTTCTCCCTCTCAATTTTGTAACACGTTTCGTATGACGAAATGGAGGAACAACATGGAAATATATATATAAGTATAGTATATGGTCAAGCATGTGCTGCTGTGATAACAGAGTACCAACTAGGTTCATATATATAAGGAAGCGCTCGAGCTTCTGATAACAGAGTTACTGTTGCTCACGATGTAATGGCAGCACTAGGGCTTCTTGATGCCACCACACCAACTAGGTTTATATAGGCCGAATTGTCAGGCTTTAGCACATATCTCGAAGAACGTGCAGTCTAATTCATAAGTCCGTGTCACATTTTCTTCTGAGACCTCAAGCGAGATGGATTATATAAAAACAAATACATGAGCTGGTGACATGTTAAAGCAGGCAAGCTAACTTGTCAGTACCGAACAAATGTTATAATGATAGTTACGTAAGAAAATACACTATGACTAAACTGTGTGTTGGTTCAAACAAAATAGTTACGTAAGAAACTTTGTAGGCTGGTCGGGCGTAACACACTGGTCGGCTTTGCTTTTGACCTACCCCTAGAGACTGATCTTGAAGCCGACGTTATTTCTTCTATGGAGTGCATTCGTTACGTGCAGCCACCATCAAGAAGATGTGTTCACTAGAGATGCCTTGGTGGGCAGCTCACTGATGTCCCAACACATCGTCCCAATCCCATGCATGTCATCGCGCGCTATGGCATGATAGTGATGTGGGAAACACAACTGGCTATAAGTAAAGAGACGGAGCTAAGGGATGTGCCAATTAAACAATATGCATTTTGCGGTATATGGTAGAATAAGACATTGGGAGCAGTATATATAACATGTTGCGGTATCTAAAGACCAATATGCATTTATAATGCACCAGGACGTGGATGAGCCTCATACTGTATGTTACAGGAATTAGCCAGAAGTAGTGGGGCCATTCAAATTAATTTTGATGTATTTAAGAATGTTATAAAACGGTATAACATTTGTACCCTTACGAAATCAGTAACAAATAGGAGATTGGCCAGACTTCAGCACACACACACTCTCTCTGTGTATCTCCCGTTTGCTCTCTCCCGAACCCTAGACCAAGGCAAGGTGGTGGCGCGGCTGGATTGGGGCACGATGGCGGCTGGATTAGTTTCTCAGTGCATGGTAGTCCTATCCCCTGAACTCTATTTTGAGATAAGAACTAGTAGCGTTCATCACTCTTCTAGCGACAGAGTGTTGTGATATCAATAGATAAAAAAACTGCTCCTGTTGTTTCAAAATACCATAGGCTATAATTCCAGTGATCAACACACCGGATAGCTGAGTACAATAATCAGACTTCCTCTCATGCCAGTAGAAATGGAAGTTTAGGAGCATGTTTAATTTTTGTGGATTGTAGCCGTAAACAACCAAAAACTCGATCCTCTTCTCCACCTGTGAATTATCACCAAAGGCAATAACTAGGATTTGACTATGAAGCAGCAAAGCTAATCACTTCTGTGTCAGTATACAACATATAGGCTGCTTGCTAATACCCTGATGAATCCCAATCCGATTTTATTGAAAAGATATGGTGATCTAATAACAAGACACAGGGTTACTGAAGGCCACACCGATGCATCAAATGGGGAAATCATATATACAACATATATATTCTAATGGCGCTCTTGAACTCTAGAGCTTTCTTCTTTTCAAGGTGGAGGTTTTTATGGCAACTGATTTATAGATGTTTGACTAGGAACTGGGGCTGGCATATAAACCTATGACTGAGTAGGGCGGCTGCAAGTTTTTAATTGGCATATATGAACCATAAAATGATCCATCCATGTTAAATTCAACTAGAATTTTTCATTTATTATACCAATACTGAGATTTTTGATCTTGTAACATTTCATCGAAGTGTACAATCGGACCACAACTAAGACTAATGCAGCCTAGATAGATAAAATAAATAAGCAAATGACATGATAACTAGCAAGCATGCCACATCAATAAAACACAGAACACCGCCTTCAGAGTGATCTTAAGGCCCCATTTGGCAGAGCTCCCAGAGCTGATTCTCGACTGAATCCAGCAGGAGCTCTGCCAAACAGCTTTTTAGAGAGAAGTGATTCTCAGCTGATTCTGTGAAGTGATTCCCTAAAATGAATTAAGGGGTTGTGAGCTAAAAAAAGTAGCTTCTCCTGATTCTGTGAAGTGATTCTCCATCCTGATTTTGAGAGTTTTTGCTAGAGAATCAAGGAGAATCACTTTCAGCCACAAAATCACTTCTCTCGGAGAATCAGCTCCCATAGAGAATTAGAATCAGGTGGAACTCTACCAAACAGGCCATAAAGCAATGCCTTCAGAAGGGAACCACATGCACAGAACGACGCCACCATTGCCACCATCCAATTAGAAAGGACTAGACTGCAGGTTTTCACCATGGAGATCGTGCCGTAAAACTTCAGACAATGCCTAGATAACATGCTCATGTTCAACATGTAATACCCGTATTTAATCCCAAGGCAATAATTTCATAGCATTGGACTGCTAATTTGTTTCAATAGTACTTTTAGGTTTCAACAGCGGCCGTGTAACACCCCGCCCTCCAACACCGCACAGCGCCGCCCTTCCGTAGGGGCTCGCCCGCTTACACATAGCACCCTGCTTACACTTTCGTCCTCGCTTCGTGTAAAAGGATTAACCCGAAGGTGCTATGGCTGGAGGACAAAGGCTTATAAGCTGGTTCCACCCTTGCTCAACTAGCAATATGGTACTAAACATGTGCACCTGCACTCATGGCCCACAACTGGGCCATATCCAAATTGGGCCGGGTGTCACATACACCCCCCTCAAAGAACCCGACGTCCTCGTCGGACCAGCTCACCCACACTTGGGCAAATGTCCCAGCAGACCGCCCCCTCTTAGCGCACGACTGTACGTCCAGGGCCCGACATATGCCATGCCGTGTGTCCTATCCTGGGCCCACACGCGCCATGCGCCATACGCCTGCACACTGCGCCCGTACGTGCAACCGCGAGGGTCGGCTCTGATACCACTTGTAACACCCCGCCCACCAACACCGCACAGCGCTGCCCTTCCGTAGGGGCTCTCCCGCTTACACATAGCACCCTGCTTACACTTTCGTCCTCGCTTCGTGTAAATGGGTTAACCCGAAGGTGCTATGGCTGGAGGACAAAGGCTTATAAGCTGGTTCCACCCTTGCTCAACTAGCAATGTGGTACTAAACATGTGCACCTGCACTTATGGGACACAACTGGGCCATATCCAAATTGGGCCGGGTGTCACAGGCCGCTAGTGGGCATTGCTAGTACAACAATAGCAGGGCTTGAAAGATGGTAGCACAGGAAGAGCCAAATCCAAGGATCCATTGCTAAACATGCAAATATGGAATTCGTCTCAGAGGCATTTTGGCAGAGCGTGGCCGCACCGAGGATGCATATATACAGTGGACGTCAGGTTACCCAGTTGGAGCAAACGAAGAAATTGCCTGTAAACTCATTTCCAAGGCTTTAATTTGAGAGGCAAGCTTGTCGTGTGATGATGTCTACTCGAAGATAAGAAACCAAAAGGCAGTTATTTACCCTGATCCTTTTTCGTAGGGTCACATCTGCTCGGAACTATGAAGCATTTTGAAATGTGTTGTTCTTCATGACCGATTCATGGTTCACTATGAAGATGAACTTTACTGTGGAAGGTGGATTATATTCTTTTAAAAACACATAAGTCGTGTTGAATTGTGTTCTTGGTAAACAATTAATACAAACAAATCTAAATATAATCCATATAAACTGCTAAATAGTGACCCTAGAATGCGGAAATCCGCATACTTGCCTGATCAATGATCACAGAGCATTGAGAATTTTTAACAGTGATTCGAAGAAAGCAATTGTTTTATGAGTTCAGCTACAAATTTTTTATCCTTGTTAACCACAATCCGGACAAAATATCACAGAGGTATTAGGAGGAGGATGAGAAGCGTGTTCAATTCGCCATCAGGCCAAGTCCATTTTATTGAGCGATTTACATGCAATACAAGTACGGCTGTAGCCCCTCATCGGCCACACACAGACCCCACACGATGAATACATGCATACACCGGTTCCACCAAATCGATATGCAACGCCTTGAGTCAGTCATTCCATGTCGGTGCCAATACACTGGACGCCCAGCAGGTAGCTCAAAGTACGATCATCCTCAAGATAGCCAATGCCAGGTGCAGCCCTAGCAACATACGTGACGTCTGACGTGGATTATCGACAGAAGGCAACCACAAAAAGAAGGATCAGCCTAGCTATTTCCAGCAGTATGTCCATTATTGAGCAGAATCTGACTCCATCTGATGTAAAGGAACAGCCCAGTTAATTCCTGGAGGTGCTAGCGCTTGCAACACAACCATATTCCGACGCATCTCAGTCCCATGTATCCGGTTGCTCTGGGATGTCCCATGGCCATATCTTGGAGCATGTAATACAATGGAGGGATGGCTATAGCCTACACACACACAGAACATATTATATGCTGCAGCTATAGAATATATATGCAATACATTAGGATGGTCTACCTAGCATTAAATCAACCTGAAATTCGATGACACAATATTGATTCCGTAGTCATTTCAGTTCAATGTCATAGATACAGTGTCCAAGTGTACATGGGCAGTTAAATTGGTATGGTAGCTCCCAGTTTGAATGTCACAGGTGGAGAGTTTGAGACGAATTATGGTACATTCGGTTCATTCATCTCAAGGGAACTGTTTGCTTCCTTTTATTGATCACGGGCTAAAAACTAGATACAAACCCGTTACTATGAATGATAAGTAGAGAAATTTAACATAACATTTAAGTTCTTCTGTGCTTTCTATATGATTTGATTGGCTGACAAGTTCCTTCGCAAAAGCTATGATGTCAGACAAACAGTAGCAACAGGTAGTAATTAACACAGACTTCAGAGGTGGCAAGCAGTGATGTCGTTAAAGCTCAGCCTGCTTCAACGATAGGTGCAACACTCTACCTGCAATCGCCATGCGGCACATCAGCAGTTGAATACTACCAGAATATCAAGCAGTTAAGGGGCAATGGGGCATTGTTTGTGAAGAGTAGTGTCGCAGGGAAATGCCTGGAGTCCATGTGATGTAGTGGAATGCTGTCTTATCCACAGATCTCCTGACACTTCTCAGTCCCATGCATTTGATTGCTATGGCTATCTAAAGAAACTGGCTCGTTACACAATGTATATATAGCACGCTCTTGTAGAACGTAAAATAATATATTGGGGCAGCTATTGGAAGTTACTTCCCTGTCTTACTGTTAGGATAGGCTTCCGAACACTACAACCACGGACTCTACGATGACATAAAATTTGTTGGCGATTAATTAGTTACAACCTACAAACGTTGCTCCATACTATAAATGAAGTGCCACAAAAATTGAACATTACATATGGTTTGTCTAGTCTTGTTAGAAAAAGGCTTCAACGCTGATTTAAGTCAACATACATGGTTATTAGAAATATTTTTGGCTAAGAAACTGTAGGTGCAACATACAACTATTGACATTAGTAACTTACTAAAAGAATGAACATTACATAAAAGTTTTTGTTTGAGCTTGCTAGTAAATGCCTCAGCTGATTCTAGACGGGTCACATGGCTTTACCGCTGATCTGACTCAACTTATATTGTTATTAGGCTTTGAGATTAATAGGTGCCCCGACCTTAGGCTTCAACAGCGATTGTCACGGTTGGTACTATGGTCTATGGTATAGCAGCATGTGTTGAATACGCGTATGACGACCATTGGAAGATGAGCGCTGTGACTTTCCTTTCCTTTGCTTGGAAGTTGAGACTTGATCACATTGGGAGTAGGATGAAAACTACAATTTTATTGCTTCATTGTGTCCCGATTACTCATACTAGTAGTTCAGTTCATTTGTACAGCTAATACTTTTGTATTCATGTTTTGGCACATCCTTGCACTCTCGTTTCTCACTTTTCTGATGGACATCTGAAGGACGCAGATTTGATCTGCTATTCTGCTGCAAGAATTGCTGCTACAGAGGGCATCGATGAAACAGCTATCCCAACACCTCCCAAATCCCCTTGCATCTAGGGGCAATTTGGCTGATTAAACAGACTAGTTATTCCACTGAGGAAGGATATGGTTACAACCTAAATAAACCTATACGATATATATGGTGCGGCTGTAGAACATACAAGGCTAAATATGCCTCTAACGAACAATTGGATAGCCTATCAAATCTCTTATATATATAGCACGAAGTACACAGACCCACACAATTCGCAGGGTAATAGCTTCTATCTCAGATATGGCTTTTAATGCATGAATGCCGTTACCTAATACTATGGTAATAGCTTCAGCAGAAGTAATATGGTATCGCACTCAATTGTACGCTGGCGGCTGGTTACAGAAAAAACTACCATGATCTTGTTTGCTTGGCTGCTAAGCACCTACAAGAGGTCACCAACTTTGGCGTTAGGGAGCTGATTTGTTAAATGCAGGTTCTCGCGACCAGAAAATCATTCCAAATGAGGCAAAGGAGCAGAACGGCCCTTCTTTTAAATAACATACTAAAGAAATTGAGAATATTGCATTCATGTCCTTCAGTACTAGGAGATGAATCTGCTTCTATATGCATGGAAGAAGTCTCCACAGTTGATTATTTGCGGTAACTTATAGGTTAGGAATTTACAGGCCTTCAAACTGTTTTCTTAGTCCAAGTCCTTAAAACTGCTATTTGGTGCCTCAAATTAGGCTTAAAAATGACTCTGCCGGGGTTGATATTGTTAAATGGCAGCATATAGTGAATGTGCAGATGGCAAGGCCCTTAAAGGACTAGCACCACCCCTAGCATGATGGCCTCCGTCATACAGGATGAGACAAGGTATGACAGATTACAATGATGTTTGTATCAGCAACTCCATGGGCAGCTTTCAGATCACACTTCTAACAAATAGGGCTCGACTATACAAAAGTATACTCTGTCTCATACATTGAAACAAAGTGGAAGGGACAAAAGTAAAATTCAAGTAGAAGCAATTTTCTAAGAAAATAAAAAATGCCATCTAGCTGCTTATACAGATGGTTTGTGTAACTCTAGGACGACCATACCGTTACTACAACATGCGCCCTGACTCTATATTTTGGGGAGGCACAACTAGGCCTAGTTTGGAAGCCCGAAGCCCCGTGTGGATCCTGGCATTTTCCCTGGGGCAGCCGCCCCTTGCGGAATTCGTGGCACGGGCCACAATTTTCGGCCATTTGGGAGCCCATGCCGTGGGGCTCAACGACCCGTTCCTCGTGTTTTCCCCGGGGCAGGCCCTCCTCACCTTGAGGGTCTAGCGCGACTTCATCGTCTCCGGAGCAATGCGAGATGACAAACAAGGCACAGCCGCTTCGCACCGCAGAGCCGCCGCTCCGCGTTTCTGTCGTCCTGGCACCGCCACCGCGCCAAATCCATGCCCTAGTGCAACCTTTGGCCCGCGTCCCCATCCCGACGCCGCCACCATGCTGTGCCCCCATCCAGCCACCGCCGCCAGTGGCTCGCCCATCGTCCATCTGTATCCAGAGGTACACCTAATCCTCAGCCACATCCACCATGGCGCCTCCCTTTGTCTTCCTCATCTGCCACTGTGATGTGAGGCTCATGCAATGCATTGTCTCACATTGTCAATACTTGCTACAATTCATACATTTGTGACAGATTGATCTGTTCCTGGGAAAAACAGATGGAATGGAGGATAACAGGAAGAAATGAGCCTGTGGTTTCACTCCCTGGGAAAAAAGCTTCCAAACAACAGCAGGGGAGCTTTCCTCTAGGCCTCGTTCGTTTGCGTCGGAATGGCCCGTTCCGGGTGCCATTCCAGGTGGGTCGAAGCGGCCCGTTTTAAAACCAGGTCGGTGATGAAATGATCGTTCGGTTTGGGCTGGCTCGGAAAATAAACAGGCCCAGAATCAACATTCCACCCCCTCCACGGCCCGGAATGGAGCCACAAGTCTGATCCTCAGGCTCGGATCCAGGCGACAACGCGCAGATGCGACACGGAGCTGGCGGCGCACGAGGTGACGCGGCGGCGACGCGAGGTGATGGCGTGGCGATGCGGCACATCTCCCTCGATGGCTACCACCAGACGGCGACCGTCTCCCCTCTGACGTCGACGCTCTCCGCCCCTTCTCGCCAGTAGGTCTTGCCCTCGCCTCGTCCTTCCCCTATCCTGATGGAGGTTCTTGCCCGAGGTAGTTGAGATCCATGGCACGTATGCATAGAATCTTGATTTGATTTTTAGGGAAGCCCTAGGTCGATCTGTTCTTGAGCTTCTTGCCCTAGGTCATCTGTTAATGTGGTCGATGTTCTTGAAGTACGCCGCGCCGGCCACAGGGACGACGCGCCACACGCTGGCCGCCGAGATGTTCTTGCTTCCTGTCCGAGCCACACGCGCTCTGCTGCTGTGTTTAGTTCCACTCACGTTTGGTGATACGCTACCCACCTCATTATTTCTTTCTTCTCTTCTGCTGTTTGTTGGGATGCGTCTGTTGGTTGGCGTTGCTTGTTCGGAAGAAACATTATTGTTCCAGCACTGCATGTCGCTATGCTCGCTTGCCCTCAGTAATGGATAGCGACACCAAATTTGATTTTGCTGATATTGTTACACCACTTGATTAATTTCTCTCCATCATGTGTATAACATACCTACGACTTTCTATGGTGCTGCTGGCAAAATATTGCACATTCTTTTTTATGCAAATGTTTTGAAGTTTAGCTGGCAATTTGATGTTCAGAACCATGTCCAGTTCGAGTAATTTGAGATGGCCTTAGCCCTTCTCTGCATGACAACTACTTCTGGATGGCTATGAACATATTATTGATGTTCATAGTTCATTACATGTAACACTACTGTTGGTGATAAACTTACACATTCAGTTATCATCATGTTATCTAAAACATTATTTATATTGGCTCATTGATGTTTGTTGCAACTTGTAGATTATTCCGGCACCTAGTAGGATAGGAGAAGACGAGCCTCCACCGTCTTGGGACCCGGTACCAACTCCCAAAGGCACTAAATTCTATGTATTTATATATGATCTGCAGCAGTAGGTTTAGAAATAACATGAGTAAATCTGACTATAAATTTACATGCTATAGTTCTACAATGAGTATGTCACTGCGAGATCGTATTAGAAAGAGGAGGGAGGAAGAAGACGATGACATGATGCTGCTTCTTTTCCCTGCCTTATATCTCATGGGTTCTACTAGAGGTGGAGTAGAAAAAAAAGAAACGTCATACATCAGAAGAGGCAGGTGAGGTTAAGGTTCGTCGACTCCTTGAGGGACATGTGAGAAATTGCCAAGTTGCATTTAGGATGGAACCACACATCTTCAGACAGTTGGCCACTTATCTTAGAAGGACCAGACTTGTCATTGATACAAGGATCACAGTGGAGGAGAAGTTGGGTTTCTTCCTACACATGTTAAGTCACAACTCCTCTTATGAGGATCTCCAAGTAATACCTAGAAATGAGAACAAAGCAAGCACAAGCTGAAGCTGAAGAGCGCGCAAGAGAAAGGGAGGAAAGAGAAAGAGAGGCAAGAGAAAGGGAGGCAAAAGAAAGGGATGCTGCTCAAGCCTCTGATTTCTCGATTAGAAGGTGTATCTCAGTTCTAAGTACAACGAAAGTGACAACGGAAGAAAAGGCAAAGGCTTATGCAATATTTATCAAAAGCAAAGAACATCGAGAAGCTGTCACATGTGCTAGTGAAGTGGATCAAGAATCAGCCTTGCTTTGGCTTAAAAGTGAGATGGCTTAGCAGGTATGTATCTCTGTTCTTTTCTATTCTATGCTTTGTATCACTCATTTGTTGATCACTCCAACTTTCATTTCCATACATAGTGAATTAATTTCTGTGTGCCAGAAGTAATTTCTGTCTCATGGCTTTCTCTTCACTCTGCAGCTAGAACCATGCATAAATGGACTAGCAAACTTTCATATTTATGGATTTGTGACATCTCGGTTTCTATCTTTATTACTGCAACCTGTGGCATACATGACCAAGAAATGCATATTCTTCATATTTAGTTTGTTACTGCAGCATGTAAGCTGATTTTTTTTATTCATAGCTGAACCAGATTCTGTGCAGCTAGAACAATACTGAAACTAATAGCCGAACCAGATTTTTTTTCATAGCTGAACCAGATTTTTATTTAGTTTGCTCTGAAAGTCTGAATGATGATGTCCTTCAGGATCCTGAGGGCAAGATGCCACTCTTCTGGGGGATCACTGCTGATGGTTATCGCGTTCTCTGATGTCACCTCTCAAGTCTTGGCATGAGAGTCTGTCTTTATTATTGTACTTAATTCTCGTTTGAGCGAAGCTACTATAATATATTTCATGAACTCTTTTTTTATCCTAGCCACTGTTGTTGCAAGCCACACTTGTATGGTGCCACTGTTATTTAACTTGATATTAGATTCAGTTTATGGCGCTACTTATATATCTGATTTTATTTTTGGTGTGGTGTTGAGCTATGGGAGAAATTTAGATGCTAAAATCCGATGCCCAACGAGCAGCAGGTTTTGTTCCCTGTCAATTACTGCCGAACAACAAAATGAGCAGCAGGTTTCATTCCTGGACAGGATCCAAGCCTATTCCTGGTTTGAGTTGAACCAGCTGGAATTACTCAATCCTGGCATGGATCGGAAACATGCATGGATCAAAAACAGGCCTGCCGAACGAGCCCCTAGGGGGATTGGTCTTCCTACCATGGAGGGGAAAACTGATAATACAGAATTGTCCCGGTAGGGGCTATTTTCCCTGGGATAATAGCCCCTGCTCCCAAACTAAGCCCTAGAGGGATTTTTTTTGGCCGGCAAGATTGAACACCCTGGCTGCTACTCGCTAATCTTGCTGCCTAGGAGCACCTTCCTTAAAGGCATCCTCTAGCGAGCAGACCTTGTTGTGGTGTGTCACTCGACATGCTCTGCTTAGCTGCACTCACTGATTTGCCAACGCCTCCCAGTCCCCTGCGTTTATCATTGTTGTTTGACTAAGCAGACTGATTCATTTAACCATGCACACCGCTACAGCGACGGCTCTCTCTTGTTGTTGTGGCCAATAGTTGATGGATGGACACCTACGCTGATCATATTATATGCCTGCTACAGGCTTGCAAAACTACGCCCTTACCACACATTATTTAGCGGTGTCCGAAGCATTACATCCACGTCATTTTAGGACACAGTATTGACTAGTTTTGGGTCGAATGTCACAGTGTCCTTTCTGATAAAGGAAGCTTTATTGATCTTCAACAGTTACATCAAGATTATACAATCATATCTCTGTTAAGACCATTCATGGCCTCTGCATTGATAAATTACACAAAGCCATTAAATATTATGAAGAAATAGAGAAAACGACGTCACAAAAACAGATATCATGTTGTAACCTGCAATTGTACACAAGGAGAATTCATGTTCATCCATTAACAATGGCGACACAAGTACCTCAAAAAAGGCCCTCCATAAGTAGCACTTCATATATACAGAGGAAGCAACATGTGCACACAGCACCATGATGTAACTAGAAATGCCTTGGACCAGAATTCAAACTCTAGCGAATGCCTTGGATCTGAGCTAAGATCACACCTATGTAGTTCACCATGGACATTTCCAGTCCACAAAGAGCTATCAGCTTTAGGATCGAAAGGACATAAACGACTACATGGCCCGTGGTCCGCATCAGCTGTGCGGGCTTGCAGCATGTGCTGATCAAGTGGGTCAGTGGATTGGATAGATGCAGCCACACCTGGATAAATCTTCAGACCTGCTTAATGAATGGATGCAAATGTTGAACTTATCAAGATGACCAGCGTCCCTCATGAACTCACGAACACCGATCACTCAAGTTGATGGAAATACGTACACATACACAAGCAGAGGCACACACAGAAGCTATTCGGTGCTGCACACCAGCACCAGCACTTAGTGAAAGCATGCGAACTGGTCAGTACAAGCTGGATGTATGAATTTCCTGATACCTCCCACTCCCAGCCACATGTTCAAATGGCAGTATATGACAGTATGAGCTTCACAATTTTAAAGCATTTTGTTAAATGAAATGGAGCAACGCCGTAGAAATATATAAAGGTGTAGTATACGATCTGTGTATGATGCTCTAGTATGCGATCTATATTTCACACTGTTGACTCTCGTTAGCGACACCTTTTTAGTGCTAATTAAGTGGTGTTTTGGGACCAATTCTTATACTAACCCTTTTTAGTGCTAATTAAGTGGTGTTTTGGGACCAATTCTTATACTAACCCGCCACTTGGCACTTGAAATAACCCAATTTTCGCATATGCATGTATTTTTGGAGGATTTTGATTTACGCAGGTACTTGAGCTATAAATGAGCACTTTTGGACGAAGACCAAGGTCATGCATAGCATGGAGGAATATGAAGGCCAAAAACCTAATACGACTCGGATTTCGTTCGCTCTCATCTATGGTGAACCTACCTCCAAAGAATGTGGAAGGACAAAGACTTGAAGATAAGGTCGGATTGTCGGATCTATTGACCGGCAGTCCACCCAGGAGTACCCAGATGGTTGATTTGTAGGCAAAGGGAGATCGCTGGACTAGGGAGCTCGAGGTAACACAGGGACACAGGGATTATACAGGTTCGGGCTACCCGGAGGTATAATACCCTACGTCCTGTGCTCGGGGTCTTGTATTGATCTACTCGGCGCGTTCCGGAGAACAACGGCGAGCTCTTGGTTACAATGGGGGATCTGGTAGCTAGGAATCGAATGAATGAGGGGGTCGACCTAGGCCGCCTTATATAGGCTGACGGCCTAGGGTTTACAAGTCGGTTATTTCTAATTAATGTCCGGCTCGAATCAGGAAACTAATCCAAGTCGGTTACAGCATATCCTTTGTGATCTCCGTGATCTCTGGGTGAGATCCGAGGATGTCACCGTTTACCTTGCTGATTAAGTCTTCTCCAATCTTGTCCTTCAAGCCGAGGATCCTTGTGGGGCCGGCCTAGGGTCGGCCCACATCCTTGTCAGACGTGGGACCAGGCCGACTGGTTATCCGGTCGGTAGTGGGCCCAGGGGTACCCATATCCCACAAGTCCCCGAGCAACGTGCAGGCGCGTGTCGGACTGTTGATGAAGAAGCGAAGCCATCAAGGTCGGCTGAAGCGCCTTGGTCGGCAGGCCGGCACAAGGGTGGGCGGTGCTCAAAAAAGAAAACCGTAGGTCATCCAGGGATGACCCTGGGCAGACCCGGGGCGAAGCCTCGAGTGATGTAGCGCCGAGTCGTGGCCGAGTCGGGCGCCGAGGAGCTGCACCACTTGGGGAAAGTGACACATCCTGATGGGGCATATGGAGGGCGACGCAAGGAGCCCTCCATATGGAGTAGTCCCCGAGCATTGGGCCGACTAGAAAAAGTCAGGCTAATGGTCAAAAGAGAATGATCTCCAAGCATCGGGGCAGTCAGGCCGCCCAAAGGATAAGCTCGCCAAATAACGACAAAAACAGTATTCACGTGAACGCACTGGGCGATCCTGTGGCCGGATGAAGCTAAAGGTGGTAAGGGCGGACTGAGCGCCTCGAAGAAAGGAGCTGCTGCATGGCACGGGGCTCACGAGGAGCTGCTGCGTGGCATTGGACTCACAAGGAGCTGCTGCGTGGCATTGGACTCACAAGGAGCTGCTGCATGGCACAAGGCTCACGCGCTAAACAGTGCGACCGGAGTCACATGCGGTTATATAGCACGGGGCTATAAATAGGCACCGAGGCTCAGGGCCTTGTAGTTATCAGAAAGTAGCCATAGCAACCACTTCACTTGAATATGTTGGGGACTATGTGGTGGGTTCATCCTCCGGGGAAGAACCATGGGGACTTGGTAGTTTGGTGCTAGAAGAGTGCTTGCGAAGATACTGAGGTGTTGATCAGCGTCTGAATGCTGTCCCATTCACCCCTGCATTCCCATATGAACCAAGTCATGTCGGGTGAAATGCTTTGTAGAGCGAGGGATACCCGGAGGCATTCGCTATCAACCCTCTGTTGGTGCTGTCCCGTCGACGGCTGCAGTGGTGCTACAAGAGGGCTTGCGACGAGCCCATGTGGACCAAGCTCCTGCTGATGTAGCACTTCGGGCAACGACGGGTGCTCCAGGCCGTCATCATGACGGTTTATGTGTTTGATCTTTGTAACCGGCGTAGGACCGGCTCCCTTTGTAACTTGCAGTGTTCTGATGAATCTTGCTTCTTATCATTGAGTGTGAATGCAATTTCTGTTTTCCCTATACCCGGGGGTTAATAGAGGCGTCGTAGGTTCGCATCGTAGTAACCAATTACAAAATCCTCTTTGCAACGTGCCAAGGCACCGAGTCCGGAGACCCATTGACCGGAGTCAAGAGCGCCGAGTCCCCGAGGGTCGGGGCTGGCCGAGTCCGGAGACCCATTGACCGGAGTCAAGAGCGCCGAGTCCCCGAGGGTCCGGGCTGGCCGAGTCCGGAGACCCGTTGACCGGAGTCAAGAGCGCCGAGTCCCCGAGGGTCGGGGCTAGCCGAGTCCGGAGACCCATTGACCGGAGTCAGAGCGCCGAGTCCCCGAGCGTCGGGGCTGGCCGAGTCCGGAGACCCATTGACCGGAGTCAGAGCGCCGAGTCCCCGAGCGTCGGGGCTGGCCGAGTCCGGAGACCCGTTGACGGAGTCAGAGCGGCCGAGTCCGGAGACCCGTTGACCGGAGTCAAGAGCGCCGAGTCCCCGAGGGTCGGACTGGCCGAGTCCGGAGACCCGTTGACCGGAGTCAAGAGCGCCGAGTCCCCGAGGGTCGGGGCTGGCCGAGTCCGGAGACCCGTTGACCGGAGTCAAGAGCGCCGAGTCCCGAGGGTCGGGGCTGGCCGAGTCCGGAGACCCGTTGACCGGAGTCAAGAGCGCCGAGTCCCCGAGGGTCGGGGCTGGCCGAGTCCGGAGACCCGTTGACCGGAGTCAAGAGCGCCGAGTCCCCGAGGGTCGGGGCTGGCCGAGTCCGGAGACCCGTTGACCGGAGTCAAGAGCGCCGAGTCCCTGAGGGTCGGGGCTGGCCGAGTCCTTGGCAAAGAGCCGTTGGCGCGCGGAGAGCCGTTGGTGCGCAGTTAACGGAACTCCCGCGGATTCCGTCCGTCAATTGTGGCGCCGTTAGGGTAATTTGGATCGACGGAAGGCGATAAATCGAAGTGTTCACCGGCGGCTTTTACCACGGTCATTTCCAAATCGCGAAACATCCCGCGCCTCCACCACCGCTTAGAGCTGCTGTGAGAGCGATTCACCCGCCATCCACGCGCCGCCGCCGGAGTTCAAGCGCCGCCGCCGCCGCTACGTGCCTGCGTCCTCCCTGAGCCCCCGTGACGAAGATGGCGGACCCAAGGGAGGCGACGAACACGTCCGCATCGGGCGAGGAGGTGCCGCCGGCGACGAGGGTGACAGGTGCATCCCTTTCCGCTGTGGGTGGCGATGCTGACGCGGAGAAGGAGATGGCGCCCTCCGCGGGCCAGTCTGGGGCCGCGGGGGATGCCGCCGCCCGTGAGGGCGGCGATTCTGCTGTGCCGGCGGCCGCCGCCGGGGCGGACGCGAGGGGAAGGCCGTGGCCCAGTCTGGGGGGGCCCCGGAGCTAACCTCCGTGCCTGGGGAGTGCCGCCACAGGAGCCTGCCTGGGGCCAATCCTCCATCACCGAGGAGCGGCTCCAGGAAATGGAGAGCCGGGGTGTGCTTGGGCCGCGAGAGATCCTGCAATGGCGACCCGCCGGCGACGATGCCCGACCATGGGAGCGCTCGGAGACCGAGATGGCCGTCTTCGCGCCGTTCTTCGAGCGTGGGTTCGGATTGCCCACTGGTGACTTCTTCCGCGGCCTGCTGCACTTCTACGGAGTTGAGATGAGTCATTTGAACCCTACCTCAATTCTGTCAATCTCTGTGTTCATCCATTTGTGCGAAGCATTCCTTGGAGTGCCACCACATTTTGGTCTGTGGCGGCGCCTGTACCGGATGAAGACATATGGTGAGGGGTCTGGCAAGGGGCCTGCCAGGATAACTGGGGGAGCCGGGTTCGCGCTGAGGGCCGGCATGTCCAAGAGATACTTCATCTTGGACATGAATGATTCCAACAAGAACTGGCGGTAGGAGTGGTTTTATGTTGCGAACCACCCCCCTACTCTTCCTGCTCGAACTGGGCACCGGCCACAGGAGAAGAAGTGTTGGGGATCACTTCCCGTAGGCGACGAGTTGAAGGCAGCCGAGGAGCTGTTGGAGTTGATCGCCGAGGCGAAGGTGAGGAAGCTGTCCGCCGTGGCAGTGATGATCTCCTTCGTTCAGCGATTGATGCAACCAATCAAGGACCGGGTGCATCCTGGGTACGAATTCCAGGGTGGCCGAGACCCGACCTCGGGAGCAGGCCCGGACGGTTCCTGTTCCTGAGATATGTGAGAGAATCTCAGGGTTCATGCGGGGCCAAATCCACAACGAAGGGACGCCTGTGCCATTTTCTTTGAAGAACCCTCCTCCACCGGTAACTTCGTTGTTCTCATGCATGTTGTGTATCCTGCTGCTTGGCTGCTAAATTTCTGACAACCGATTCTTGTTGTTATTTGTTTGTCTCACAGGAGCGAGCAGCAAAGTATTATCGTCAGGCTCCCTTGCCCGAGGGCGAGGTCCGGGTGGAGAGGCTGCTGTCGGTGGAGGAGGCATCCCGAATGCCTCAAGTCATTGATGAGGGCGGCCGACTGGGAGGAGGTCGGCATCATCCCGGCTCCTCGGGAGGAGGCGGAAGAGGATCCGGTGACGCGGATACTTGGCGTCAGCTTGGGGCGGCCGTTGCGCCAAGTCGTGCGTAAGCTGACCCCGGCCCAAAGGGTGGCTCGAGAAGAGTCTCCCAAGTCTGATCTGAGACTGGGACAAGCCGCGCGGGCCGAGGCCGAGGCACGGAGGAAGAGGAAGGCTGCGGATGACGCAGGAGGTAGCGCCAACAGGTCTCCGTTGGGGCTTGAGTCGGAGCGGCCCGCACAGCAGGCTGCGGGGGCTCAGGGGAGCATCTTTGCTCAGCCAGGGCTGCGGCCGGATGCAACCTTGTTGCCGAGCCAGACGCCTCCGCAGGTGTTGCGCGGCGTTCAGTTCAAGCGTCCGCGCAAGGGCGGGTGAGTAGTCTTTGAGTTTCTGATTGTTTGATGTCACACCCGATTTTGAGGACAAAACCGAATGCATAGCATATGTGTGCCAGGATCCATTCTCACACATATGTTGACGTCATCAGTGAAAATATCATAAGACAGTGTTCAAAACGAACAAAAGAGAGTACATAACTTATTTACACTCAGCGATAGAAGACACGAAGGTCTTAACCGTTTCACCGACAACCTAAAACGAAAGAAGCTTCACGACTTCTCCACAGGCTTGACTGGTTGACGCAAAGCCTCAGAACTCCTCGAAGTCACTGAAGTACTCCACATCCTCATTTTCTTCTGAATAGCAGTTTTAGCAAGGGTGAGTACACTTATGGTTGGTACTCAGCAAGCGGGGGAAATATGCAAGGCCATCAAAGGGGGGTTTCAGGCTCATGCGGTTAGCACTTTTAGTTGGTCACATTTTATTAGCGAGCACCTATTTACTAGGTATAAGTTTATACCAACCCAATTAAGCAAGAGAGAACCCACAAACTATTCCAAAAACCAAGGAACCACAATTTAATATCATATTTAGGTTCAATTATCATGTGAGGGTCCAAGCCGCTCTTAACCGTGAGCACGGCTGATATATCAGTTTGACACTCTGCAGAGGTTGTACACTTTACCCACAGCTCGTGTTCCCCATGTCGCCCGGGTTTGCAAGGCCCTTAAACACTTCCGAGGTGAGTGGCTAGGGGTTCACTACGAAGCCTTTACAAAGACTCAAAGCTAAACTAGCAGCCCGCTAGAGTTTCGGCCACGGTGAGGTCCATAACCCTCCCTAATGAGGCCGTACCTTAGCAAAGGCTACTCCTCCAAGAGGACCGGGCTATGACCCCTTCACCGTCCCCCTCCTTGCCCTTTCGGTAAGGCCACTAGTCAACCCCAAGTCTAATTAATCAGCTAAGATTAGAGCCATATAATACTGTGGTTGCACTGTTTTCTTGGGTGGTTCTCCATGTTCCATTTAATCAGGATAATCTTGTAATTAACCATGTATATCAACAATTAAAGCCATGTTTATCATATTCAAAAGTTTGATATTACCATCCCAAGATTAAGCAACTAAGCATTTCTACCCATCAAGGATTATTAAACCCGGTGTATCAAGGTTGAGGGAATAAAAACTAGGTATATCCTATGAATAGGCATCCCATCAAATTAATGCAATACATAAAAGTAAATGTGATTAAAATGCTGTTACTGGGTTGAAGAATATGAAGAAGGAGGCCACTTGCCTTCCTCTACAAACTGCTGTTCTTCTTCGATCTGCTGCTCCTGGCCTTCCTCGAACGGGACGTCTACACGATCACACACAAGCATACAACAAAATAAATAAAACAGTACAACAAACAGTACCAAAAGCATAAAACAAACACCTAGAACTAAAGGTTACGCAGAGACGATCGCGTGAACGCGAAAATCGTCCAAAACGGATTTAAAACGGCGAAGATACACTAATTACAAGGTTCAGGGACTAATATGCAAATAAACCTATGTTTTCGGGTTGTTTTGTAATAAAACCGAGGACTAAAACATAAATAAACCTAAACATCAGGGTTAGAATCATAAAAAGAGCAGAGAGGACAGCGAGTTCAAATATTGGAAAGGTCAGGGGCTTAAACATAAAAAGAAAGGGCATGGATATAAATATTTTCTACCGAACTTGGACGGCGGGTTAATTTGCGAAAAAGGGGAGGGCTCTTATGTAAAATGGTCAAGTTGACCGGTATGCAGTTGTTTTGACTTGGGTTAGGATCTGATCTGAGCCATCCATTCGAAAACCAACGGTGGGGGAAGCTTCTGGTGGCCGCCGGCGATTCCGGGTGGCGGCGCCGCCCTTGGACGCGGCGAAGCTCGCCGGAGCTGGCTCGGATCGGCGCTAGAGGGCACTAGGGATGATGGGAAATGCACAGGGAGGAAGAGGGGATCGCGGGGAGTTCACCTAGGGACTTCACGTCGTCGGGGAAGCGCCGGAGACGGCCGGTTGGCGAGCGGCGGTGCTCGGCAACTCCGGCGAGGCTCGGTTCGTGATTTGGTGGAGGGTTTGGAGTGGGAATGGGACGGGGATGCTCGGGGTGGAGAGCTGCGGCTTATATAGGGGCTGAGGGAGGAGCGGGAGCGGCACCGGGAGAGGAATCGGAGGAGGGGCGGCGGCCGGCATTGATGGTGGAGTTCTCGGT
>CM014271.1:69830720-69873895 GCA_004135705.1 Alloteropsis semialata | reverse complement strand
ACCCCAGAGAATCGCACGGAGATGGGAGAGCTGCCAAGGAGCCCCCCTCCCCCACTTGAAGATGACGACAACCAGCTCCTTGAGGAAGATCTGGATGCCGATCCAGTCGTTCACGTGCTTCCCCAAGTTGACTCTGGAGCAGCAGATGGAGCTTGACGCCGCCGACCAAGCGAGCGAGCTCCGGAAGCTGCAAAACGTGGCCGGCGTCTTAACCCGAGTTGTACAGGTATGTCTCCCTAGTGCCATGTTGTAGATGTAGCGCGGACAATGACCCTGAGGCCAATTGTTCTGTGTGACAGGGTTTCACGGAACGGATCGCGAGAGACCTCGACTTCAGGCGGCAGGCCCTTGAGGACCGTCGGGCCTTGGCGCAGGTCCACACGGATAGAGTCCGTGAGGCGGAGGCTGCCAAGGAATTCCAGAGACAGAGGGAACGGGAGCTTGCCGACCTGCAGAAGACCAATGAGGATCTCATGAACGACATGAGTGTTCTCACGGAAGGTGAGTCCTTCGTACATTGCTTGCTGATGTAACTCCGAGCATCCTGTGCTCATGGGCCTTTCCTTGCAGGGGCGAGGAAGAAGGAGGCTGCTCTTCAGAAGAGAATCGACGAGTTGGCCGGGGCCAAGAAGAAACTTGAAGATGAGCTGGCCGGAGCCAAGCATAAGCTCGAGGAGGAGGTGCGAGGGCTTAAAGCAATCAATCTTAGCCTCGCTGCCGAATCCGAGCATCTGAAGGAGGCCAATCAGGCCCTGAAGGACGCGCATGACCAGGCCATGCATGGTGAGTGCCTTTCACCGAGTCTTCTGGAGCTTGTTGATAGCCGTTGTTCTTATCAGAGTTCTTTGCAGGGCTTCGAACGGAGCTGATGGAGCTGAAGCAGGCGGCTGAAGTTAACGCCAACTCGTTGGTGCCTGCCGGGTCCGGCCCGGCAACGGCGACGCTGGCGGAGCGGCTCAGGGCCGGCCCGAATCGTGCGGCTCAGTTGATGCAGCGGACGGCAGTCGGCTTCGGAGCTCGGATCCTGGCGCTGTTCAGAATTCACTTCCCGGCGCAGGAGCTGGCCCAATTGCCGACGGTATTCCCGAAGAGCTCGCTGATGAAGAGTTCGACGAGTTAGTCGAGGAGTGTACTCCTCTGGCTGAGACTATGGCAACAGAGATTGGCCTGTAAAAACAATTATGAATGTAAACTCTGCAGAATTTATGTATATAAAATTCTGGCTTATTTGAAGTATGAGTGTGCACTGGTGCTTTATTAGACCCTTTTCCCTGCCGACTAGGACTTTGCGTCACTCGACTGGCCACTGCTCCGTGCCGTTTAAGCACCCTTTTTTGACCCGCTCACCACTTCTCACGGAGAGGACGGCTTACCCAGCTACACTGCTCAGCGGGGAGGCTTAGGTGTAGGGGGCGCACGGGTTGAGCACGGAGCTCAGGGTTTCACAGCTGGGGACTCGGACCAGCTGAGTTAGCTTAGTAGTCGCCGGGGGGAACATAGGGTTGGGCAAGGACTCGGAAGTCGAAGTAAGCAGGTACCCCCCCAGATATCGTGATGAAGAAGACACAACCTGGGTCGGGCCCAGTCCCCGAGCATCAGCATGGATGCCGGGTTGAAGCAAGCCATGAGGCAAAAGTAATTTTATTAATACTAGACAAGGAATACATAGCTTTTGTTTAATTTCTACGGGTAGAACTTGACGAGGTGCTCGATGTTCCACACGTTTGGGACGGGGTCACCATTAGCCCACTGAAGGCTGTATGTTCCTTGCGAAACCACTTCTTTGACGATGAAAGGACCCTCCCAGGGGGCGGATAACTTGTGCTTGTCCTTGGTGGACATGACTCGGCGCAGGGCCAAGTCACCGACGTTGAGTGAACGTTCCCGGACGTTCTTGTCGTGGTAGCGCCGCACCTGCTGCTCATGCCTGGCATGTCTGATCAAGGCGGCGAGTCAGTGTTCTTCGAGGCAGTCGATGTCGACCTGGCGGCCGATTTCTGCTTCCCCTTCTTCATAGTGCTGGATGCGCGGAGCACCGTGGGTGACGTCGGCTGGGAGGACGGCTTCGGAGCCGTATACCAGAAAGAAGGGAGTGTATCCCGTTGCTCTGCTCTTCTGCGTTCGTAGGCCCCATATGATATGGGGTACTTCCTTAGCCCACCGACCAGGGTGTTTATTAAGTTTGTCGTACATGGCCTTCTTGAGCGAGTCTTGGACCATGCTATTGGCCCGCTCGACCTAGCCATTGCACCTGGGGTGCGCCGTGGAGGAGTAGTAGACGTCGATGCAGTTGTCCTGGCAGAAATCCCAGAACTCGTGCCCTGTGAACTCGGATCCGAGATCCGTTACGATGTGGTTTGGAACGCCAAACCGATGGGTAAGCTCTTGAATGAACTTGGCAGTTGTGGCCGACTTGGTGTCGGTCACGACCTTATACTCGATCCATTTGGTGAACTTGTCGACCGCCACCAAGATGTGCTTGAACCCGCCCGGAGCGGTTTTGAAGGGCCCAACGTTGTCGAGTCCCCATATGGCGAATGGCCAAGATGGGGGGATAGTCCAGAGTGCCTGGGCCGGCAGGTGCTTTTGCTTCTAGAAGAACTAGCAGCTGGTGCAGCTGCGTACCAACTCCTTGGCGTCCGACAGGGCCGTCGGCCAATAGAACCCCGCCCTGTAAGACTTGCCGACTAGTGTGCCGGCCGCCGCGTGATTACTGCAGGTACCCGAGTGGATATCTTGGAGCAAGGTGATGCCTTCGTCCCGGAGGACACACTTCATGAGTATTCCCGTGGAGGCTGCTTTTCTGTATAGGGCGTCACCAATGACTACGTAGTTTGTCGCACGCCGAGTCAATTTCTCGATTTCTTCCTTCGTATCCGGTGACCAGTTCTCTATGAGGAAAGCTATGAAGGGGGCGCGCCAGTCTGCTTCCACCACGAGAACTTCGTTGGTCGGCGGGCCACCCGGAGGTGACGCCGGCTTGGGTACGGGGCTGCCGTCCTCAAGCATCTTGATGGACGGGGTGCGCAAGTCTTGGACGAAGACGCCGACTGGCACCTGGGCTCTGGTGGACCCTAGCTTGGACAGGACGTCGGCGGCGACGTTGTCTTCTCGAAGGAACTCGAGGCCATAGAAGTGGGCCTCAAGTTTGCGCACCTCTGCGCAGTATGCGCTCATGGTTTCCTTGGTCGTGTCCCAGTTCTTGTTCACCTGCTCGACGACTAGCTTGGAGTCGCCATAGCACATGAGTCGCTTAATGCCGAGTGACACCGTGATCCGGAGACCGTGGATGAGGGCTTCGTACTCGGCCCCATTGTTGGTAGCCTGGTAGTGTATCTGGAGAACATACTTGAGGTGCTGTCCCTCTGGGGAGATGAACAGCACTCCTGCGCCGGCTCCCTCAAGGTTGAGGGCTCCATCGAAGTACATCTTCCAGTGCTCCGGCCGTTCCACAGGGGTCGGCGTCTGGATCTCTGTCCACTCGGCCACGAAGTCGGCCAAGACCTGGGACTTGATGGCCTCCCGTGGCTCGAAGTTGATGGTGTGTTCGCCGAGTTCGACGGACCATTTGACTATGCGCCCGTTGGCGTCTCTGTTGTGGAGTATGGCTCCAAGGGGGAAATTCGAGATGACTCGAATCACGTGGGCCTGGAAATAGTGCCGCAGCTTCCTGGCGGTTATCAGGAGCGCGTAGAGCAGCTTCTGAGGATGGGGGTACCGTACCTTGGACTCGCTGAGTACCTCGCTGACGAAGTATACAGGGCGCTGGACCTTGTATGGGTGGCCTTCTTCTGGGCGTTCGACGACTAGGGCCGTGCTGACCACATGAGTGGTAGCCAAGATGTACAGCAGGAGCTCTTCCCCGGGGGTCGGACCCGTAAGAACCGGGGGCGTGACTAGGAATTCCTTGAGGTCGGCCAGGGCCTTGCTTGCCTCAGGGGTCCACTCGAACTTGTCTGCCTTCTTGAGTATCTTGAAGAACGGAAGTCCCTTCTCGCCGAGCTTGCTGATGAATCGGCTCAGGGCCGCCATCATTCCAGTGAGCTTCATGATATCTTTCTTACACTTGGGCTCCTTGAGGTTGCGTATGGCATCCAGCTTGACTGGGTTTGCCTCGATGCCGCGCTGGCTAACCAGGAAGCCCAGGAGCTTTCCTGACGGCACCCCGAATACGCACTTCGTGGGGTTGAGCTTCCATCTGAATCGGCGCAGGTTGTTGAAGGTCTCCTGCAAGTCGGCGATGAGGGAGTCGGCGTCGTACATCTTGACGACGACATCATCCACGTATGCTTCCACATTTCGGCCGATTTGGCTCTGCAGGCAGCCTTGGATGGCCTTCTGGTACGTGGCTCCAGCATTCTTCAACCCGAACGTCATCGTCTTGTAGCAGTAGATGCCGTGTGGGGTGATGAACGCTGTCTTGTCCTGGTCGGACGTCTTCAAGGCTATCTGGTGATAGCCCGAGTAGCAGTCGAGAAAACACAGGAGTACGCAGCCGGACGTAGAGTCGACGACTTGGTCAATTCGCGGAAGTGGAAAGGGGTCCTTAGGGCAGTAGCGGTTGAGATCCGTGTAGTCAATGCACATTCTCCATTCAACGGATTGCTTCTTTACCAGTACAGGGTTTGCAAGCCACTCAGGGTGTTTGCATTCTCTAATAAAACAGGCAGCTAGGAGCTTATTAAGTTCTACCCTAATGGCCTCCTTGCGCTCTTGGGCGAATCGGCGTAGCTTCTGTTTTGCAGGCTTCGCGGTCTTGCTCAAGTCCAAGGAGTGCTCAGCCTTCTCCCTCGGAACACCCGGCATGTCTGATGGCTTCCATGCAAAAATGTCCCAGTTGTCCCGGAGGAAGGAGGTGAGCGCGTCTTCCTATTTTGGAGTGAGCCCTGGCCCTATGAGGGCCGTCTTGGAGGGGTCATCGAGTCCCAAGCTGATCGCTTTGGGGGCGTCTGCAGGTGCCAGCGCCGTGGGCTGCTACTTCTGCTCCGGGAGGACAGGCTCGCCGGCTGCCGCCTTGGGGGCTTCTTCCGCCAGTAGGGTGGCGTTGCCGAGTTGCTGGGATAGCTCGGCTATCTTGATAGCCTCGCCGTCGCACTCGAAGGAGGTCCTGATGTCTCCACGGATGGAGAGGACGCCATTAGGCGCCGGCATCTTGAGAACCAGGTAGGTGTGGTTCGGAATCGCCATGAATCGGGCCAGCATGGGCCTGCCAAAGATGGCGTGGTATGAGCTCTTGAAGTCAGCTACCTCGAAGTACAGGTACTCCGTGCGGTAGTTGTCGGCCGTGCCGAACGTGACAGGCAAGGCGACTCTTCCTATCGGGTAGGAAGCTTTTCCTGGCACAATGCCATAGAACGGATCTTCGGCGCTCAGGAGCTTGCTGTAGTTGAATCCCATGCTGTTGAGAGTGCTGGTGAAGATGATGTTGAGAGCGCTCCCGCCATCGATCAGGACCTTAGAGAGGAGGACCCTGTCCACGACGGGGGCGACGACGAGTGGGTAAGACCCTGGCTCGGGGAGGTAAACCCAGTGGTCGGCTCGGCTAAAGGCGATAGGCATCTCCGACCACTGGAGGTATTCCACCGGCTTGGTGGAGACCATCTTCACTTCGCGCTTGTGGAGTTTTCCCTTGCGCCGATCTGGGAAGGCACCGGACCCCCCGATGATGACGTTGACCTGGCGGTCAGCACACTGGAAGTCGCCGTTGGCGTCGCGCCTGGGCGCTTCCGGCGGTGGCGGTGGTCGGCGTTCGTCGTCGTGACGACGTTGATCATCCCGGCGAGCTGGAGCATCGCGGTCGCGCTCACCACGGTGGTAGTCGTCGCGGCGGTCGCGGTCTTCTCTGCGGCGGTAGTCGTCCCGCCGGTCGCCGTTGTAGCCATCGCGGCGGTAGTTGTTGTAGCGGCCGCCGTTGTTGTTGTTGTAGCGCTGCTTCTTGGTTGGCGGCAGGGCGCCGAGTTCTTTAAGCAATGCATGACAATCGCGGAGAGTGTGCTTCACGTCTTTGTGAAAAGGGCACTGATCGTTCAGTGTGTCGTAAAACTCCTCGGGTAGGAACCTGGGTTCTGGCCGGCCTTCTGCTTCCGCTACGGCTACGAGGGGCTCAGGGCCTCCCTTGCGCCCACGTGACGGCTCGTGGCGCTTCGAGTTGTCAACCCGGTCGTCGTCCTCCGGGCGCTTCTGTTTGCTCTTGAATTGGGCCTGTTCAGCCTGATCCGCCCGAACCTCCAAGTTGACCACCTCCATCAGGTCAGAGACCGTGATAAGGTTAGTTTTGAAGAGCGTACGGAACAGCTGAGTGTCAATGAGGCCGCGCCGAAAGGCGTCGATGACGTCCCGGTCCTGGACATCGGCGATCTTATTCTGGTTATCGAAGAACCGGTCGGTGTAGTCTCGGAGACTTTCACCCTTCTTCTGCTTGACATTATCCATATCGAATCTGGTGCCTGGCCGGGTGTAGCTTGCTTGATAGTTCTTGGTGAATGCATGGCAAAGGTCTGCCCAGCCGTCAATGGTGTCCCGGGGGATGCCCTCAAGCCATAGGAGTGCTTCTTTGCCTAGCATCACAGGGAAGTAGGCGGCAGCTTGGTCGTTGGAGCCGTGGGCAGCCTTGACTGCTGTATGGTATGTCTTGAGCCAGAGCTTGGGGTCAGAGCGACCGTCGAACTTCTCCACGAGGGCTGGCTTAAAGGACTCGGGCCAACGGATGGCGCGGAGTCGGGCGGTGAAGGCGGCAAAGCCGTCATAGACCTCCTCGTTGTGGTGGTCGCGGCGGGGAGATCGAACTGGGTCGGCTCGGGGCCGAACATCGTCGCGCCAGTGGCGGCGGTCGTCTCGCGGGTGGCCGTACCGTGCGTCGTACTGCTCGCGCTCCATGAGCTCATGAACAACACGGCGTTCGGCGTCTTCTGCTCCAGCGTCACCAGCCTCCCCCACCGGCTGGCGGTCGGGTCGGCCGTATTCCCGGTCATACCGTTCGCGGCGCTCGAGCTCGGCAGCGTCACGTTCCTGGTGCCGGGCATCGAGGTCAGCACGGAGGTCCCGGGCGTAGTCCCTGATGCGATCACGGAGATCCTCAGGTGGTTGATGACGCTGGCGCCTGTTGCGCCGCGCTTGGTGGCGTTCGCGGCGATGATCCGCATTGCACGGGTTACGCCGCTCCTCTTCTTCGTCTTCGTGGTGGTTCTGGGCCACCTCTTCTTCCACGACGGGTAGCGGGGGGTTCCTCTGACGAAGGTGACCCTGATCCGATCTGCTTTGAGCAGAGCGATGGCTCGACGAGCGAGTCGAGTTCGATCGCCCAGATCGGGATCTGGCAGCACGATACGAACGCTCGATCTGCTCCTGGGCTGCTTCCAACTGAGCTCGGGCTCGCTGCACCTCAGGGGTGTCAGGCATGTGTCCCAGCTCGGCGAAAGCGGCGGCGACGTTAGCCTGGGGCGTGCGGAACGGCACCCTAGCGAAGGCTCCATCGAGGTTCTGGGGTCGGACCCCATGGGGGCCCCGAGGAGGAGGCGGCGGTCTTGGTGGTGCCCCCGGAGGGACCACTCCGGCAGCTGCGGCAGCTGCAGGGTTCCCGGCCGCTGCGTGCAGGGGGCAGGGCGGCTTCTTCGGCACGGCGGCGAGCTCGGGCGGCGTTTCGCTCCCGTTTGCGATCTTTAGCCAGATCTGTATCTCCGTCCTGAGTAACTGAATCCTCAGAGACGAAGACTTCACGCCCCGGAGGCGTGGTGTAGCTGGAGTCGTTGCTCGAGTCAGCCGGAGCCGGCAAGAGCACGCTTGTGGCGACCTGGAACTCGCCGCAGTCCGGAGACTGGGTGGGCTGGGGTGGCGTCTCAGATTGGATCTGGGACATATCTTCCCGGAGTCGAGCCGAGTAGATTGACGAAGGGCTGCGGAGCCCTAGCGGGAGCGATTTGCGGGGTCGGCGCAGGGCCTCCTCCGACATGGTGATGCACTCGGCCAGGGTGTCCTGGACACGATCCAACCCGGCGAGGAGTTCGGCCGGGGGCGGGAGTCTCTGGCGAGTGTTCAGGCGCGGAGCCTGGTCGTCGATGGAGATCGCATCGAGCCGCTGCTGGAGCGGGGCGATGATTGACGAGGCGATCGGCGACGAGGTCAGCGCAGAGCTGGTCGGCGTGGGGGCGTCGGGCGTCGTGGTGGAGGTGGAGGCGGTGGTGGTGGCGGAGTGGATCTCAGCGAAAAAACTGATGCCCTCCAAGTTCGTGGCGCAGTCCTTGATGGAGTCGGGGAAGACGACGGAGCGACGATCTGCCATCGAGCTAGCTGTATTGCCCGGCGATCACCCCTACCTGGCGTGCCAACTGTCGGATCTATTGACCGGCAGTCCACCCGGGGGTACCCAGATGGTTGATTTGTAGGCAAAGGGAGATCGCTGGACTAGGGAGCTCGAGGTAACACAGGGACACGGGGATTATACAGGTTCGGGCTACCCGGAGGTATAATACCCTACGTCCTGTGCTCGGGGTCTTGTATTGATTTACTCGGCGCGTTCCGGGGAACAACGGCGAGCTCTTGGTTACAATGGGGGATCTGGTGGCTAGGAATCGAATGAATGAGGGGGTCGACCTAGGCCGCCTTATATAGGCTGACGGCCTAGGGTTTACAAGTCGGTTATTTCTAATTAATGTCCGGCTCGAATCAGGAAACTAATCCAAGTCGGTTACAGCATATCCTTTGTGATCTCCGTGATCTCTGGGTGAGATCCGAGGATGTCGCCGTTTACCTTGCTGATTAAGTCTTCTTCAATCTTGTCCTTCAAGCCGAGGATCCTTGTGGGGCCAGCCTAGGGTCGGCCCACATCCTTGTCAGACGTGGGACCAGGCCGACTGGTTATCCGGTCGGTAGTGGGCCCAGGGGTACCCATATCCCACACGGATGACTTTGGGATAAGACGAATCAGGTAGACATAAGGAAGGTTATCAAGACCCAATCTTATCCCAAAGCAACCGACGTCAAATACCCACATGCATTGGCAAATCAATTCCTGGAGGCTCAAGGAGGTTCCATGCAAAAGATGGTGCCGAGGCGGGCCAAAAAGGCCCTAGGCCGCCGGCCTAGGCCTTTCCTGCGCCGCTTCGACCTCCCCTTCGAGCTAGGGTTTCCTTGGACTATTTATAGCCCCGGTACCCCGAAGGCACGGCATCCATCCACCAGAACTCGGTGAAACCTAGGGCATACTCCAAAGGAAGACGACGGCCGCCACAAGTCCTCGAAGTTGTCTAGGGATGGCTTAGGCCAACCCTAGCCACCATAGCCTCCCTGCGTGATTGTGCCATGGCGGAGTATAGGAGCTAGTAGTGGATCATCTATGGTATGTACTTGGAGGTGATGATCTAATACATCTATTATGTGAATAATTTTCTTTATGTCATCCGATCTTTTAGCGACTCAATTCCTCCTTCTATGATCTTGTGCTTTTCTTGGGTTTGCTTTGCTTTCAATCTATTATGCATATAGATTGCTTGGGGTGATCTTGTACCCATGGTGGCTAGAGGTTCATACCGGATCTACCAAGAGGTTCAATACGTTCTTCGCGAACGTGCTCTTAAGTTACCCACGCCGATAGGGAGCATCGTGCCAGGGTGTGATCCCGTGTACGGTGAGGCTTTCGGGGGTTTGACCGGAGGATAGTAGTTTACAGATTGCTTTGGATGAGGTGCATGATGCGCTTGCTCCTATTTGCTAGAACTACAAGTAGAAGGCGATAGGCTTGTTTACCCCTTTGGTTGTGCTTTAATCCTTGCATATATTCATGGGTGTGATCAATCTACACTTCACTCACATCTCAAAGGTTTACTTTATATGCAATCAACGCTTAATGCTAGGAATAGACCCGTTAGATTAGATGGGGAACCCCAGTAAGTTCATTGTCGATCTACGGATTGATAAACCTTGGATGGAATACTCTAAGGGAAAAACTATGATGATCCGTGCACTTGCGGTTCACAATTGGCACGTCTATGGACCGTTAACAAGCTTTTCTGGCGCCGTTGCCGGGGATCGGCAACTCGAACCCTAGGGCGATCTATCTAATTTTTCGGACTAACCTTAATTTTTATTATTGCATATATCCTGTGTTTCTTGTTTGTGTCCATGTTTGTAGGTAAAACCCTAGACATAAAGCGATCGAGAAGTTCTCAACATCCAAACTTTGACAAGTCCAAATCTCGCTCAAACAAGTTGATGGCTACATCAAGATCCGCTCTTTAGTGGTAGGTGCTAACTTTTGTTAGTGGCCCATCATCCGCTATCGAGCCCACACACAAAACAAGTAAAGATGAACAAGGTATGCCGCCGTGTCAATCAATTTTTAAGACTAATGTTTTTTGGAGATTTGTTTGTCCAAGCTTTAGGTGATGAATCATGCCCCGAAGAAGTCATGAGATCCCATCATCAATATCTCTGGAAGGTTGCTGTTGAGACCAGTTTTTCACCCATTATCAGGGAAGTACCATGGAGGAAAATTAGAAAATATGAAGCTCCATCAAATATTCTTTCCAACGCATCAGGAATCGTAAAATTTGGAGATCGGTGCAAGGAGTTATGGTAAAATCTTTCAATACTACGCATTCTGAAATTTGTTCGGACAGAACATAGTGCTGGAGTAAAACAAGCGTAACTCTTTCATCCGGAGTCCGTTTGAAGTGAATGAGCACTGGTTGGAAAGATAATTTGATGCACATCGCAATGGAGTAGAAGTTTGGTACATGTTCTGCACTGGACGAAGAGGAATTCAACGAAGAATAGGCAACAGCAAACAAATGAGAAGGTGATGATGATGTCAAGGGATGATTGGAGGGCCTTGAACATAAAAGATGATGAAGTTGATCAAGACTGGAGGTAACAAGATTAGAAGCACCACGACACCACCAATCTTCTAAAGTAGGATGCTCAAGAAGTTTCTTGTTGAGTGATGCTACCAACAAAGGAAACCGCTCAGATCATCGATACAAAGCACAAGAGCCCCTATGATCCCGAGACCTTGGGTAAAGCCAGAACTATGGAGAAGACACATCATTGAAACCATGCTACTTGCTGGTGAATCAATTGTGATGACCTTGAAGGCTAGGGATGCACAACACGACGCTCCAAAGACAACAAGATCAAGATCATCAACATCTCAGGATCAATTCGCAAGAAGGTAGTGTTCGCATCAAAAGTCTGCACAACCTCTGAAGAAAATGGCAGAATATTTTTGGATATTTCAAAGCCCCATGAAGTTCCGGTTCCAACGAAACAAGAATCAAGTCAATTGGAGATTCCTACAAGTGGTTATGATCAAAACATGGAAGGTCGTGCATTCTGAAATTTTCTAGACAGCACGCAGCGCTGAAGTAAAATTGGCATAACTCTCTTATTTGAACCCCGTTTAAGATGAATGACCACTTGTTGGAAAGGAAATTTCATAAACTTGTCAATAGAAATATATTTTCATATATGTTCTATTCTAGATACAGGAAAAAATCCACGAAGAATAGAAAGGAGCAACGTGATGAGAACAAGGTAGAGGAGATAACGATGACAACAATGAAGAGGAGCTTGGGCAATGCTTTCATCGAGTGTACATGATCAAATTCAGAAGCTTAGAACAAAATGAAGACCCCCAAGAACATTGGCATATGAAGATACAAGCCGGCAACACTCAATTCATGAAGATGTTAGAAGTAAACCACGATGGATTACAAAAGGCAACATCAAGCTGCATGGATACTTGGGATTCTCGCACGAAGGACCATGCCTTCACAACAATGAGAAGGTAGGTGAGAAAGTCTAGCTTTATGACTTCAAATGAAGCGCTTTGCGGGAGGCAACCCGATCTTTTGTTTATTATCTATATAAGATGATGGTCTACACTGTGCTCTTTAATCGAAACATCAAGTAACATTGTACCATTGCTCTAATAAAAGCCACAACTTTTTGTTGCATGATCTAAATATTATTGAGAGAGCACTTTGTTATTTGATCTTGGAAAACTTGTAGACCTTTTGTGTGCCTATTGCTAGTAGTGTTAGAGTCTTTTTCTTTTGAGTCTTTTTAGAGAGAAATATGAGATATGACACTACCCTTTGATTCTAATGTGCCTAGTTAACTTAGGCTAACTTTTGTTTTGGTTTTAGACCACCACATCATGTCATATCATTGTGTTCATCCACCTCATGTTACACTTCTTGCCATGTTGTCTTCACCCTTGCATTGCATTGCATATTTTGTTTTGACCTAACTTGTTGTTAAAACCACCTAAGCCTTCCTATCGCCCCGCCAAAAATTGGAGCCAACAAGGATATGATCGACTTGTGTTGATCGGCTTGCTGCACCATTCGGATTAGCCAAGTCTATCTCTATTCCTTGTCCTAACTGAAAATTTTGACTAGCCTCCCTACGAGATCCTAAACCCTTAGAAAAATCTCTGATGCCTATAGCCATCCTAAAACCATAGGTTTTGTTTTCCACCCAATGAAATAACCTTTGTTTTTCTTTTTGTTTTCAACCACATTAGGTAGATTTTCTAAACTTGACTTCTCTCTTCAAAATTCTCATTTTAAGCCAAAAATATAGGATACCCATGTACCTTCCCCTAAACCTCGTTAGCTAGGTTGTTCGGTTCTTTTCGATGAATGATTTTCTTGTCGACAATGGTTCACTTCTTATGAAGTGGCCGGCCAACCTTTGTCGCTCTAAGCAATTGCTTTTTGAATGAATTGATTGTGGAACAACATTGAAAGACCTTTCAAACCTTGTTAACTCTTGTTTTTGCTAACTCTTTGCATTTGCATTTTACATCCACTCCATCATCCCATCATGCATTTATTAGCTTGGCTCTCTCACATAACTTCATGATGAATGCTTTCTTATCCATGATAGTGCTTCACGTGGGGCACTTTCCATTTGCAATCTTGTGTGAACATGGTGTTTAGACATGATCGTGGACCATCATCATTTAGTTTTGTAGGCCTTGTTAGCATTTACATTGCATTGGTCGGTTTATAAGCTTTGCAATGCGCTTTATTTTTCTTGTGCTATAAGGAATTATTGACCGTGCGATAGACATGGTGTTTTGACCTAGGTTAACAAATCTTTATGACTATGGAGAAATTCAGCAATCTAGTTGTAAATATGGTGTTTCGAACTACATGTAAACATTGTCTTTATTTATATGTCTTCCTCTCATTTGCATACTCACTTTGCACACACGCACACCCATTAGGTTTTTATTTTTCTCTTTTACTAGGTTAATTATGCCACAAGTTAAGGTCTTAAGGATGTTATTGGTTGTTGGCATTTGCTTATACTCCCGATCATCACTCTGGGGGTAGTGTGCGCATTTCAATTATTTTGCAGGCATGATGAAGGAATCCCATGAATTCGTGATCAAAATTGCAACCAAGAAGATCGTCATCATCTCCGAAGATTTAAAGGGATGCTGCTGTTTTCATCGAAAAACTGCACATAATCAGAGCTGTACAAGAAAGAAAAAGTGGATATTCAAATACTCCATTTAATTCTCGTTCCAACGCATCCAAGATCAACGAATTTGAAGACCCGTACAAGGAGATACGACAAAAACATTGGGCGCTGTGCGTTCTGAAATCAGCTCGGGACAGATTGCAGCGCTGGAATAAAAAAGGCATAACTCTTTTGTTCGGAATCCTTTTTGGGCAAATGATGACTCGTTGGAAAGAGAAATATGTGCACTTTGCAATGGAGCAATGGTTTTGTACATGTTCTGTTCTGGAAATCAAGAAAAAATTTGTGGAAGATGAAGCAGCAATGAAGACAAGAAGCAAGGAGGTGATAACGGTACGAAGAATGATTGGGACCAAAGCTTAGTTAATGGAAAGGGTTGAAGAAAAGTTAAGACAACAAAAGTGAAGAAGCATTAAGATAATCTCCAAACACATGGCAGAAGGATTTTAAGAATTACAAGACGGTTCACCATCTTTTTCCACGCTTAGCAATATGCTGAGCATGGAGGAGGACTTGTTGGATGAAAAGGAAAAAGCCATATGGCGTACAATGATTACGGTTGTCATAAGATGCTCAAGATTCTTCTTGCATGCTAAGCACAATGCTTAAGCATGGGGGAGGCTGCGCTACACTTCATTGCAAGCATCAAAAAGGACGGTAACTCTTCCTCAACCTTCTCTTTGTTCATTTCCTTCTAAATGCCTGTTTATATGTATGCCATCGACCATAGGTTAGAAACCTTTGTATATCTCTCTTGTTAATAACATGGCTACTAGAAGGACAACCTAGTTTTGTTTTTGTTTTTAATAAATGATCACCATCACTTTGGGCTCACCACGATGCAATATTTTGAATGCCTTGGCTTATGGAAAAGTGATGAAAGTTGCCGCCTTGTTTTACCTACATGATGTTGTATATGACTTGACCATTTGCTCTCTATTAAATGATCTTAAATTGATTAAAATACTAGCTTTTTTATTTGTGGAGGTTAAATGACTAAATTCTAGACCCACATATTCCATGTTGCTCTTTGATTTAAGTTTACCGATGACCTTATGCCTTGTATTGTTTTATTTAAAACTTGATTCTTATGCTATCTATATTCGTGAATCTCTTGCAAAGTTCTACCTACCAAAGCCTTTACATATACATGATCTATCATGATGAAACCTTTAGAATTACAAACTTATATTTTGATGAGTTAGATTAAGATTGATTTCTGTGGTTCGAGACTAAGAAGTTGGCCATTCTATTTTGCGTATCTTTCTTTTGCTAGCCTTTCTATCCATGCATTGTGAGTTTATACACCGAAAAATTCACAAACTTCGCTGGATATGAACTCTAAACCCAAATATCATTTTTGTGATTACCTCCTTGACTATGGATCATTATCTCGAAGAAAGTTCGGAAGAATCAAGAGCTTAATTCAGAGAACATCAATTTGGGAGGCATTGAAGAGTACATAGAAGAAAAATTAGAAGGAACGGAGGTTCACAGAGAGTGGGCCGGCCGGCCCAAGCACCCGAGGCTGACCGGCCTAGCCTTCATTCTCCTTCGATGGCTTCAAAATTTGATGAGAAGAAACTCCCTGAAGATTCAAATGATTTTCTAGAAGATCAAGATGGACTTTGTATACTTACTTCAGCAATTATCGACCCTCACTTCTATGCTCGAGGACGAGCAATCGTTTAAGCATGGGAGGAGGATGCTGAGTAAGTACTATGTTGCAAAAAGAAAAGAAACAAAGATGAAAGGAAAAAATGAAGAAAGAAAGAAAAAAGAGAAATAATGCTCCTTAGTTCTTTTAGCTTCTTCAAATTCCATGTGCTTTGAAGACAATTTCATACTCAATTTTCCAACCATGTGCAATCCGATAACGAGGACTTCATTTGTGCCTCAGGATCATCTACTTGCCATCTGCATATGTCCACCTATCTAAATGTGTGTGTTCCATCCCTCTCTCTTTCCAACATTTATTCTCCATGGCCTTTTTGACTAGTCTCGGTAATTTCAATAGATCTCTCTCTTAGTTTGACAATATTTGAGATATAATGTTTTGCTGGGATTTTTTTACCTACCAAGCTCCACATAAGCCTTCCGCTTTCATATATGAGTAGAATAGGTTGAAAATAATCTAGTATAGGAGTGAGCGACTTGATGAGATGAGTGTTCCCATAAGCTTTTGCAAGACAATCTCACTTATGTTGGATATGCTTCTTTATGAAAACTCTTCACGATAGAACAAGGTAAAGATCTAAAGTTCGCTGAAGTTCAAGAGCATTGCATTTATTATTATTGTGGCTTGTTCTTTATTGCTTGTCTATCTTCCATAATGAAAAGTAGCCGGTCACAACTTGAACTTTAAATACTAAATACTTGAGAGCAATGTGTCTTGTTGTGTATAACTAAGTGCAGGGAAGACATTGAAGGGCAACATTGATTTCCCTTTACGCAAAGATCATGGACTTACTCGAGGACGAGCAAGGTTTAAGCATGGGGGATTGTTGACGCTCGTTAGCCACCCCTTTTTAGTGCTAATCAAGTGGTGTTTTGGGACCAATTCATATACTAACCTGCCACTTGGTACTTGAAATAACCCTATTTTTGCATATGCATGTGTTTTTGGAGGATTTTGGTTTACACAGGTATTTGAGCTATAAATGAGCACTTTTAGATGAAGACCAAGGTCATGCGTAGCACGGAGGAATATGAAGGCCAAAAACCTAATACGACTCGGATTTCATTCGCTCTCATCTATGGTGAACCTACCTCCAAAGAATGTGGAAGGGCAAAGACTTGAAGATAAGGTCGGATGATTTTGGGATAAAGGTGAATCAGGCAGACATATGGAAGGTTATCAAGACCCAATCTTATCCCGAAGCAACCGATGTCTAGTACCCACATGCATTGGCAAATCAATTCCTGGAGGATCAAGGAGCTTGCACGCAAAAGATGGGGCCGAGGCGGGTCAAAAAGGCCCTAGGCCAGCCGGCCTAGGCCTTTCTTGCGCCGCCTCGACCTCCCCTTCGAGCTAGGGTTTTCTCGGACTATTTATAGCCCCGGTATCCCGAAGGCACGGCATCCATCCACCAGAACTCGGTGAAACCTAGGGCATACACCAAAGGAAGATGACGGCCGCCGCAAGTCCTCGAAGTTGTCTAGGGATGGCTTAGGCCAACCCTAGCCGCTATGACCTCCCTGCGTGGTTGTGCCATGATGGAGTTCAGGAGCTAGTAGTGGATCATCTATGGTATGTACTTGGAGGTGATGATATAATACATCTATTATGTGAGTAATTTTCTTCATGTCAAAGGTTTTTGGCGATCAAGCCAACCAGTCAGAGAAAGAAGAGGAAATCGGTGTCTGATGATGTCGCAAGCGTTGCAGTTTTAGAAGGTGGTGTGGGAGACATTGTCCCAGGTCCTATACCGGTTGAAGTCCTGCAAGGCTGGGGCATTGAGTGCGGGGTCCATCCTAGCGAGGTCTCTGAGGCTTCTCTTCTGAAGAAGCCATGCAACAACACACCCAATGACGCAAATGCTTAATTATCTATCTGTAATTGGGTTTGGGTGCCCTAAGTGCTGCTTTTGTGAACTTGTTCCTTTCTGGCTTGTGAACCTTAATTATGTGGTTTGGATTATGTCGAAGACTATGCCTTCTCAATTCTATTTTTGGCTCTTAGTCTGGTTCTTACTCCAGACTGTGTGTTTTTTGATCTTGCTATGCATGATCATAGTCTGCCATCTCTGCTGGTTTTTCTCATGAATAATAGGAATTGGAATATTTTGTGTTGGAACATCAGAGGCATAAATGATTCTACAAAATGGGATGCAGTAAGGAACAAAATTGAGGAAAGCTCTTGTTCTGTCATTTGTTTACAAGAAACTAAAAAGGAATTTTTTGATTCGGCTTTCATAAGAAACTTTGCCCCTAGGAGATTTGACAAATTTGTCTATGCGCCATCAGTGGGTGCTTTAGGAGGAATTTTGGTAGTATGGAATTCATCTCATTTTTCAGGCCAAGTCTTGGATATTCATCCGTTTGCAGTATCTTTAACTTTCACTTCAGTGCATAATGGAGATAGCTGGAACCTGGTATCTGTTTATGGTCCTTGTCAAGAACCTGCAAGATCTGTCTTTGTTGAATGGTTACGAAACTTGGTTATTAATGATGATGATAATTGGCTCATTCTTGGTGATTTTAACTTCTATCGGTCTTTGGAAAATCGTAATAAGCAGGGAGGTAATGTTCAGGACACCTTAATATTTAATGATCTGATCGGGCATCTGGGTTTGATTGAACTTCCTCTCAAGGGTAGAGCTTACACTTGGAGCAACATGCAACATGATCCACTACTTGAACAGCTAGATTGGTTTTTTACATCAGTAAATTGGACTGTGGAGTACCCCAATACCCTGGTCCTTCCACTAGCAAAAATTACCTCTGATCATATCCCGTGCAAAGTTATGATAGGCACTAGAATAGCAAAATCCAATTTATTTAGATTTGAAAATTTTTGGCCAAATCATCCTGGTTTCCTGGAGGCAGTGCAGAGAGGTTTGGCGTCTACAGTAAGAAATCAACGCGACTCAGCGTCTATTGTGGCAGGAAAGCTCAAGAATGTCCGGTATGAACTGAAAGTTTGGAGCAAAAAGTTGTCAAACCTCTCCAGGCTCATTGAGAATTGTAATAAGGTGATCTTTTTCCTTGATGATTTAGAAGACCATCGAATACTTCAAACTATAGAATGGAATTTCAGAACTCTGATCAAGGTCCACCTGCAATCACTTCTTAAGTTCAAAACTGAATATTGGAAGAAGAGATTCACAGTTCAAAGAATAAAGCTTGGTGATGAGTGTACCATGTTCTTTCATGCCATGGCCACAGTATCCTTTCGAAGAAACACAATCACTCAGCTGAAAAATGATCAAGGGCAAATAATTTCTGATCATGATGGCAAGGCTGCTTTGTTATGGACAGCTTATCGAAATAGAATGGGCATAACATCCTCTCCTCTCATGAGTTTTGATCTCTCAAGCCTGATCCATTTAAACTTGGACTTCAGTAGTCTGATTGCCCCCTTCTCCACAGCAGAAATTGACAAGGTCATTAGTTCTCTACCTTTGGATAAAGCCCCAGGGCCAGATGGGTTCAATGGTATGTTCATGAAAAAATGTTGGCACCTGATTAAGGAGGATTTTTATAGATTGTGCACTAATTTCTTCAACTGTGAATTGAATTTTGAAAGTATAAACAGCTCCTTTATCACCTTGGTTCCAAAAACTGGTGCTCCTGAGACTGTCAATGACTTTAGGCCGATTTCTTTACTTAACAGTAGCATCAAGTTATTAACCAAGCTCCTAGCTGAGAGGTTGCAAGCAATAATTTTGAAATTCCTACATGAAAATCAGTATGGGTTTATTAAGAATAGAACTATCCAGGATTGTTTGGCATGGTGTTTTGAGTTCATTCACCAATGCCAACAAAGCAAGAAAGAAATTGTAATAGTGAAACTGGACTTTGCCAAGGCATTTGACACTGTAGAGCACACAGCAATCTTGGAGGTTATGAGGCACATGGGCTTTCCTGACAAGTGGTTACAATGGATCACTTTGATTCTTTCATCTGGTACTTCTTCGGTTCTTTTGAATGGAGTGCCTGGCAAGCAATTTAAGTGTAAAAGGGGGGTTAGGCAAGGAGATCCCCTCTCTCCTCTTTTATTTGTGCTAGCTGCAGAGCTTCTACAATACATTGTCAATGATGCTTTCTCCAATGGTTTCTTGTCAATGCCTGCTCCTCAACATGCAACTGACTTTCCCGTCATCCAGTATGCCGACGACACACTTCTTATCATGAAGGCCGATGCTACAGAGCTGCTGCACCTTAAGAATTTGCTAGGCCAATTTGCTACCTCCACTGGCCTTCAAGTGAATTTTCATAAATCAATGATTCTACCCATCAATGTCCCTGCGGACAAGATGCAACAGCTGGCTGCAGTGTTGGGATGTCAAGTGGGTACTTTGCCATTCACTTATTTAGGCTTGCCAATGGGAACAACCAAGCCAAAATTTGTTGACCTTTTGCCCATGATGGACAAGATTGAAAGAAAACTTTCTTCTTGTTCTAATTTCCTCTCCTACTCAGGAAGGTTAGAGATGGTCAACACTGCTATTACGCCTATAACAACCTATGCTATGTGTACAATTATGCTGCCAGTAGGGGTGATTGAGAATATTGACAGAATCAGAAGACAATGTCTTTGGCGAGGCAATAATGCTAACAAAAAAGGAGGCAATTTAGCTGCTTGGCCAATGGTTTTGAAGCCGAAACATAAGGGAGGGTTGGGTGTGATCAATTTGCGTCTACAAAATGATGCTTTGCTACTCAAGCAGCTCCATAAGTTTTACAATCATCACAACATACCCTGGGTGCAGCTCATTTGGGCAAAATACTACACCAAAAAAGTTCCTCATGGTTCAAGGGAAGTTGGCTCCTTTTGGTGGAAAGATGTACTGAGGCTTAATCCAATCTACAGAAATATAGCTGCATGCACAATTGGGGATGGTTCCACGGTTCTTTTCTGGGGAGATACTTGGTCTCGAGACATCTTAGCCTTGAAATTCCCGAGGTTGTTTTCTTTCACACTTAATGCAGATGCCTCAGTTAAGCAAATAGTTGAAGCTGGGTTTTTAGATGAAGTCTTTCAACTGCCGTTATCAGAGGAAGCTATGTTGGAATTCATGATGCTACAGCAGCAAGTTCAGCACACTGAACTGTCCTTGGATGCTGTAGATTCCTGGACTCTATCTGGGAACTCTGTTAAGTACTCCTCCAAGAAGCTTTACAACCTTGCTTTCAATCACCTAACTCCTCCACTCTCTTTCAAGTGGATTTGGAAATCAAAGTGCTCTCCAAGATTAAAGTTCTTTGCTTGGCTTATGCTTGGACAGGCTAAATACCAAATCAATGCTTCAACGGCGTCATCTTAATGCTGCTCAGAACACTTTCTGTGTTCTTTGTAACCAGCAAGTTGAAGAGGATATCATCACATCTGTTTTTTGACTGTGGTTTTGCTCAATCTTGTTGGCAACGAATTGGTTTCAATTGGACAAATAGCGAAGACATCCATGACAGGCTAGCAACCACGCAGGCACAGATGCAATTGCCTTTCTTCATGGAAATTTTCATCATTGCAGCTTGGGAGTTGTGGAATCACCGGAATGGGATAATTTTTGATGGAGATAGTGTCTCAGTTCAAGCCTGGACCGTGAGGTTTAGGCAGCAGCTTCTTCTTCAACTTAATAGGTTTAGAGAAGAGTCACAGCCTTTACTTAGACAATGGCTCGAGTCTGCTTTGTAAATTCTTTCCCCCTTCTTATGTAAGTTCCTTCACCCCCCTTTTTTTGTACATATTTCTCCTTTGTTAATACAAATCTATGCTGTGGGGAACTCCCCCACAGTCTTTCGGTCAAAAAAATTTTCTTCATGTCCTCCGATCTTTTAGCGACTCGATTCCTCCTTCTATGATCTTATGCTTTTCTTGGGTTTGCTTTGCTTTCAATCTATTATGCATATAGATTGCTTGGGGTGATCTTGTAGCCATGGTGGCTAGAGGTTCATACCGGATCTACCAAGAGGTTCAACACGTTATTCGCGAACGTGCTCTTAAGTTACCCACGCCGATAGGGAGCATCGTGACAGGATGTGATCCCGTGTACGGTGGGGCTTTCGGGGGTTTGACCGGAGGGTAGTAGTTTAAAGATTGCTTTGGATGAGATGCATGATGCGCTTGCTCCTATTTGCTAGAACTACATCTAGAAGGCGATAGGCTCGTTTACCCTTTTGGTTATGCTTTAATCCTTGCCTATGTTCATGGGTGTGATCAATCTACACTTCACTCACATCTCAAAGGTTTACCTTTATATGCATTCAACGCTTAATGCTAGGAATAGATCCGTTAGATTAGATGGGGAACCCCAGTAAGTTCATTGTCGATCCATGGATTGATAAACATTGGATGAAATACTCTAAGGGAAAAGCTACGATGATCCGTGCGCTTGCGGTTCACAATTGGCGCGTCTATGTACCGTCAACACACACTCTGCCTTCTAATCCCAGAGTGATTTTGGACAATATATATGATGATGACTCCCTTGAGCAACTCAATGCCATCAACTAGGTTCATATAGGCGAAAGTGTTGGGATCTGGTATGTATCTTAAAGGACGTGCAGTCTATTTCCTTAGTTCACATCGCTGTTTTGTTTGGAGATGTTAGAATAATAGCTCGGAAGCAATAACCCCAAGAACGCAGAACCAAATCACAAGATCACACGAACGAGAACGACACCGAGGCACGATGTTTTTTAACGAGGTTTGACCATGTGCCTACATCCTCGGGGCATGACTACGGGCACTCCTCCCCATAAATAGCAGCTACACCGACATCCGGGCACCACCGCGGTCGCACCGCCGCCCACACCAGCCGCCAAGTCATCTCATGGTTACAGCGGTAGTCCCCTCATATTTATGGGGCCTAGGGATACAAAGTCGACTCAAACTCTATCCCTAACCTACCAAATTACAACTCAAGTTTTCATCGTAACCACACTACAAGAGATGTTAGGATAGGCGACATTTCATTTATGTCACAAAAACAGTATATTTCGTCATATTTTGCGTTTTGTGACATTCGCGTGACGAAAACCAGTTCGTCGCCTATAGTGTGTCATAAAAGATATACTGTGACGAAAACATGTTTTTTCGTCGTAAAATTTGTGACAATCCTTACGTCATCACTAATTTGTGACGCTTAGTTTTCGTCACTGTTAAGCCCAATAAATGTCACAAATCCTTTACCTTGGATACTTGTGAAGGTGCCATGTAGGACAGAAAACGTCACAAAATTTTCTATTCGTATGACGTGGCAATGACTAGAATCTTACTTGGCATGTTAATTATGACGTTTTCATTTGTCACAAAATATTAAATGGCCCAAGAAGGCCTACGTATCACAAGCATTAAACCATATAGCCCAAAACATAGTCAAAAGATTCTAAATACAAAGTTCTCACATTAATGACCAAATCCCATAATAATATCCAACTGATCAAATCATATTACATACATTATCCACATACAGATTCATAGTCAATTCATCAGCAAATATCACCAAACAAGAGACCATAGTCAATTCATCAGTAAGGTAACCAAAAGAATTCTGGATCGACTTAAACCGCTCTTTTGCTACACACAGTTTTGGGCCACCTACTAGCACTGGCTTCACCGCCTCATTCATCGCCTTGTTTATGAACTCCATAGTTACTGCTACTGCAGCCTATATGACATCTTGTTTCTCACTGCAGCATTATAATAGATTCAACTAATAAAAAAATAAAATTTTCATTAATCGATAAACAGTCAGGTGTGGTAATAGGATGCAGAAAAGTAAATCTCAGATGCAAATAACAGAAGGCCGCTGCTATAGTAAATCAATGTTAAAAGATCAACAACATTCATGACTAACTCATTTGTAGTGTGTTTGACCTTCTGAGAGTAGCAAAACTTTGATGTGCAAAATAAACTGCTCAAGGAAAATTAATGTTACATCTCACTGCTGATAATATGCAGTATCGATTTTTTGTCATGGAACTCATTCAGCGTGTGGTTTGAATATACAATATAGTCAAACTATCATAACTAAACCTTGAAATTGACATAATAGTTGCATTGCAAGTTAATGGATGCTAATTACAATGATTTAGAAGCGCATGTCTGAGGAGTGATCCTTAATTAACGGGCTGTTGGGTTATAGCCGAAGCCAAAGGACCCAAGCAACAACCGAGACAGAGAACAATGACAAGCAACAGTAAATCACTTATCAATATTCTCTGGAATCAGCACTTTACACGTTGGTGGGAGGCCTCCTTTTATAGGAAGATCAAGAGGCACTTTTTACATTCCCCTTATACCCCTGGAAATCAGGCATCATGCTCTAGACTAAACAACTTAAACTTTCCAGGGGCATTAGAGTACATTCATATATCCTGGTGTGAATGCGTAGACCAGTAACTCCGTCTTTGACTCGGTTTGGACCTGGTCCACGCCGCCTTCACCGCGCCTCTAGTGACCTTCATTGCCTTCACCACCTGGTGCATTCCCTTCGTCTTCACCATCAAACGCTTGTTCGGCGGAGCAGCGTCTTCTCCCGCTCGGAGAGGAACAGACTGCCATGCCATCACCCAACCTTACCTCAAGACCTGTAAAAATGAGCCGATCATACGCAATATTTGGTCATTACCTTCGCATTCTCATAAAGGTGAGTTAGGGTAGCGAAGGCAACGGGAGGCCACACAATGCCTTCGCGTGGGCTGTAACCCGTTCGTTGGTACCGGAGGCGACGCATTGCCTATCGGTGTCTGATAACACGGCGAAGGCGATGGCCTTTGAACCGCCAACAGCGAAGGCAATTGACTTGGGACTACAGGCAAAAAATCGGGTGAAGGTGTTTCCTGGACATGCCAATCCCCCAACACAGGCCACAAATTGTAGAATGCAAAAATTTGTCGAATCTAAACTACATTAGGTCAAATTTACCAGTTTTACACTGTTATTCAATAACATTCAGGTTCTGGCAGCAGGAGCTCAGTAATTTGCAAGGCAATGCCACTTTCCAGTTTCCACTATATATCATCAAAGCAGTCTACATTAGCTTGAAATTCTGTCAGATTTGATCTGTTATCCTGCAACAATGCAGCTATGTAGTAACAGGGGGGCATGGTAATCTACACGTCAAAGGGCACCACCTCTAACTAAGTGTGCAAGGGTGAGAATTCAGTGTAGGCAGCTAAACGTAAGATCAGAATAGAGAGGTACCAAGACAATGTAATTCAATAACTATGCAGAAAAAGGGTCAACAAGAACTAAGACTACCTTGTGCTTGTGTTCAAACAAATTAAATATGAGCAGTAAAAGTAACTGGCATAGGTATTCGTTGGTGTAAGCAAAGCAGTTCATCATACATATCTAAGCTCTAAACTGAAGCTGAGTACAGATGGACCTAAATCCAGCTTCTATGGGCCAAACCCTAGATCAGACCTAAATCAATTTGGGGAAATAGGAGAGGACGGAGGGAGATCGAGATCCTGACCTGAGCAACGCGATGCCTGGCCGAGGGGTAGCCCCGGACCCGCCCTTGGTGCCGCCCCCTCCTGGTGGACTGGTGGAGAGCGGCCGCCGCTACCGCGCTACTCACTCCTGGTAGAGGAGGGCTCCAACGTGCGTTGCACCCTCCTTGGCGGAGGAGGGCTCCCCGAACCGCTGCGCCTGCCAGATCCGCCACCGCTGCCGAGCCGCAGCCGCTGGCCGCCGCAGCTAGGGTGACGTGCGGTGGCGGCCCACCCGACGACACCTTGCGGGGTACCAGCTCGGGGCAGCGCGGTGGCAGCCCGGATCCGTCGACAGCGGCAGCAGCTCGGCGCGGCGTGGTGCTGCTCCGGGCGGCACCCGTGCGCCGTCTCCTCGTCGGGCTCGTAGGGAAGTGGTGGCGCACCCCTCGGAGCGGTGGATCTGACGGTGGAAGGGGGCGGAGGAGGGAGGGAGGAGGCGTCGGACTCCTGGGGATATTTAACTATTTGCCATCCTTGCAAACGGCGCTCCTTCAAAAACCACTCTTCCAAACGAACCTATATTTTTGCCATCGGCCTTCGCGGGTTTCTACAAATTTGCCATTTTTGCTGACGTGTCGCGCCACCTCCTCAGTCCACCATGGATCGGCCGCGCAAAAAGACTCCCGTGCCCTTGCCTTCCTCACGTTGGCCAGTTCTCTTTCCCTCTCTTGCAGCTGACGTCTGGGACCCACCCCATAGGCTCATCTTCACGAGACCCGCCGCCGATGCAGGGCCTTCACCGAGGCCGAGCTCCCCGGCCGCCGTGTCGTCAGACTCGTCACCGAGTCTGTGGGCAGGCAGGTGGTGGCAAAGTTCATGACCCCGGCGCCGGTCCTGGCAACGGACCCGTCTTGGGCGTTGGGCAAGGACGCCGTGACCATCGGCCGCGCGCTGGTCGCGATGGCCGGCTGGAGCCCGACCTCCTCGCGCATGACGCGGATCAGCTCCTTGCCTCCTCGACGGTGCCGTTGGTCGCATGACATCGGCGACCTCATGACGGAGATCGGCAGCGGCATCACGTACACCAACGTGTTCGACGCCAACTTCGACACGCTCGGGTCGGCCCTCGTCGCGGCGGGCGCCGGCGGCCTCCCCATCGTGGTCGGCGAGGTCGGGTGGCCGACCGACGGCGACAAGCACGCCACTGCGGTGCTCGCGCAGAAGTTCTACGCGGGCCTGATGCGGAAGCTGGCGGCCAAGGGGCACGCCGCTGCGGCCGAACCAGTACATCGTGGTGTACCTGTTCAGCCTCATCGACGAGGACGCCAAGAGCCTGGCGCCGGGCAACTTCGAGCGCCACTGGGGCATCATGCGGTACGACGGCGGGGACAAGGCTGTGCCGACGGTCTTCATCTGCCCGAGCTCATCGCCGCTTGGTTCTCCCGCTGCTACACCCGGTTCAAGAAGCGCTCTGCCGACTTCCACGGCCGCGCCGCCGACCTCGTCCACGGCCTCCGGGGCCCGGCGGTGCCCAGGAGGCAGCCGCTCAAGGGCCAGGCCCGCGTCGCCGCGCTCCAAGAGCTGTGCACCCTCGCCACCACCCACCAATCTGTTACCATGCCCATCGCCGAGGCCGGCGGTGTGGCCCTGCTGACCTTGCTGCTCGCCCCTTCACGCCCCACGCCGAGAGGCAAAAAAATGGCAAGAAAAGAACGTAGAAGGTTGAAGATAAGTCTGTGTCGTGGGTCCCACGCGCAGAGATAGCAGAGGGGAAAGAAACCTGGCCAACATGAAGAAGGGAGGGGCAAGGAGGTCTTTTCGTGCAGCCAATCCACGCTGGACTGAGGAGGTGGCGCGACACGTCAGCAAAAGTGGTAAATTTGTAGGATCCCACGAAGGCCGATGGCAAAAATGTAGGTTCGTTTGGAAGAGTGGTTTTTGAAGGAGCGCCGTTTGCAAGGATGGCAAATAGTTAAATATCCCGGACTCCTGTGTTCGACTGTTAATGTGTTCTAAGTCCAAACAAACTGTCCTAACTATTAGTATAGAATGTATACTATCGCATAACCAAACACATTACATTGTGTAGCGCAGTGGTGAGTCTTCCCTTCCTCCAAAGGTGCATGCACGGTTCGATTCCCCTCTGCGCCTTTTTTTTTTGCCTTTTCTTCGATTCCTGACTGTTGGTAGAAGGCCTCAATTCTTTGTCAAAGGTGCAGGGTTCGAATCTCTTTTGCGCCATAATTTTTTTCCGGCCGGGTGCACGACAATGTATATGTATAGATAAAATAAAAAGTTTTGTGACGTTTGCTAGTTAAACTCTTGTGACAAACTAAAGTTTGTCACGATAAGTCATTTGTTTGGTCTATGACGATTTCTACGCAATCTTAGTGACGAACACTGCATTTTCGTCACTAAATCACACTGCCTCCTAAAAACGTCATAAAGCAAAATGATGTAATGACGTTTTGATCAATTGTCGTGAGGTATTCGTCACAAAAAGTCATATTTGACATAACTCTAACAAACTCCACCTTGGCGAATATGCTCGCCACACCTTGAAGCTGTCGATGCCGAACCTCCGTTTATCGAACTTGAGTCATCTCCTTTGCTGCTCACTTAGAACAGCCCGACGAGGCCGTTCCCACTGCCTCGCTGATCTCCGGACAGAACACCGCCATAGTTTCATTGCCATCCATGACTCCACCTTCAACAAAACTTCCATTCAGCTTGTATTGGTGTGCACTTGACTTATCACCAACCATGGCTGTCTTGTCTTCATGCATGACTCTCAAGGTCTTCTTATCAGCCATCACCTGATACAACCATCCTTCTTCATGCAATAGCCCAAGCGAAATCAGATTCCTCTGTAGCCCCAGCACATGGGTTCAGACATCAGAGGTTAGAGCACGTACAAGTCCCACAGCACTGACACCAGCTGGTTCCTCTCAACTTGAACGATGAAATTCTCAAGGATAGAATGATCAGATCAGATCATGAATGGGAGATCAATCAACTTTGGTTTCAGAAGGACTTGCACCACTACCTCGTCTCGTGAGCAAACTCCAATGGTCCACATCAGCTATGAGGTTGGAAACATGTGCTGATCCAGTGGGTCTGTGGGTTCGCCACAGGAAGCCCCAGATGGCAAACTCTAGGTACGCTTTCTATGGAAACATGCGAATTGATCATTACAGGCTGGATGTTTGAATTTCCTGTTGCCTCCCACTCGCAGCCTTGTGTTCAAATGGCAGTGTATGAGCTTCTTCACCACTGCAAGACGTTTTGTTAAATGAAAGGGATCAACAACGTGAAATTATATCAGGTGTAGTATTCGATCTGTATGATGCTCTAGTATGTGTCATGCCTTCTGATACCAGACTGACTTAGCTCAATATATACATATGATGAAGCACTTGAGCATCCTTCTAGTTCAAGTAAGTTCATATGGACCAAAATTTTCCGGCTCAGTTATATATCTCAGAGGACATGTAGTCTATTTCTAGTTCACACCATTGTTTTGTTTGGAGATTTCAAGTGCTTTGTATTATGAAACAATCAATGGTTGCGCCGCTCGGCTTCACCCTGCGCGCCACGCCTCGTGCTGTGCTCTGCCTAGCCGCATCGCTCTGCTCAGCCCCGCTGGCCACGCTGCGCCGCTCCAGTTTTGCGATCAGACTGCCATATGGTGCCCGTTCTCGGAGCGCGTTAAACCAGTGGTTTCTTTGAGAGTTCTGATCCATTTGCAGATGTCACAATATTCGTCAGATGATCTATTTGGAAGGATGAGAATTGGTCACTCCATGCTGGATTCATGAATTCCCTCATACCTCCCAGCCCCGATGTTCAAATGGCAGTGTAAGAGCTAACTTTTTCATTACTGTTCCCCGTCTCGATTTTGCAAGACATTTTGTATGATGAAATGGTGGAACAACATGGAAATATAAACAAGTATAGTATAATCCCTACCATGTGCTGCTCTGATAAGTGATAACAGACTACCTTCATGCCGATGCGAACGTTTTTATAACAGGGTGACTTTTGCTTTTTGCTCATGATACTGTATGAACTAGGTTCATACAGTAGCTGTAGTCTTATTTCAGTCATCACTTTGTCTGAAACCATCTTTAGGACATTACTGCAAACATTATAGCTTTCAGATGCTATATGTGGTATTCAAATCTTTACATGGTTTCTGAGAGCAACAGAGAAAATCATCTATATAGTGTGTTGAGTTCAAATGATTATTTCTTAAGACGTTGCAGTGTTGCATAATTACTGGTCTACGGGACTCTAACAATATATGGTCCTGACAAATTAAACTCAATAATATAAGTATTTCTTCTTGGTTTCGACTCATTAATTCAGTAGCAAGTGCTCATTAATAATTTCGTGGTGCAGATGATATATTTACTGATAGACAATATGGTTAGGTTAAATCATCAGTACACTGTTTATAGATTCGATGTATCCTTCTTCTGTCTTAATATGTTGTAAAAGGCCAGAATAATTTGCAATATTTAATTGATCTTGTTTGGTGTATCTGATAGTTACAGAAACAATCCATATAGGCTCCATTAGGATGATGAACTAGTTCAATTAACATTCCTGCTCTCACATGATATCAGAGACGTTACCCTGCACTTGACATATGTTTACTGCTATCCTTTTTTTTATGTACCAAAGCAGTGTTTTCCTGTGGTGTTACATTGCACAGGTTTTCTTATTCACAGTAAAATACACTAGGAAACCATTTACAGATGTAAAAGGTTGCAAATCATCCAGCTATGAACTTAGCCTTGAGCAGCAGTGACATCGTCAAAGCCTTTGTTTGCAGCTCGTCATGTTGTACCTGTAGCAGCCAGGTAGCACATTTGTACACTGGGACCATGATGAGCTGAATATCCAGGCCAGTCGCTGGAGATGCATGGGCTGGCTATAGACTGATATTCCGATGCATCCCAAACCCATTGCACCTGACCAATAATAGGCAGTGAGAAACACAATAAGCTGACTAAATAGATTGATGAAGCCATGTGCCATTTTCTGTGGATGAAGCCATCTTGTAGTGTAATACAGGAATTGCCAGACTACATGGGACAGGTACATCGATCACAACATATATGGCATGTAAAAGTAAAACAATTCTTTACTACACAATAGGATAGGCTTCCAACCCTTACAAAAAACTCCATTTGATACAACGATCATTGCTTAAGAAAATGCGGAACCCTGTGAAACAAGTATTTGTGCCAGTTATTATAGTTTTCTTTCCCAATGGACGCTTATTAAGTATTAGTAATACACTGCACCCAAACTGTGTTGGTCGAAAAACGTGTAGTACACATGTTTTCTTTTCAAATTTTCCAGCTCCATGGTTCACATGTTCTATCTTATGTAAGGATAGTTTTTCTCAGTCTGATTATAAAATAGAAGCGGTTCATGTTGTGAGCTGACCAATAAATCTTATTTTTAAAAAAATATGTTCATGTTTTTGTTGCTTGTATTAATAGTCAATAAATTTTCCTTGTATAGGACCAAAGAATGGCTGATGAATGCTGAAGCAGGAGTTATCAATACGGTGAACAGCGACCCTAATTGTCACCATCACCTAGAATTTTCCATACTGACCTAAATACGGTGGTTCGGCACTCTGTCTGAGATTTCCTTCTGCCCTAGCTTCCACAATGCACCCTAACATCAGACTGCAATGCGTGTGGCTTTTGGACCAAATCTTTGAGGTGGCTATATAAAACAAGCTACATGCTTGTTTCTACGGACAAGCAGATTGCTCAATCTCCAGACGAACTTGATGGATGGACAGCAATTGGCCACTACATGCTAGATGCATGAATTTTCTCATACCTTCCATTCCTAGGAAACATAAGCGGTACCTTGTTCACCATTGTTGACTCCCCTCTCGATTTTGTAACACATTTCACATGATGAAATGGAGGAAGAACATGGAAATATATATGGTCAACCATGTACTGTTGTGATAACAGAGTACCAACCAGGTTCATATATATAAGGAAGCACTCGAGCTTCTGATAACAGAGTTACTGTTGCTCAAGATGTAATGGCAGCACTAGGGCTTCTTGATGCCACCACACCAACTAGGTTTATATAGGCCGAATTGTCAGGCTTTATTATCACATATCTCAAAGAACGTGCAGTCTAATTCATAAGTCCGTGTCACATTTTCTTTTGAGACCTCAAGCGAGATGGATTCTGAAATACAAATACATGAGCTGGTGACATGTTAAAGCAGGCAAGCAAACTTGTCAGTACCGAACAAATGTTACAATTATAGTTACGTAAGAAAATACACTGTGCCCAAACTGTGTGTTGGCTCAAACAAAATAGTTATGTAAGAAACTTGTAGGCTGGTCGGCATAACACTCGGGTGGGCTTTGCTTTTGTAGGCTGGTCGGGCATAACACTCGGGTTGGCTTTGCTTTTGCATTACCCCTGGAGACTAATAGATCTTGAATCCGACGTTATTTCTACTATGGAGCGCGTTTGTTACGTGCAGCCACCATCAAGAAGATGTGTTCACTAGAGATGCCTTGGTGGGCAGCTCACCGATGTCTCAACACATCCCAATCCCATGCATCTCATCGCTATAGAATGCAAGCTCTGATACAAGTGTGTATCGGTATCCTCTCTTTGGCCATACAGGGCCCACACTTCTCATGCCAACCGGTTCCGCACAAACCACAAGGGGAAGCCTTGAGTCACTTGGCCACGGACTTCAGTGGTAGCCGACTTCAGAGGTGGCAAGCAATGATGTCGTTAAAGCTCGGCCTACTTCAATGATAGGTGCAACACTCTACTCGCACTCGCCATGCGGCACATCATCAGTTGAATATCACAAGAATATCAAGCAGTTAAGGGGCAACAGGGCATTATTTGTGAAGAGTTGTGTCGCAGGAAAAGGCCTGGAGTCCATTTGATGCAGAGGAATATTGTCTTATCCACAGATCTCCTGACACTTCTCAGTCCCATACATTTGATTGATATGGCTAGGTAAAGAAGCTGGCTCGTTACACAATGTATATAGCACATTCTTGTAGTATATTGGGGCAGTTATTGGAAGTTACTACCCTGTCTTAATTTTAGAGGTGGATTGCTTGAGACTAATATTGTAGTTTAATAAGCTGATACACAGCAGTGAAACCTGGGGTTACGCACATAATAAACTGATAGAGTTAATTCAGCAAACCATGGCAAATAATCAAGTGGTACATAGCAGAGAAAGAGCTAGGTCCATCCTTGTGGTGGGATTTGCTTACATGCTGCAGATTGTCCATTTGTATCGATCACCTTATATATGCTGCACCTATATTGTAGTATTGTCCGTCGCCTATCAGTTCTCTTATATAGCATGAAGTACATAAACTCACACAAATCGCAGGGAGCAACTTCTATTTCAGCTATGTCTTTTACTGCATGAATGGATGATACCTAACACTAGTAGAGATTAGAGAAACCCCTATAGTCCCGGTTGGGAACAGGCTTTAGTCCCGGATTCGCAACCGGGACTACGCCATCGGGAAGCCTTTAGTCCTAGGCATTTATACGGGACTAAAAGGACCCTTTAGTCCCGGTTGGTATCACCAGCTGGGACTAAAGAGGCTCCACGTCGCGCCCAGGGCGGAGCCCCTTTAGTCCCGGCTGGTGATACCAACCAGGACTAAGGAAGGATGGCTACAGCCTAAACCTATCCGATATATATGATGCGGCTGTAGAATGTACAAGGCCAAATATGCCTCCAACGAATAATAGGATAGGCATCCAAGCTCCATATCCAAATGAAGCATGTGCACCTATATTGTAGTATTGTCCGTCGCCTTTCAATTCTCTTATATAGCATGAAGTAAACAGACTATGGCTTTTACTGCATGAAAGGACGTTACCTAATAGCTTCAGTAGAAATAATGTCTGGTGCAGGAACTGTTATATCCCACGCAATTGTACACTGATGGCTGGTTACACAAAAAACTACCATGATCTTGTTTGCTGGGCTGCTAAACACCTACAAGAGGTCATTAACCATGGCGTTAGGGAGCACATTTGTTAAATGCAGGTTCTGGCGATCAGAAATTCATTCCAAACGAGGCAAAGGAGCAGAACGGCCATTGACTGTTGATTCTATGGCTAGCCTCTTATATCCTGACACTTCCCAAGCCCTTGCAGCCTCACACCCACATGCTTTTTGATGGCACAATATTAGCTGGGGCAGTTAAACCGGTATACCCCATCTAGTTTAATATCAGAAGTGAGCAGTCTGTTGTACTTAACCATAGAATATTGGGTCCATCAAGGACAAGTGAAAAGTCCGTTAACAATCCCTTCTTGCAAATAACATATACTAAAGAAACTGAGAATATTGCATTCATGTCCTTCAGTACTTATCACTAGGAGATGACTCTGCTTCTATGCAGGGAAGAAGTCTCTGCAGTTGATTATTTGAGGCAACATATAGGTTAGGAATTTACAGGTCTTCAAACTGTTTTCTTAGTCCAAGTCCTTAAAACTGCTATTAGGTGCCTCGGATTAGGCTTAAAAATGACTCTGCCATGGTTGATATTGTTAAATGGCAGCATGCAGTGAATGTGCAGATGGCATGGCAGATTATGTACGATGATGTTTGTATCAGCAACTCCATTGGCAGCTCTGAGATCACACATGTAACATACAGGGCTCGACTATACCAACGCATACTCTGTCTCATACATTGAAACAAAGTGGAAGGGACAGAAGTAAAATTCAAGTTGATGTAAATTTCTAAGAAAACAGAAAATGTCATCTAGCTGCTTATACAGATGGTGTGTGTAGCTGTAGGACGACCATACCATTACCACAACATGCACCCTACCTCTATGTTTTGGGGAGGCAGGCCTACATTGGAAAACCCAAAGTCCCGTGGGGATCCCGGTCTTTTCCCGGGGCAGCCTTCCACGCGGCCATTTGGGCGAGCCCACGCTGCAGGGCTCAATGACACGTTCCTCGAGTTCTCCCCGGGGCAGGCCCTCCCCACCTTGAGGGTCAGGGCGTGACTTCCCCATCTTCCGAGCGACGCAAGGCAACAGACAAGGCACAGCCGCTTCGCACCGCATAGCTGTCGTGCCGCGTTTCTATCCTGGCACCGCTGCCGCGCCAAATCCACGCCCTAGTGCTACCTTTGCCCTGTGTCCACGTTCCAGCGCTGCCACCGTGCTGCGTCCCCGTCCCGCCGCCGCAGCCGGTGGCTCACCCCTCGGCCATCTGGATCTACAGGTACACCTCATCTTTGGCCACATCCACAATGGTGCCTCCCCTTTGTCTTCATCTTCTGCCACTATGATGTGACGCTCATGCATTGCCTTGCATATTTAGTGTGACAGATTGATCTGTTCCTGGGAAAAACGGATGTAATGGAGGACAACTGGAAGAAATGAGTATGTGGTTTCACTCCCTGGGAAAAAAGCTTCCAAACAGCAGTAGGGGAGCTTTCCTCTTGGGGAATTGGTATCCCTGCCATGGAGGGAAAAACTGATAATACAGAATTTTCTCGTTAGGGGCTATTTTCTTGGGATAATCAGCTCCTGCTGCCAAACTAAGCCCGAGAGGGATTTTTTTTGGCCGTCATGGATTGAACACCCTGGCTGCTACTCGCCAATCATGCTGCCTAGGAGCACCTTCCTTAAAGGCAGCCTCTACTGAGCAGACCTTGTTGTGGTGTGTCACTCCACATGCTCTGCTTAGCTGCACTCACTGATTTGCCAACGCCTCCCAGTCCTGTGCGTTTCATCATTGTTGATTGACTAAGCAGACTGATTCATTTCACCATGCACTGCTACAGTGACGGCTCTCTCTTGTGGTTGTGGCCCATAATTGATGGATGGACGCCTACGCTGATCATATATTATATGCCAGGTGCAGGCTTGCAAAACTACGCCCTTACCTCACATTATTTAGGGGTGTCCGAAGCATTACATCAACATGTCATTTTAGGACACAGTATTGACTAGTTTTGGGTCGAATGTCACAGTGTCCTTTCTGATAAAGGAAGCTTTATTGATCTTCAACAGTTACATCAAGATTATACAATCATATCTCTTTTAAGACCACTCATGGCCTCTGCATTGATAAATTACACAAAGCCATTAAATATTATGAAGAAATAAAGAAAACGACGTCTGAAAAACAGATATCATGTTGTAACCTGCAATTCATAAATCCTCAGACACACGCTTAATGGAAGGATGCAAGTGTTGGACTTATCAAGATGACCAGCGTCCCTCACGAACTCACAAACACCGATCACTCAAATTGATGGAAACACGTACACATACACAAGCAGAGGCACACACAGAAGCTATTCGGTGCTGCACACCATTACCAGCACTTAGTGAAAGCATGCGAACTGGTCAGTACAGGCTGGATGTATGAATTTCCTGATACCTCCCACTCCCAGCCACACGTTCAAATGGCAGTGTATGACAGTATGAGCTTCACACTTTTAAAAAGTTTTGATAAAAGAAATGGAGCAACGCCGTGGAAATATATAAAGGTGTAGTATACGATCTGTATTTCACATTTTGCCTTCTGATCCCATAGTAATTTTGCACAATATATATGATGATGAATCCTTGAGCAACTTAATGCCATCAACTAGTTAGGTCCATATGGGCAAACTGTTGGGATCTGGTATGTATCTTAAAGGACGTGCAGTCTACTTCCTTAGTTCACATCACTGTTTTGTTTGGAGATCTAAATAAAACTGTGTTACAAAACAAACAATTGAAGTGGTAGCTGGTTAAAGGTGAGGAAACTTTATTGTCCAATGAAATCTGGAGAAGTGTTGATCCTACAAAAGTTCAGGGACAATCAAGAACATGCCCCATTAATTACACCAGCGTACTCTTTTTCGTAGGTTGGAACAAACTATAAGGGGGAGAATGAGAATTAATGTCCAAAGCATTTTACATATATAAATGAACTCACTGATAAATCAGAGACAACTATACATATGTTTTGTTTACGATACTGGCTGAACATGCTCTTGTTATTTTTTCATACAGAGAGATGCAGGGGTTGCAAAATGAGCAAAAACATTTGATGTTGTGGGGTGTACCCAATGTAACAGCAGCAGTGATAAAGTCCTAATAATTCTGGAAGAATCTGGATGGTTAGGGAAGAGATGGGTTCAGATGTAGGAGCGCGTACAAGTCCCACACCACAGACACCAACTGGTTCCTCCCAACTTGATTACTTGAACGATGACAAATTATCAAGGATAGAATGATCAGATCAGGCCATGTATGGGAGATCAATCAGCTTTGGGTTCAGAAGGACTTGCACCAGTGTCTCTGCTCGTGAGCAGACTCCAATGGTCCGCATCAGAGATGCAGGTTGGCAGCATGTGCTGATCCAGTGGGTCTGTGGGTTCGGCACATGAAGCCCCAGACGGCAAAATCTACGTAAGCTTTCTATGGAAACATGCGAATTGATCATTACAGGCTGGATGTATGAATTTCCTGATGCCTCCCACTCTCAGCCTCATGTTCAAATGGAAGTGTATCTTCACCAATGCAAGACGTTTTGTCAAATGAAAAGGAGCAACAACGTGGAAATATATAAAGGTGTAATATATGATCTGTAGGATGCTCTAGGATGTGTCATGCCTTCTGTTCTCAGACTCACTTTGCTCAATATATATATATGATGAAGCACTTGAGCGTCTTTCTAGTTCAACTAGGTTCATATGGGCCAAAATTTTCCGGCTCTGGTATATATCTGAAACGACGTGTAGTCTATTTATAGTTCACATCATTGTTTTGTTTGGAGATCTCAAGGGATTTGTATTATGTAATAAACAATGGAAGTTGTTGCTGGTTGAAGGTGAGCAAACTTTATAGTACCAGTGGAACTGGGAGAAGTGTTGCTCCCAGCACACATGGGTTCATCAGCTAATATGTTTGTATGCATATTCTTGGTACTATCCATGTGACCTTTAGGATAACAATCAAGAACGTGCCCCATTAATTTCCCCATCGTACTCTTTTTGGTAGGTTCAAAAATATGCAAGGGGGAGAATAGGAATGAATGTCTACAAAATTCTTATGTAACAATGAAGTTACCATGCATGTCATAAATAAATCAGAGACAAATATACTAAATGTTTGGTTTGTGATACTCATGGATGCATCAGCTGATATTTTCCTCCATGGGTTTGCACCATGCTCTCGTTAATTTATTTATCTTACAGAGAGATGCATCCATATTTTTATATTGTGGCATGTACGTTCCCTGATCCCACAGCACAACTTTTAAAGACCTAATTCTAGAAGAATCCAGATGATTAGGGAGTAGGAGCAAATACAGCGCCCACACTGTTGACACCAGCTGGTTCCACCCAATACCCAGCTTCAGGTGACGCATGGCTCCACCGTGCACGCCACGACGCATGCTCTTCTCCGCCCCGCCGGCCACACGGTGCCCCTCGGTTGCTCCGCACATGCCGCGCCGGCCACACGGCGCCCCTCGGCTGAGTACCGGATAGGATGGGGTCGACCGCTAAAAATAGGATGCGATGGGAGAGAGGTAGGGATCGGAGGAAACAAAGGGGAAGATAAGGATCGAAAAAATTGTTGAGAGGCGGAAGGGAGGGGTCGGATAGATAGATAACTCTTCGACTATCATTTAGCTGGTGGATCCAAACACCTCTAATTAAAATTTAGCTACCTAAAACAAAGGCACTAGCTGGGTGGATGTGGTCAGCTGGCTCCTCCTGTAGGCGGCTGGGAAGGACCAGGTGCAGACTTGCACCACGGTTGGGCTCGGGGCTCTGTGACCAGACTCCTCGGAGCCAGTTAAACCAGTGGTTTCCTTGACAGCACTGATCAAATGGCAGATGTCTCAATCTTCGTCAGACGCTCTATTTGAAAGGATGCAAATTGGTCACCCCAAGCTGGATGCACGAATTCCCTCGTACCTCCTACTCCCAGCTCCTATGTTCAAATTACAGTATAAGAGCTAGCTTCATCATCACTATTGCGCCTTTTGATTTTGTAAGAGATATGACGAAATGGTGGAACAATAGGGAAATATAAATAATTATAGTATAATCTCTACCATGTGCTACTCTGATAACGGACTACCTTCGCGAGACGAACATCTTTATAACAGGGTTACTTTTGCTTTTCGCTCATGACACTGTATGAAATGGTCTCATACAGTAGCTGTAGTCTTTCTCTGAAACCATCTAGGAAACTACTGCAAACATTATAGCTTTCAGAGAGGAACGACAGATAAAATCATCTGTATAGTGTGTTGCATTCAAATGATTATTTCTTAAGAAGTAGCAGTGTTGCATAATTACAAGTCTACGGCGCTGTAACAATATATGTTTCTGAAAAAATATATAATATAACTATTTCTTCTTGTTCTCGAACTAACAATTACAGACCAGAAGTCTGCTTCTGCAAACTAAAACTACAAGTTGTTACATTTCCATATAGCAGTGTTGAGCTTTTAGGGGCAAGATTAAATGCTGAGTCGGCACAGAAAAACTTTTCTGATACGGATGTAACATAAGTCCTGTTTTTCAACCTTTGTTGACGGGCCAGTTCAACAGCCTATAGAACGAGACAGAGAAATGAGCATATACACCATGTCGTGGCATCTTGACGCCCAAATGTGTTAAATGCATCAGCCAATAGTGGCTATTCAGGTTGAATTTGACATATTGGTTGATGTAGGCCATAAAAAACGATGTGGGCTACAGGGTTTTTTAAAATTAAAGATGTAGGTAATTACAATTTGGGATATCATCTGAAAACATAAGAAATATGTCCAGGTTGCTTGTTAGGTAGAGCATATAAAGGCATTAGCTATTACAAGAGGAGGTACGTGTCCTTGGATTTTAACCTTCAATTTTGTTTCAATATAGGTGTATTATCAAATTCTATAATAAAATCAATACCCTCATTTAAAGTTCAGTTGAAAACGATTTTTAGTGCAATTCCTGGCTATATTGATAGACAAGGGAGTATTGAAGATGAGGAACTACCATTTTGATGCTGGCTCAGAACTGTTATTAGACATGAGCTTCAGTGAACTTGAAAAGTACATAGAAACAAACCCCACAAATAACAATACATGTCTACTTCAGCAATTAGTCGTCCTTTTTTGCAACTTTTTTCTGCATTTTACATTTGTGTTCCTCATGAAATATCATATGTAGGTGAATGTGTGTGTTTTTCATATACAACATGCCATACTGTCATATCAATAGAGGGAAAATGCCAATTCAATCACCAATCCTGGTAACTGATCAGTTCATCGTTTCTGCGGGTCTTAGAAGGTCATGCACACTAGCGCGTTAATACAATGTATTCAAAAGTCTAAGTACTGAATTCTCTCTATGAAATATTTTATGGTTTCCAGTGGTGTTACGTTGCACAGGTTTTCTTATTCACAGTTACACTATGAAACCATTTACAGATGCAAAAAGCTTGCAAATCATCCAGCTATGTACTTGGCCTTGAGCAGCAGTGACATTGTCAAAACCTTTGTTTGCAGTTCGCCATCATGAACCTGAAGCAGCCAGGAAGCACATTTGTGCACTTGGATCATGATGAGCTTAATATCCTGGCCAGTCGCTGGAGATGGATGGGCTGGCTATAGTCTGATATCCCGATGCATCCCAACCCCTTGCACCTGACCAATAATATAGGCAGTGAGAAACACAATGAGCTGACTAAATAGATTGATTCATTTCACCATGTGCCATTTTCTGTGGATGAACCCATCTTGTAGCGTAATACAGGAATTGCCAGACTACATGGGACAGGTACATCGATCACAACATATATGGCATGTAAAAGTAAAACAATTCTTTACTACATACACAATAGGATAGGCTTCCAAACATTACAACAAACTCCATTTGATGACCATATCAGTAATAATAAGCTACTATGAAATTGAATGTTACTTTGCTTGAGATTTCTTCCACGTGTCCTTACAACATAATCTGACAGAAGGCTCTGCCTCTGATTAAAGTCAACATGTGTATTTATTTGGAACTGGTAACTGCCATGATTTTCTTGTATCGGATGGTATAGTATCTGGTGATTCTGAACACGACATGGCCATGAGTGGACTAGCACCGTCTAGTGTAATGATCTCCATACTCTGAGGTTGTTCGTGATCGGTCATCGAATATTATGCTTGTGTTTGTATCCGCACCCTGGCCTTTCGTCCACCTTGAGCTAGTTTTAGTTGGATGAACAGAGAGGCTGGATGGGATGGGACTCAAGTAAAAACCAAGAAATGAATACATGACACAACTGAACATTTTTTCCTCGTGTCATGATAACTCCCGCAATAGTTTTGTAACCACCATCGGTCGAATTTTTGAATGAAAAGCAAAGAATGAAGTTCTTCCATCTTTTATCAAGACAAAAATCAGAAACATGCTATATTAGTTAAGTGTAATATATTGCATAGATTGAAACGAAGAAAAAGGTGCAGAGCAAGAGTGACTGGCTAATAAGCATTATAATAGTTGAATGTATATAATATTTCTCTCGTATATAGCATACAGATATTTATGTGTTTGTTCATTATCATACTGAATCATCCATGGAGCAGCTGATGTTTCCTAGATTTGCACAATGCTCTGGTTGATTTTTCCACGCACTCTGTTTGATAGGTTGAAAGTTAAAAGAATAGAAAAGTGATAGAAGAAAGTTTAATGACTAAGCAATTTTTTGATTAAATGATTAACATTTTGTATCGTAAATAAATCATTGTGATATATGTATATTTTTTTATGTTACATTGATGTATGCTGTAATATAATTTTCTAAAACGTCAGGATTGTATACACTGTTAGTTATTGTTCCAAAGCAGGGTATTGATGGAGTTTTAAAAGGGAAAGACGGACATTACGTTACAGCTGAATACAGTTTCTAATCTGCTCCACTATTGTTACTACCCTTGATCCTCTTTTGCTGCATGGATGGGTATACAGCCAGTAGCTTCAGCAGCAGTGAGGCCAAAGCCTCCAATGTACCAGCAGTGGGTCCTGGACGATGCTGCAAGCAAAATGAAACGCTCATGTACGTGTGCTCTCATAGCTGCTGAATACCTGCAGGTGGCCGATACGATTCCACGCCTATCTTGCGGCTAAGGAGCGCCCTTGTTCAATTCGGCCTTCACTGAGCAGACATTTTTTTTCCATGCCGCAACAATGCCGAACGGACAATCACTGAAATCCTCTAGCTGGCCACTCACTGATATCCCAATCTCTCCCAATCCCTTGCATCTGCTCGCAGCTTGCTGTTGGTTGAGTAAACAAACAGTTTCATCTCAGCATGCACCGCTCTATGGATAACCCCATCTTTGTGGCCCGTGATAATGGAGGGACAGGACTACAGCCAATATCTGCATCGATGATACTTTATATGGTGTGGCTACAGAACCTGCAAGCAGCCTAACTATGCTTTCTCCACGCATTATTTGTTTGGATATCTCAAGCAATTTGTATTTATAAAATAAACATTGGAAGTGGCGGCTTGTGCGTTAAAGGTGAACAAACATGATAGTACCAACGAAACTGGGAGAAGTATTGGTCCTACGTCGCTTGGGTGTTGATGTGCTTTATGCTAAAGAAAGGAATTGTTGAAGTGTTTAGCTAATATTTCTGTATTCATACTCTGGGTAGGTTCAATGCTATCGTAGGACAACAAGAAACTGCCCCATTAATAGTTACAAGTAGGTATAAAAATGGTTGGGATACTTTCCGTCCGCCCATCCGACCGAGGGTGTTCAGATACTAAATGGTTACTCTTATATCTGAATCGGGAGATTCAATTCCCGATTTGTATCCAAATCCTGGTACTAAAAGTTGTATATCCGATTTAGATATGGTCCATCTGTTTCAACATCCGACACAAATGACTATCTATATCTGAATCGTATAAGAGAAAAAAATAACTATCTTTATTCATAATCGTAAATATACATTCATATCTGATCTACCAGAGTGTACTCTGTTTTGTTGGCCGAAACAAAAATATAAGGGGAAAATTTGTAAAGATAAATTAACTCACTGTATCACAAATATATCAGCAGGGACCCAGCTGGTGATATATTCCCCGTGGGTTTTCTCCATACCATGCTCTTGATAATTTTTGCATGCAGAGAGATGCAGGGGATACAAAACGAGCAAAATGTGTTTATATCGTGGCGTGTTCCCTGATCCAACAGCAGCATTCTCACAGAACTAATGATAGAAGTATCAGGCCAGTTAGAGAGGAGATGGGTTCAGATGTAGGACCAAATACAGGGCCAACACCGCTGACACAAGTTGGTTATGCTTCAGGCTATATAATCTACGGGTTGCTGCCGTGCATGCCAATTTACATGCCCTGATGTCGCTGTCGGCATGTCTCAAGCCTTGCGCTGCTGTATACCGTCTGGCCGGCACGGATGTGCTGGTCTGGCATGTCCCAACGATTGCGTGAGGACTTGCGCTACTTATGTTGCTCCGCGACCAGACTCTGATATGGTGCCCGTTCGTTCTCGGCACGTGTTGAACCTGTGGCTTCCTTGAGGTTACTGGTCCATTGGCAGATGGATCAATCTTCTTAAGACGCTCTATGTGGAAGTGCACGATTTAGCCATTCCATGCCGGATGCATGAATACCCTGATACCTCCCACTCCCAGACCCTATGATCATATGGCAGTGTAAGACCCTATGTTCTACCTCTCCATTTTGTAAGGCGTTCTATATAATGAAATGGAGGAACAACATGGAAGTATATATAAGTATATTATATTCTCAACCATGTGCTGCTCTGATATAACAGAGTACTACCATGGCACCAATGCGTTCTGACGATGGTTCATATATATATAAGAAAGATCTTGAGCGTCTAATACCAGAGTTACTTTTATTGCCCACGATATAAGGAAACACTTTAACTTCTAAGTTCACACACGCCACTTGAAAAGGTACTGAATTGTCAGGCTTGGTTCATGCACGCTGAATTGTCAGGCTTTAAGACATATCTCAGTGGACGTCTGAGCTTATAGCTTGTTAAAGGCAAGAAAACTTGACAGTACAAATGAAATAATACAACGATCTCTTAACAAAATATAAGACCATGTGATTGGACATCCCTTTCCCAGAAAACGCTTACTGTGCCCAAACTGTGCGTTGGGTTGAACAAAATCAGGGTTGTACACACATGGATCAAGTAGAATCATTGTGGAAATATTACATGCTCGAGAATGTGATGGGAGAACGTGAAATTAGATCGCTTATTTACCGTGCGTATGTTATATGACCAGCCAATCGAGAATTATAACAAATTTACAATTGTTTACTGTGCATTGGACACCAAGGCATGATGTTTTTTTAACAAGGACGAGCCATCGATCTACAGCCTCGGGACAAATTGTTACATTTCCATATAGCAGTGTTGAGCTTTTAGGGGCAAAACAAAATGCCGAGTCAGCACACAGAAATACATTCCGATAACAATGCAACATAAACATTGTTTTCCAACTTTTATTGGAA
>CM014271.1:69796664-69813726 GCA_004135705.1 Alloteropsis semialata | reverse complement strand
GCCCTGGAGCGGCGGCGCGGCCGGCCTGGCGTGGCGGCAGTGCCAACCGGCATACGGCAAGCCTTTTTTTTTGTTCTTTTCCCCCTTATTTTCTCTGTGAATGATCTCTATTTTTCCCTTATTTTCTATGTGAATGATCTGTATGCGATACATGACATTGAGTGATTGATGATTCGTATGTGTTTGTTATTGAGAATGAATGATTGATGATTCACATATGTTTGTGATTGAGAAAACTTCTCGATTTGAAGAAGCTGCTGGCTCATGGGTGAGCGGCATCGGTCAGCCGGCGAGCGGCGACCCTGGATGGCCACTGCATGTGGGGCCGGGTTGGGCGGGCGTGAGCGCCCTGGCCAGTGATTTATTTTTTTATTCAAAAAATAACATTAGTCCCGGGTCATAAACTATCGGGACTAATGTGCCGAAGGCTTTAGTCCCGGCTGGGTAGTCCCATTTGGAAAACCGGAACTAAATCCAGTTTCTCTACTAGTGAGAGTCTGATGTTCAACATGTAACATTTGTATTTTAACACAAGGAAATAGTTTTGTATTGTTGCGCTGCTAATATACATATTTAAGCTTTGAGTTTGGGAGCCTCCCATGCATCCTGGCCCCGCGTAGGACACACTGTTTATGTGGAACCCACATGGGGCCAACATACTGTTTAGGTGTGACCCACGGGGGCCCATGGTTTCTTCAGTGGGACCCACATTATCGGTCACATGGTATTTTCTTTAAAAATTATCGATTGTGATTTTTTTATTGTTTGACTATAGTAAGATAACAAATTCAAATTTGATCCTTATTTCAAATTAAGATCTTTAGTATACATAGTCTGGCTGCTCCATGTCGGTACCGACCGCACACTCTCTATTCTCCACCGAGCAGTCATCGTCCGCATCCAACAGCATCACGTCAGTACATCCACCAAATGACAGGGAGACAAATGGAGAATACTGAATGCACCTTTGGCCACGTCTGATCCCTAAAGTCACCTCCCAGCAGTGCGGCCAGCCGCTCACCTATGCAAAACAGGGGTTTATTATATTAGATTTCAAAGGACAGAGTGATAGGAAACCAGGCATTAAGTAAAGTAGAGCAAAGTTTATAGGCTTTACAAGTGGTCACCAGACATTCCTCCGGAAAAAAGATAGTTCTTCGTCTTATGGGCTTTTCTCAAATCTTTTTATGTGACAAGAGCATGTACAGGTCTCAGCACGAACTAACAAGGCTCTGTTCCCAGTGTAAGGTTTTTTCCGTTGTTTCCAAGGGTGCCAAAAACATAAAGATATTTAATCGATGAATGAAACACTTCAAGGACAGAGTGATTTTGGCGTTTGATACGCAGTAAATGCAAGACACAAAGTTTAATTTTAATTCTTAATTTATAAGCCAACTAATAAACTGCATCCTAACTTTGCTGCTTTATGGTTCAGCATGCAATGAGTCATCACACACAACCTTCTACTTTTGTGGTGCGTGCTCCCCGGACACGCATAATCCACGCCCATATCAGGGCAGCTGCATCAGATGCCATCCACTTTGCCTTTTTTCTATTTTTGGATTAGATGCCATCCACTTATTGCCTTGGGTAGCGGTTGGCACTTCGTCATCTTGCTGTCAGTGGACTGGGTAGCGGTTGGCACTTCGTCATCTTGCTGTCAGTGGACAGTAGATGATTGATTGGCTAGTTATTGATGTCCTGGTGCTTCCCATACTCATATTGATCGTTCAGTCATGTCCTATCAACACACAGATTTGTTCAGTTTGCGTTACAGTTAAGTCATCCCAACTGGAACTGCAAGTCCGAGTCTCTCCATTCAAATGAAATAGAGCCACAAGAAAGGGCATCCTTATATTGTGGCGTGTGAGCCTAGAGATGTCTTTTTGGTACATTATGATGGACATCTGTTTTGTACTCAATGGCAGAGATGAATGTGTGACTCGGATACCACTTCCTGCTTACATTAACACCAGGTGTATCACAAAGCAAAGAGTTGTTTGTCCACAAAAATTTATGCCTCGTGTTGAAAAAGCACAGGAAGCTTTAGGAAAGATGTAGTTGCCAACAAGAAAATCCAGCAATATCTTTTCACATATTATGCATATATGTATAACAGTCTGATGTTCAATATGAAACAGTTGTATTAGAACCCAAGGAAATAGTTTTGTATTGTTGCGCTGCTAATGTATGTACACATTTACTAAAGCTCCATGTTTTGAAGCCTCCCATGGATGCATCCTGGCCCTGCGTGGACCCACACATTGTTTAGGTGGAACCCACATGGAGCCAACACTGTTTAGATGTGACCCACAGGGGTCATGTTTTGTTGATGTGAGACCCATGCGGGTCCCATGTACTGTTCAGTGGGACCTATAGTATAGTCGAGTGGGTCACATGGTTTTTTTTTTAAAAAAATATCGATTGCGGTCTTTTTATTATTTGACTATAGCAAGATAACAAATTCCCATCGTTATTTCAGATTAACATCTTTCGCATAGGCACGCATCGCACGCCAACCTGAGGCCGCTGTTTAGTTGGAGTATAGTTTATTTTAATTTTACTTTTAGGTTACACCATGAGGCCAGCACGAGATCTCGCCTGTTCAGCACTAGGTGATTGAGCTGCTTGTTCAGGAAATCCACCTCCTTAGAGCACTGCAAACAGCTCGTGCAGTACAAGCCACACGACCTTGATTTTACATAGTCTGGCTGTTCCATGCCAGCGCCGACCGCACACTCTTCAGTCTCCACCGAGCAGTCATCGTCTGCATCCAACAGCAACCCCAGTACGTCCATCAAATGACAGGGAGACAAATGGAGAATACTACATGCACCTTTGGCCACGTCTGGTCCCTAAAGTGTCCATCCTTACCATACGTCTCTGCAGTGCGCCCAGCCGCCCACTATGCAAAACAGGGGTTTATTATATAGGATTTCAAAAGGGCAAGAGTGATATGGTTGTTGGAAACCAGGCATTAAGTAAAGGAAAGCGAAGTTTAGGGGCGTTACAAGTGGTCCCTAGACATACCTAAAAAAAAAAGATTGTTTTTCATCTATTTTTCCCAAATCTTTTAATGTAATAACAGCATGAAAGTGTCTCAGCATGAACTAAATGACAAGGCTATTCCAAGCATAAGGTTTTTTTTTTCCGCTGTTTCCAAGGATGCCTATAAACATGAAATATTTAATCGATGTGTGAAAAACCTAAAACGATGCAAAGTTTCATTTTTTATGTCTGATAAGCAACACATGCAAGACACAAAGTACCAATTTTAATTCCTAATTTGTAAGCCAACTAGTAAATTGCAGCCTAACTTTGCTGCATTATGGCTCAGCATGCAATGAGTCATCCCACACAACCTTCTACTTTTGTGGTGCGTGCTCCCGGGACACGCATAATCCACGCCCATATCAGGGCAGCTACATCAGATGCCATCCACTTTGCCTTTTTTCTATTTTTGGATTAGATGCCATCCACTTATTGCCTTTTTTCCATTTTTTAGATTAGATGCCATCCTGCTGACACCTTCAACTAACTTCTTCTTCTTTCTAATTGAGAAAACTAAATGTCTTCTACAAGCTGAACCTCTACATCTTCTTCACTTGCACATCCTCGCTGAGCTCAACGCTGCCACCAAGAGGATGGACGACCCAGCCTGCGCCTACGCCTCGGAAAGGACAATGATCGGAGGCTTTCTTTCAGAGAAGCCATACACGCCACCTTCGTGGGCAAGCCACCTCACTCCCATCCCTTCACACGCCTTCTCGCTCGGCCATGCAAGTTTCTCCATCTTTCTGCAATTACTGGCTTTTGTTTAATATCCATGAGTTCAGTCTTTACTGATTAGATATCATCTTCTGCACACGAATTTTGCCACTTTGCATGACTCATGTGTTGCATATGTTTCTTTTATGGAAACAGCTCCCAACACCAATTCACAAATGGAATCTGCCCAATCTGCCGCAAGGCACAGAAATATGGATCAAGGTGCAGCCAGCAAGCAGTGACATCCTGCCCAATCTCCAGATCTCAGTGCCCTATATTGAGCAAGATGATCTGGTTAACTTATGGTACAATTCCCCTGTTACTGATATTAGAATCTTTCTTCTATATTTGTAGCGAGATGATCTATCAGGCATGCAGTTGAGCGGCAACAAGGTCCGGAAGCTTGAGTTTCTAATGGCAGATGCCGTGTCGCAGGGGGCAGATTGTATTATCACCCTTGGTGGTATCCAGAGCAGCCATTGCCGTGCGTCTGCTGTGGCAGCCAAGTATCTCAATCTTGACTGCTATTTGATACGACGTACCAACAAGGTGATCTTGTAGTGCTGTGAGATGCAATCAGTAGAATTTGTTTGTATGATATATGAACTTTTTTGGTGGATTTTTATAGGATCTTGTAGATAAAGACCCTGGTTTGGTGGGCAATCTCTTGGTGGAGAGACTGGTTGGGGCACACATTGATCTTGTATCTGAAGAAGAGTACAACGACATAGGTGGCGAGGTAATTTCTGCTGAATCCTCATGCTATAAACTGATCTTCATTGTCCTACAGCGCCATCCTGCAGTCACAATCTTGTTCCCACAATAATATTACTATTTATCCATGCCTCATTAATCAATTCATCATTATGGTAACTCACATGTGTGATCAAACAATTTGAGATACAGTAAAAGATTCCGACGACACAATTTAATGGGTTCAAGAAGAAGGATCATTCTAAAAAATTGAAACAATTCTACATATTGTTTTCATACACACACCCTGAGCTTTTTTATGATAAAAGGAATCGTTCTCACATGATGCATGAGGTGGTAATCACATGTGAGAAATTATCAACGTGTGTAATAATATTTGAATGTGTAAAGGAAAGCAAAACAGAGACTATTGCGAAATTAAGCATAGTGCAAATATTTTATCTAGAACTTTTTTCTAAGCTTTTCGTAACCATGTCATGGATTTATCTGGTATAGGCTTTAGCTGAGCTGCTGAAAAAGAAGCTATTGGAAGAAGGCCGGAAGCCATATGTGGTTCCTGCTGGTGGATCAAACTCATTGGGAACATGGTATTTTCCTATATGTATTTATAAAGATGTTTCTAATGGACATTATGAGCACCTTATATTGCTGTTCAAATGTTTTTGGCCAGTACAATATGTAAGGGCTGATCCTAGTGGACACAGCACACTTCATTAAGGCATGTATATAATACTTAATTAGCTAGTGGAATCTAATGTATACAATTACAAGTGGACACCAACAAGTAAACACGAGTGCATCAGTGAGACAACATGTAGTGTATGGATATTGCGTCAACAGCATCTGAATATAATACAGGATCAGCACAGTAGGGATATTGGCTGGATCCAAATTTATTGGAACGAACTATATTTGTTATGAGCGAAACACTGCATTTAACAAGCATACTTAATTAGGGGATACATTGAGGCAATAAGGGAGATAGAGCGGCAAGTTCAGGAATCTGCAGACATCATGTTTGATGATATTGTCGTTGCGTCAGGCAGGTAATTGATTGATCAGAACATACTGTTTGTGACTTTTTCAGTAGTTTCTAAAACATTTTGGACCCTTATTGTTATGACTCCATGATATTAAACTCGATGCAGCGGTGGAACCATTGCTGGCCTCGCTTTAGGAGCAAGGTTAAGCAGCTTAAAGGCAAAAGTATGAACCTTTTTTGTTTGTACAATTATCCTACTGAATTTTCTAAACTAATATCATCCCCTTCTATGGTATAGGTCCATGCATTCTCTATTTGGAATGACCCTGGATTCCTCTATGACTGTGTTCAAAACCTGATTGATGGACTTCAATCTGGTCTGAATTCACATGATATTGTCAGCATTGAAAATGTAAGTTACACTATGGACTTTAAATATTTAATGTTGTATAAATGATTTTGGTACACTTACTCAAGATAAAGTATTACTAAGTCAGCTGGGTGCTCTTGAGATTTGTGGGGAGAGAGAGGGAGAGGGGGAGAGAGAGAGAGAGAGAGAGAGAGAGAGAGAGAGAGAGAGAGAGAGAGAGAGAGAGAGGATCTACCACGGTTTCAAAACGACTGACTGCCTCAACTGTAACTTCTTCTTGTAAGGCTAAAGGATTAGGTTACGCAATAAACACAGCCGAGGAGCTTAAGTTCGTGAAAGACATAGCTGCATCAACTGGAGTTATACTCGATCCAGTCTCCAGGTGCAATACATCTCCTTTTCTTTGAAGTCGTAGTGAATTGCATTTGTCATTCTTTATGTAGTTGACATATCAGGTGTGTCAAATGTTTTAAAATCCTCAGAAAATTGTTCATTTCGAGTTTCTTCATACTTCTTCTTAATGCAGCGGGAAGGCTGCACTCCGAATGCTGAAAGACATGTCAGATTATTCAACAAAGTGGAAAGGGCGGAAAATTCTGTTTGTCCATACAGGTGGTCTCCTTGGGTTGTATGCCAAGGTTGATGAGTTGGCATCTTTGGGTGGAAAATGTAACAGAATGGCGCTTGAAGATTCTACTACACGCAAAGACGACACTTGTAAGTGTTGAAATTACTCCTGGTTGGGCAACTGCCGAGAAGCACAAGCAGCTTTATGTGTTGAAAATAATGATCATGGGTCCATTAGTGACTTCTGAATTCCTGTGCGTTCTATAACGAGCAGCACCAGATGTAATGTGACACAAAATATTTTAGATTCCAAATAAACAAGTATTAAATACATCTATGTAATTAAAAATCAAGGCCAATTCATTTCTTTTTTTCCTCGAACTATGGAGGAGAGATGCGTGTCATTTTATAAGGTAGAGCAAAAAGTACACGAGTCTGCTGGTCAGACACAACTTGAGTGCTGGGAGACCACACGCACCCTACCAGGAATAACAAACCAGACACGCCACAAACTTAGGGAGATAGGCAGCTGTGTAGCTTCATGAAATTGGACATGGATTCCACTTGGTCAAGAGTAAATGGTATGGCCAATAATCCGAATCCATCCCAAACCCATACGACACCCATATTAGGTCATTTGGCAGCAGATTGCTCCGGTAGCATTAGACCAAGACCCAGTTGTAGGACGAAACAGTCAAAGAGAGCCGGATGTATCCACATATATATAGCATCTGTTGCAGCATGAGAAGGGAGGAACTGCGTTAAATATTTACTGCTTGTTTGGTGGCCTTCATAGTGCCCTCTACGTCATCTCTGCTCATTGAACTAAAAAACTGATGTTAGAATAAGTGCGGCATTTTGTATCAATATTGCGCCGGGATAAAGCCAGCGAGACACCAGTTATTTTGGGCCCAGCATGTCCTTAAATAAATTATCTAGCAGCGAAGCTTGGAATATATTCTCAGGCAATTGACCCGGGTTAGTAGGTAGGCTTAGAATTCAGTATCACTTTCAGAAACTTCACAACATCTTCAAGCAACTCCTTCTGAGCAATGATTTTTAACAGCGGTGACTACACTAATGGTTGGTACTCATCAAGTGTGGAGCAAAAGCAAATGAACTGCAAGGCTTAAGCAAGAATATGATAGCAATTAATAGCGTCATGCACTTTTAGTTGGTCAAATTTTAATAGCATCACAATTACTACATATAAGTTTGTACCAACAGAATTAACCATTATTAAACCATAAACATAAACATGAGTGATCTAATTTGATTCATCTTCAAGTTCAATTATCATGTGAGGATCTCTTACCGCGACAATGCTGATATATCAGTTATTAAAACTCTACAAATGTTGTACACTTTCGCAATGAGTCATGATTCAAATTGCCAAAGGCATGTACTCCCCTCAAACCACGTGAAATAAGTACTGGGTTTCACTATATGAAGACTTTACCGAGACTTCCCTAGACATAATTAGTGTAAGAGGTTTCACACTTCGCCGCCCTCTGATTAGTGTAAGAGACTTCCCTAAACCAGGCTAATGTTAAGTAACATTCCAAGCCCAGAGCACCATTAGTCCTATGATTGTACTTTTTTTCCTAGGTGATCACACCATGCACCATTTAATATAGGATGATCTTATAATTTTAATGCAATAGAAGAATACACAAATTCATTACCGGAGTAATTAGTGTAAACCATACCCATGTAGAGAAAATAGGTACCAACTACTCAGTAATAAAATATAAACCCAAGGTTCGACAAGGTATAAACAAAAGACTAGGAAATCCTTAATGTATATGGGCGTATGGGCCTCCTGGCACTATCCCAGCCCTGTCATGAAATGGCCTGGCCCGAATCAGCTTAGACATAATAGGCACAATGCCATATTCATGCTGTGCCAAACCGTAACTGCGTGCCAACTTGTTGGCCTAGGCTGCCCTAGAGCCTTTTCGTAGTGCTATGTGGGCACTATCGGCGCGCTAGCTGATAGAGCCACTTCCGCGGCCTAAGCACTATCAAACGAAAGCAGGCGCGACTCCCGGCCAATGACTCAACCGACGACATGCGGGGCATCTCTGTAGCAGTGGGCACGACTCTTGGCCAAGGTCATGGCGAGCAGGTGAGTGGGCGGGCAGTCTCTCAGCGATGCCCACGGTGGCCATAGCAGGCCGCACAACTCTGGCCGTAGTCTTTGTGGTGGCGTCGAGTCCCGGCCACGACATCTCGAACCAACACTGACCTCAAGAGGCCAAGAGGAAGAAGCCACGAGGCACAGCCACCGAGCCACAAGGGATGCACGGGTGCAGATCAGGCGGCCGCTGGCCGCACCATTGAGCTCTCGCTACCGTCGCCCTCCAACGAGGCTCCACCAAGTGGGTAGAGACATGGGGAGGGCACGTCGCCACCGTAGGAGAAAAGAGAGGCAAAATTGGTGGCCAACAGCGCAGATCCTAGTGGAGGATCCGAAGGAGGTGAGGCCAAAGCGAGAAGGAGTGGCAGGCCGGTGGAAGGAAGAGGGGGGTGGTAGTGTGGTAAATTGGGAATATATTTTAGGGTTTAGGTGAGGATGTGGGCCGGAGGCAGGCCAAGCTGCAGGCTGATTGCCGGCAGTTGGCCGCGGCTAGGTGTGCTGGGCCGCCATAGTGCCGACCCAAAAGTTATGCTGCGCCAGGACTGGCACTTCGTGTCGTGTTTTTTAGGACCGGGCCTCAGGCCGCCTATTTTTCCTGGCCCATGTGGCCATATGTAATCCTTAACATTGGTTCCATCAATTTAGAAGCATGCAAGTATAGCATAGCCACTACCAGAGAACCCGCCATCCATCCACCGTAATCGGTCACGGATGGAAAGGACCCGGTACCAATGGAAGCATTGGTACCGGGTCCAACGGCCAATAATTCTGCGAGCTCATTGGTACCGGGTGGTGGCACCACCCGGTACCTATATGGCCACATTGGTACCGGTTGGTGTCACCACCCGGTACCAATGAGCCTCGGGGCCTTTGGTACCGGTTGGTGACACCAACCGGTACCAAGTGACCCCCTTTGGTACCGGATGGTGCCACCAACCGGTACCAAAGGGGCTCTGCGTATAAGTCCCCTTCTTCCCCCCAGCCCGAGCCATGGCTCATTTCTTCATCCTCCATTGAGCTCGGGTTGGGGGAGCTCATGCCCGATTTTTCCATAACTTTTGGAGATTTTGCAAACCAAGTCCACTAGAAGGTTAGCAACTTCATCCTCTCTCTTTTGACGTTTAGTATGGTCTATTTCATGCTCTATGTTTTGAGTAATTTGTGTTTTGTGGAATGGATTGAAATAAGAGATTTTAGATTGAATCTTTATTTTTATTATGAATTTGTAATAGAGAATCAATATATAGTTAGTTGTTGCATGTGTAGAGATGATGCACAAATTTTTAGACATTGTTTAGATTTTTGGATTATTTGTAGAAACTTTAAATGATTTTCATATTTATGCTTATTATGATTTTTAGATATTATAAATGATATTCATATTTAGGGTTATTAGAATTTTTAGAGATTATAAATGAAATTCATATTTAGGCTTATTACGAAATTTAGAATTACATCTTTTTAGAGGCTTCAAATGACGTTGATATTTAGGGTTATTAGGATTTTTGAGATTATAAATGATATTCTTATTTAGTTAGATTTTAAATTTAATTTTACTTCTCATGGTTGTCAATATCTTGAACTAAAACAATCCAACTCTTGGCATGCCTATGATGATATCAAATTTTACCTAGTTTTCTAGCTGGGTAACATATGATGACTTTGAGCTTGAGCTTGTATTGTATAGTTATGCTTCTCATGGTTGTCATCAAACCGTGGGATACATCCATGCCCAAGCAACGAATCGGTTGTGATGGTTGGGCTGGGTGTGTCCCACGGTTCCATGCCTACCATGAACCAATTTTTTTACCACCTGTAATGTTTCTTATGCTCCAAGTTCAAGGTCAAATGAAAGACAACATATCTGAGGCAAATCACTCCTTCAAATTTTTTTTGAGATGAGCAAAAGTAAGACGTTGATGATTTTGAAATGTGGTTGTCGGCCATCGTGCCCTTGGTTTGTCGCAGGTTTTGGAAACCTCCCGATGCAGGGGAGGTGCTGTCGAAATTTTTAGAGATTATAAAAGATATTCTTGTTAAGGCTTACTACGAACTTTAAAAATACATCTTTTTGGTGGCATCAAATGATGTTGATGTTTACGGTTATTAAGATTTTTAGAGATTATATATGATATTCTTATTTAGGTTTATTACGAACTTTAGAAATTGGGGATGAATTTTCATTGTATTTTGTGAATAGATGAATCGGCAATGGATGTACAACGCGGATAGACGCTCATCTGACTTCATTAATGGCGTTCATCAATTCCTCGACGCGGCAGAGGCTAACTCGACCTCGGGTTTTATATGCTGTCCATGCAAGGTCTGTGAGAATAAGAAGGATTATCACATCTCAAAGAAGGTGGTCCATACACACTTGCTTATGAGTGGTTTCATGCCTAACTATATCTGTTGGACCAAACACGGCGAAGCGGGGATATTCTTTGAAGAAGGTGATGAAGAAGGTGACGACAACATCCCGGACTTTGCACAATACGGTGCCTTTGCAGATGATACAGCAATGGGCGAGGGTGAAGCAGTTGCAGAAGATGAGGATGATGACGCCTTAGGTGGCATGATCCGTGATGAAGAGAAAGACTGCGAAAGTGCGAAAGAGCGGGAGAAGATAAAGCGTTTGTTGGAGGACCATAAAACATTGTTGTACCCAGATTGCAAAGAGGGCCAGAAAAAATTGGGTACCACACTGAAACTGTTGCAATGGAAGGCAACTAATGGCTTGTCTGACAAAGGTTTTGGAGAGATATTGAAAATGATAAAGAAGATGCTTCCAGAGGGCAACACATTGCCCGAAACAACATACGAAGCAAGAAAAATCGTTTGCCCTCTAGAACTGGAAGTACAAAAGATACACGCATGTCCCAATGATTGTATCCTTTATCGGGGCAAGTCGTACGAATCTTTGGACGCCTGTCCGGTTTGCAATTGTTCGCGGTATAAAATCAGGCGAGACGACCCTGGTGATGTTGAGGGAGAGGCCCCCAAGAAAAGAGTCCCTGCCAAGGTGATGTGGTATTTCCCTATAATACAACGTCTGAAGCGCTTGTTCAGAAACAAAGAGCATGCTAAATTGCTGCGGTGGCACAAAGAGGATCGGAGGGAAGACAATATGTTGAGACACCCCGCTGATGGGTCGCAATGGAGAAAAATCGACAGAGCGTTCCCAGACTTCGCAGAAGATGCAAGAAACATAAGATTTGGTTTGAGTACGGATGGCATGAATCCTTTCGGTGATATGAGCAGTAGCCACAGCACTTGGCCCGTGACTCTTTGTATGTACAACCTTCCTCCGTGGATGTGCATGAAGCGGAAGTTCATTATGATGCCAGTGCTAATCCAAGGGCCAAAGCAGCCTGGCAACGACATTGATGTGTATCTAAGGCCACTGATTGAGAAACTTTTGTTGTTGTGGGGCAAAGATGGTGTAAATGCGTGGGATGAGCACAAGCAAGAGGAATTTAACCTACGAGCATTACTGTTTGTGACCATCAATTATTGGCCTGCACTTGGTAACCTGTCGGGACAGTCAAACAAGGGATACAAAGCATGCACACATTGCCTAGAACACATCGACTGCATTTATCTGAAACATTGTAGAAAGTGTGTGTATATGGGCCATCGTCGATTCCTTTCTGAGAAACATCCGCTAAGAAAGAAAGGAAAGCATTTTGAGGCAGAAGGTCGTAGCAAACCAAGGCATCGGGATGGAAAATATGTATTTGCTATGGTAAAAGATGTGAAGGTGGTCTTTGGGAAGGGACCTAGCAGCCAGCCAGCGGCAAGTGAAAATGGAAAGGCGCCCATGTGGAAGAAAAAGTCAATATTCTGGGACCTACCATATTGGGAGGTCTTAGATGTACGCCACGCAATTGATGTGATGCACCTGATGAAAAATCTTTGCGTAAACGTGCTAGGGTTCCTTGGTACTTACGGAAAGTCAAAAGATACGCTTGAAGCACGACAGGACCTGAAACATATGAAACAACGAGATCCCCTGCATCCTGAGAAAAGAGAGAAAGGGCGTTGGAACTTGCGTCCTGCTAGCTACACTCTAAGCAAGGAGGAGAAGACCAGCATGTTTGATTGCTTGAACAGTACTAAGGTCCCGTCCGGCTACTCATCGAATGTAAAGAGTCTGATAAATATGAAAGAGAAGAAATTCGTACACCTCAAGTCCCATGACTGCCATGTGCTGCTCACACAATTGCTTCCGGTGGCGCTAAGGGGAATTCTACCCGTTAATGTCCGAACAACTATTGTGAAGCTATGCGCCTTTCTCAATGCAATCGACCAGAAAACAATCGATCCCACTAATCTAGCAAAGCTGCAGGATGATGTGGCCCAAAGCCTTGTCAGCCTTGAGATGATATTTCCTCCGTCTTTCTTTAATATTATGACGCATCTCCTGGTCCATGTTGTCAAAGAGATTGGTATTCTTGGTCCTGTATTCCTACACAATATGTATCCTTTTGAGAGACTGATGGCTATTCTAAAGAAATATATTCGTAACCGTTCTCTTCCAGAAGGATGCATCGCCAAGGGATACAGAACAGAGGAGGTCATTGAGTTCTGTGTTGACTATATCCCCGAACTGAAACCGATTGGGCTACCTGAGTCACGCCATGAAGGGAGACTACTTGGAAAGGGCACGTTAGGAAGGAAACAAACAAGGTGTAGCGACTACGATTTATTCATGAAAGCCCATTACACTGTATTGCAGTCGTCAACCATGGTGGCTCCTTACATCGAGGAGCACAAGACTATAATATGCTACCAAAATCCAAGAAAGTCTGACAAGTGGATTACACGCCATCACATAGAAACTTTCGCTGGTTGGTTGCGACAAAAGCTCATGGGTAACGAGACAATACATACACAGCTGGCGTATTTGGCAAGGGGACCATCATCCTCATCTTGACGTTCCAAGGCTATGACATAAATGGGTATACATTTTACACGAGAGCCCAAGACGACAAAAGCACCAACCAAAATAGTGGTGTCTGTATAGATGCCTATGACAACAAAGGGGACAGGGACTCATATTATGGCCAGGTAGAGGAGATCTGGGAACTAGATTATGGACCTTTGAAAATACCACATTTTCGATGCAAATGGGTGAAACTTACAAGTGGAGGTGTTACTATAGACTAAAAATACCCTATGTGAAATAATAAATACTAAAAAGGAACAAAAGGATGAAAGAGTATATATAATAAAAAGCTAAAAAAGATTAGGAGGCGGGTGTCGGCGTTCTCTACCGCCGGCAAGTAAATTTCTACGATCGCGCGTCGGGGCCCGGATGGTGACTCAAGAGACAGGGGGTTTTAGACTGGTTCGGGCCTCCGGAGAGTAATACCCTACGTCCAGTATGTGCCGATGTTCTCAAGTCCAAAGTCTGTAGTAGGGGGTACAAACTGGTCGGGAGAGGGAGAGGGTCCCAGGTCCCGGTGCTGTGCGAGCGAGTGTGCTGTTCGTGCTGTGTCCGAATGTTCGACTGATGTCGGTCTGTCCCCCACTGATGTCCCCTTGTCCCCTTTTATAGTCTCAAGGAGAGAAGGGAGCGGGGGGTAAGAAAGAAAGAAAATTACAAGGGAAGTTACTGCCCCCGAGGCCTTTAGCCGGTGTCGCGCGCCGAGCCGTACAGGGAGTAGGTGTTGACGGAGTGGGCGTCCCGTCGGACCCGGGATCGTACATCCCGGGTGGTTGGTGTAGATGTCTTCTCGGGTAAGCTCCCGGGTAGTTCCCGGGTCATGGTTGACTTGCTCGAGGCCTTCGGGTACTCCAGGTGTCCCCTTCGGGCTCCAGGTGTCGTCCATGGGCGCCTGGGGTCGTCCTTGGGCGCCCGGTGTTGCACATGCGCTCCTCTCAGAACTGTAGCGTTCCTGTTCGGATGAGACGGGCGCCACTGTGGCTGCCGTGGCGAAGGACGGACGCCCATCATGCTCTGACGCGGCGGGTACCAAGTGGGTACGGCGCTGGATGGGCCGGGACGAGGCCGGGTAGTTTTACCCGGAGAGCTGGAGACTCCTCGGTAGGCGGAGAACTCCCCGGGCGAATCGGAGAGCCCTTCGGGGGCGGAGAACTCCTCGGAGGCGGAGAACTCCTCGGGCGAATCGCGAAGCCACTCGGAGGCGGAGAACTCCTTGGGCGAATCGCGAAGCCACTCGGAGGCGGAGAACTCCTCGGGCGAATCGCGAAGCCACTCGGAGGCGGAGAACTCCTCGGGCGAATCGCGAAGCCACTCGGAGGCGGAGAACTCCTCGGGCGAATCGGAGACTCGTCGGATGGCCTCCGAGTCGTCGGGGTATGGGGTGTTCGCTTTGCATTGGATCTTCGGCTTTTGCTTTTGAGGGGTGGATTATTGTGAGGACCCGGATTAAGGACTTGATTGGGTACCCCTAATTCAGACCCTCGTCAGTAGCCCCCGAGCCTGGGGGGGAGATGGAGGCTCGCGCCCAGGCTGAGTGGCAGCGTAGATATGGTAAGTCACGATTCTTCCGGTGGGGGCACGCGAGCGCACCCGCCGGGTGTAGCCCCCGAGCCTTGAGAAGAGCTGGTGCTCTTGTTAAGGTTTTGTGCCCGGGTGGTTTGCCTTGGATGTTGTCGGGATTGAAAAACTTGTAGGGAACGGGAAGCTTGTCGGGGACGCTTCTTTGGTGGGCCGGGCAACTGTCCAACCGTTGACGGGCCGGGCGTGGAAGCGTCGGCCTGTTCCCCCGCCGCGTGGGAGGTGGACGCGCCTTTTGAGGAGGTCAGGCGAAGCGACGTGCGCACGTCGCCGCTGCGCCGGTGGTGGGCCCGCGCAATTAATGTCGCGGCCGTTCCGTCCCGCCCCTATTTATAGCCGTGCGCTGCAGCGGCCTAGGGTTTTACCCTAGCCTGAGCCTTCCAGCTTCCATCGCGCGTTTCGTCTTCTCTGTCGCTGCCGCACTTGTTCCCTTGCGCCCTCCGCCGCCGTCGCTTCGCCGTTCCCGGAGAGCGAGCAACCGAGCCCCCCGTGCCGCCAGCGCTTCCTCCTCTTCGTAGTTTCACGATGTCGACCTGGGAGCGTTCGCGCGTCTCGCTCCGGCAGCTGGAGGGCCTCGTGGCGGAAGGGCTGCTTCCGCCATTGACGGAGGCCGAGGAGTGGAAGGTTCCGGGCGTTGAAGATTATCCCCGACCGCCGCAGGGATACGTCGTCTCGTTCGTTGCCTTCCACGAGCGCGGGTTCTCCGTCCCCGCCGGAAGGTTCATCCGCGCCGTGCTCAACGAGTACGGGCTGGAGCTTCACCACCTCAACCCCAACGGGGTTCAACAGATGGCGTTGTTCGTGGCCCTCTGCGAGGGGTACTTGGGGATGGAGGCCCACTGGGACCTCTTCAGATACTTCTTCAAGTTCTCGCTGCACTCCGCAGAGGGCGGAGCCCCCGCGACAATCGGTTGCGCCGTACTGAAGGCGAAGCAGGGGCGGTCGAAGGGCTACATCTCGGGGACCCTGATCAGCTCGAACAAGGGCTGGCACCCGATGTGGTTCTACCTGAAGAACGNTCATATGGCTATACTGTGGAGATAGGGTGAAGCCGGGACAAGCTAGTTTTTCTGGCTTACGGCAGCCAGTTCATTTTGCCTATCCGCTTTTGTCGGCTTGTGTGCTGAAGCTGTTTTGGTTTAAAGCGTTTGGTAGGGCTTGGGCATAAGCTGGTGAAGAAGCTGCTCCAAAAGCCCTACCAAAGGGCCCCTAAGTTACTCGTTAGGGAAAATCATTTGCCATTACTCTACTCACATTAGGTTGTTCACATTATAAATTTAACGAGAGTTTCATTTATATCAGCTAGGCAAACATGCCCGTGTATTGTTACAGAAGAATATCAATGGCGGTCAAATTTATTGCCGTCAACGAGCGAGCGGCCACACATCCGACGTTAGCACGTCGGTCTCTTGACATGTCTCAGCGACAACCTTCCTGCTATATTCCTACTAGTTTGGTTTTTATTCTTTTTATCTCAATCAAGTTATGTTCTCGCAAGCTTTCTATATGTATCGATTTGTGTTTTTGGGCGAGAGATTTGAAGCCTGGTTTTTTAAACCCTTGATGGGTCCGTTAGGACTCTTAACCTGATGAGGAAACCAATGTCCAGAGTTGCAGCCACGTGGAAGTTCGGTGGACCAGATAAAACCAATGGGACCCACATATTACTTTGGACACAAAGAAAGAAAGCAACAGTACTCACTTTAGAAATGGGCAAAGAATAATATAACACATCAGCAAATCAAATGGCATAATACTATGGAGAGTGATAGAAAGAGTATCATGACGAAACTCAGAAGTACAAACACATAGATGATGTGCCCCTCAAGGTCTAGCTAATCTTTAGGATTTATTGAGAATCATCTATATATGGCTTGGCCCATATATGTAAGGAATACAACATGTCAGCAATCAATTAATTTGTTCTATTTTTTGGTTTTCATGATGTGCACATTTATTCAGGATCTAGAAAAGAGAATAGACAATATGGTTTTC
>CM014271.1:69768493-69795664 GCA_004135705.1 Alloteropsis semialata | reverse complement strand
GATCCATGGTGGAGATTCTACAGTTCGTAGCGGCGGCATCCCCTGAAAGATGGCAATGATGGTGCTTGGCGGATACACAGTGGCAGCAAGCAAAGGGTCCTCGATCTGCAATTCTGCAGTGGCATCACGTTCAGGACTCTGTAGGTTAGCCACCTACGCCCCTCCCCTCCAATCCGATTTATCAATGATCTATTTGTTTGTGATGGTGTCCCTAAGGTATATTATCTACCATGTTCTTCCGTGGTTTCGATCAGTAACTGATTTTTGTGATTCCAATCATTCTTATCCCTACTCCCTAAATTCTATTTTATCCATGAATTCGTAGAGGCATGGTGGTCATATAGAGGCCTTGCCGAGGGGATGATGTACTGAGTTACTAATTGATCTTGTTGTACGCTATGGAATCTTCCATATCATTAGGCAATAATCCATAATTTTTCTTATTCTTTACTACTTTTCATGATTTAATAACAATTGATTTACTCTAAATCAAATAATTCCTGATTTTTGCAGCATGTGAGTGGCAGTTTTTGGGTAAAAATTTCTGAACTTTTATGCAGATTTACCAATCACCGAACTGCAGAAGGGTCAAAAGGAATGACAGTACTGCCTGACCTGGTACTTTTTTCTCCACCGATTTTAATCTCCATCTAACTATTTTCTATCCATATCCACATAGTTCCTGTGCAGCTCATTGTTCTGTCATGAAATAATTACTGAGACATTATTGTCTACTTCATGTGGTGCATATGGTTCAACATTTCTTTTTCACAAAGATTTCATAAAAAATGATATAGACACTAGAGATTGAAATACTTAATTGATTAATGATGTGAACTGTGTTACTTCCATTCTGTCTAATACATTGAAATTTCTAATTCTGTCTAATGTATTCCATCACAGGTCTAACTGCTCACTCGAATATTTCTGGCGTTTTGGATATCACCTTATGCGAGAAGACAAAGTTTTAGTGGATCGCTAGCAGTTGCTATAGAATTTTATAGTTTGCTAGATGTTTCTAGGTATTTTTTGCGCTATGTATATATGAGCATTCTGTGCAGCACTGCAGCACATGTACACGGCATATATTGTTTTGTACTATACTGATTATGACGCAATGACTTAGAATATATGTTTCTTTCTATTCGTCTCTCTTCTATGTTTCTGTACGAAAACTAAGATTAATTGAATTTGAAAATATTTAGGCCATCCTGAATCCTGATATGGAATACCGTCATTCTTAAATTGATAAATGTTTTTTTCTCTAAAAGGACTTGCAACATATATAAGCGTTGTTACATCCTACATATATCCGTTGCTACTTTGCAACGCTTATATACGCTACTTACCAACGCATAAGTATGCGTTGTTATAGACCATTGCAACGCCACATCTTGCAACGCATAGTGTATGCGTTGGTATAGACCCTTGCAACACTTATTTGGACATTTAGCAACACATATATGCGTTGCAAAAGGGGTGTTTGTAGTGTAGTCGATCTTGTGATATGTACACTGATGAAGTCAGTATGTGTGTGATGAACTGATCCTGGCACACATATGCGATGCATTCGATTTTGTTCTAAAAAAAAATCGGGTGTGACATTAGCTATCCGCGGCGTTATGGTGCACCTGATCAAAGTCACACAAAAAATTGTTAGGGAAACAATTGGATACATCATTCAATGCCTAACACATCATGAAGAATGATGCAGAGATCGGAATGTTTTTGAGCTATTTGAGTTGTCTTACTGTACTAGCTACTTAGTTGTATATAGTTTAGAGAAGATCTATATCTGTCTATTGTTAAAGATAGTTTAGTAATTATCGGTAGTCATTATTTGACTCGCTTGGCTACTATATACTATTATAACTTTATGCTACATTCCGTTATGCCTTGTTTGTTATTTCATCAAAGTGCCCGTATGCTACATATACTATATTATTATAGCTTTATGCTATTGTCCATTATGCCTTATTTGTTATTTCATCAAAATAGCCTTATACTACATATACCACAAGTAATGTTTTCAGTCATATAAATAACAAATCCTAAAGTTCAGATTTTTTGGTACTAGTCTGTTTTGAAAAGTAGTGTAGCCTAATATATAGCACCGTAAAACAGTTCATATTATTCTAGACCAACCAACAAGAGGAATGGCTCTTGCCTGAACTTTGTGCTCTCAAACCGTAGGAATCCAACTACTACTTAGTATTATACCTACTATTAATGTTCACATGTTGCAATGAGTGACTTGTTAAATTAAAACAAATGCAGCAAACTAAAAATCTTTCCACTTTCATTTTGTATATAACCTTTATTAGTTCAACTTTTAACTGTTCGGTGTCATATATAAAAGGAGTGTGGATGTGGAAGCAAATATATAGCAACGTGAAATAAAGCACCTATGGGATGATAATAGGCACATGATAGACCCAATGGCCAAACCATGGACTGAAGTACTAGGTTTAGAAACAAGTCGATCTAGAAAACTAGCTACCTCCCATCGTCGATGGGTGCGGGATGCATCAGGATAGTAGGTCCTACCAGCATTGTTTGTGTATGTCACCATGATGGTGTTAGCCTCGTCACAGAAACAAAGCTTTGCCCAAATGTATTCATGCCACAGTGACGTTGCATGGATGTGGCTCACTGGAACAGATTTGGTCAGAGCGGTTCCTCAGGATTGGAGAGCGAGATATGATAATGCACACATGCATGTGATGACTTTAACTTTTATAAAAATAATAAAAAATTGAATATGCACGAGAACTGCATATCATTGCATTAAGATAGAAGAAAGGCCAAAATAGCTGTACAACACACTCACACCCCCCATAGGTTCTTAGGTTACATTTGTGCCCTGGAAGATAAATTTAAGATGTTCAAAAAACCTAACCATGTTTAGACACACTGTCAGGGCCAGCTGCGACCAGGGCGTTTAATTAGCCCTTTGGCTCCTGCCAAAATCCAAAGGTTCAGTTCCTCTTTTGCAAGAAGAATAGACCGGCGAATCGTGGGGGAATTTTATTGAAAACAGCTTTGTTCGTTCTGTGCCTTCCAAATTATATTCACCTCCTCTCTAATGTGATTACAAACCACCCAGCTATTTACAAGAATGGAACTTAGTTAAAATTATATTCATATGGAAGAAAGGCCTTCGTTTTATGTTGTTTAATTAAGTTATAGTCATGTTGTGTGTTCCACTTTAAACACATAATTATGTTATAGCATGTCTTGACATCCTCAGTTGGATCTAAATCCCATGGGTATACAGGGAAATGAGGACCCCTTTTTTGCGAGAAGATAACAACACACACAATTATTTGCCATTAGGACTCCTGTAGCATGTAACTTATTACATTTAATTTGATTATTAGGAAAAATTCTTGCTGTATGCCACCAGGACTCTTACACATTGATAACTCATTGCAATTTGATTTGATGTGAATCATTAGAGTTTGGTCCACTGGCTAGATGTTTTTCTCTTACTAGCAAAGATGCCCATGGGGCATGCACAGTTTTTTAAAATTTAATAAACAAGGATTTTGAATCTGAACTATATGTGCTTAAATCTCATTATCCCCATCGTCTTTGTCTCAGTCATGTGTCCTTGGGATTGATGTAAAGAACTGACATGCCCTGATTATATTAGAGCCACATGACCATGACCGTGAACTTGTTTTGGTGTGTCATCTAGATTCCTAAACTCTCGAAATGCATTTTCCGATTTCTGAACTTGTTCCAGGCTATCATATAACTTGTTCCCTAATATCTAAAAGTATATTCTTTAGGTCCATAAGTTTGTCACACGGTGTCATGCATGTCCCACAACTCAATATGCTATTTTAAATTTAATAAAAGTGTTGTTTTGCTACTATAAGTTAAAGAAAAATGCTTTTGGTACTTTAAATTTACTAAAAATACTATTTTGACTTTAATAGGGAATGAGAACAAATTATCTTAATAAAGTTATACAAATGGTATGCAAAATATAATTAGTTAGTAGGAAATATTTGAGATTAGAAGAGATATTTCAAGTTAAACGAGAAAACTATAGTACCCATTGTTGATTTTTGAATAACCCAATGGTCTTGTTGATTAACCCATAATGAGTATGATTAATAAGTGCTAGCTCAGAATTAAATTTTTCTTAGCGGAAATATTTCTAAATGATCTGCATGAAAATATAATTTCATAAACTGTCTATTTCGAATACAATTCATTAATGGTGACTTTTAGGATATGAAAACTCACCTTGAGAGTTCAGGGACCCAAATGACACAGTGAGGCAAGTTCAGAGACCTGGAGATGCAACTTGATAGTCTTGGGACCCGAATGACACCTCTAGAAAAGTTTGGGGATCTAAAAATATGTTCTAAGAGTTCAGGGATCTAGATGACACCTCGAGACTAGTTCAAGGACCACCCTTGTATTTTACTCATATGAAAATTCACCTTCAGATTTTAGGGACACAAATTACACACTGAGGCAAGTTCGAGGACCTGAAAATGCATTTTGAGTGTCTTGGGACCCAAATGATACCTCCGGACAAGTTTAAGGACCACCTATGTATTTTACTCATATATTAATAAATCCTAATATTTAGAGTGTCATTCACAACTGTAATATTGAACTCGACTTCTATTACTGAATTTGCAAGGTCTCATCTCACGAAGAACACCAAGAAAAAAAGGGCCAATTGCATCGATTTGTATTATTGAATTTGCTGTACATACATTCGGGAAAATATCTTGTTCTATCTACTACTATTTGGCTGTTCGGCTTACCTTAGCTCGGCTTATCTCGGCTTATTTCGGCTTGTTTCCTCTCACACAACACTATTTAATCTACCAGCCGAACACTATTCTTCGTACCAGCCGAACAGCCTCTATATCTTAATCCTTTCCCTATCGTCTTGTCTGCGCCATGTGTCCATGGGAATGATAAAAAGAACTGGCATGCCCCTGATTCTATTAGAGCCACGATACCATGGCCTCATCTTAACTGGACTTCAATAGCTGGCAATGACAATCCTCTCCATCTACCGCAACATGCCTTCAAGTAACATGGAGTCCAAAAAATATAATAAAATTAAACCCCTACTCCTACACCTTAATATTTGCAACAAAATATAATTCCTGGAACAATAGTAAGCAGATAATCTCTCAAGCAACAGCTGTTATAACCAACATCATGTTTGATAAATTTATGTAGCAAGACCATTTCTAAATTCCTGGTTGTCTCACAGGAGTCCACAATCCTAGTCTTGGCCAATATAATCATGAAAAGAAGTGAAAAACCATTATATTAACCTTAAGTAATGCTGTCACTTTTTTATTCAAGTAGCATGGCCCATTGAAATGACATAAGCTCAGACACTGTAAATGTAGCACAATGTTCTACATGAAAACACAAGCACTACAAATATCTGAGAAGCATATATATCTAACAAAGTAACAATTATACAATCCAGTAGGTAGACAATACGGTTTTCACTTTCCTTTGTAACAGTGCAAGAAATTAGATTACCGATCCCTAACAACCATATAGCAACTAATGTCACTTGGAAACATTGTACATGCAAAGGATATATTGTCATGCCAATCTGCAACCTTAGTCTCCAACATAATAACCAATTATAGGTGGCCGGTCACCATGACACCATAGTTGTAGCATCATAATTAATTTTAATTCCTCATTCAAAATTAGTATCAGCCACAGATTTTTCTGGGAGATACTGCAGTTTGGCTTGCCTAATAAATACAGATAATTTAGCGGATATGAATAGGCATGTTGCTCTTATTCAGAAGAAACATTCAGAACCTTACTCTCTAACTCATCAACCAATGTCTTTTTCCATATCCACATTAAGCAACACATTGCTGAGACTATATCACAGCCCTACAATACCATTGGACGTGTCGCGCTACAAGTGGAAAATTACCAATGAACGGTTTGTCAGTAAATATCGGTAACGGAGGGTCGGTCGGTACTTTGACTTATCTGGATAGAAGAAAAGAAGAAAGGAAATGTAGAACAGAAAAGTAGTTCACCTATTAAGATTAATGGCTGCTTTTGACCTCCGACTGCCCCTCCCCACTGGCCAAGTGAAGCTTCCTTCTTTTGCTCTAAAAGAAACATACACCATACACCCCACATCATACTAAAATTTAGGGCATCTGTTCCTTACCATCCAGAAAAAATCATATTTTTGCCCTTGTAATGCACAAAACAGTTTTTTTTCTACCTCCTAGAGATGGTGAGGTAACTAAAAACCTATGATCATGTAAGGAAGATCTCACAAACCACCTAGTGGAGAGGGAGACATGGGAATTTATGTAGAAAAATATAATAGATCGGATATTCAGATGGAAGAAAAAAATGCAGAACACACCAACAGGGAGAGTACATTCATGTAGGCATCGATCGGGTGCAAGAACACACCAGAAACAAATGCAGTGTACGGGGTATCAGGATTGGAGATGGGTTTAGAGGGGATGTACGGCAGTGGTGATGTCAATTTTTGTGGGAGACAAGGAGATCGACCTGGAGATGATAGCAAGATGCATGGTGCGGGGGTAAAAGAAGAATGAAGGAGGCCTCGTCGTGGAGCTCCAGCGGCCGCTGCCTCCTCCATGCCGGCACCGAGACGATGGAGATGAGGCACACGATGTTGTTGGAGTGTGCAATGCGGTCGAGCGGCGCTGCCGGAGGAGAGGGCTGGGAGCCGCAATGCGAAGCGAGAAAGGAAAGGAGAGGTGGATCGAGGGAGATAAGCGGCGGTGGAGTGTATTGGAGGGTGGGATTGGTACATATGGGTACGGTGGGTGGGTAAATGCCATCTGGTGAGGAAAAAACACTGTTTTTGGCAGAATTATTCTCTTGCTAACGATTTGTATGGGCTCAGCATGAGAGGTATGGTGGATCTAAACAGGGTGAGAGAATGTTTTCAATTGTCTTTGTTTTTTGATAGTATAGATAGAGCCACCTAATATGGGTATTTATTGGGAGTCTATGATTATTATAGATAATAGTTTCTATAAATACTAGGATTTAAGAACATTGTGGCATTGGTGGTCATGTTCTCGTTAGAAATAAGGGACTCACGGTTTGTTGGGTGCCTCACCATTATAACCATCACAGAAATCAAATAAAATTTCCTTAGTTATCACAACTTTTTTCCAGTGTTGTTAGCAACTACAGTAATTGATGATTTGAGCTACCAGTGGATCGTTGTGCATTACTGATGAGTAGTTGAGGCATCTACTAGCTTCCACATGCCAGAAACATACACTATTTATATAACATACATATCACTGCTGAGTTATATAAGACAGACTCATCATTGGAACATTTGCTCAGTGGACACTGATGTACAAATTTGTATTATCACCACCAAAGTACCATTAATCATATGGGTGTGGGATGCATCAGGGTAGCCGCCAGAACCTTCTGCGACTAGCCATCTTGATCCGTTCATACAACTAGCCCTGCCTCATCCCCGTTCAAGGGAACCAAGCTCTTGATCACGACAAATGAGGTGGGAATTTCCAATTACATACAGTATCTAGGGACGATCATACTAGTTAAGAGAGAGAATGCATCGGCAATAGGGAGAGGAAGAATATCCAAGAGCTGCACCCAACTTCCATCATATTATTTGTGTCGCCTGAGGATGGAGTTTTATATACAGGTCTAAACGACATCTTTAAGCCCACCGTACCAGTAATTCTTCTTCTGTAACCACATTCTTCAGTGCAATTACAAAAATTCTATTACAATAGTGTTGAGTCATAGCTTTGAGAAATATTGCTCCCTTGAATTACAATATTGACTCATGAACAAATAGACCATCTGTAAAAGCAGAGTGTTTCAGGGTAAAATGGAGGACTTGTACTCAAATTTTGACTTGGTACAAAGTTTCTATGTAACTCCATGATTATTGTTTCGTTATTTTGATCCACTACATTGATTCACATCGGCAACGGTGGACTTGGTAATGCCAAGAACCTCAGTTTTGTCCATACTGTATTGTTGTGCACGCATCAACTAATTTATTAATCTTCAATACAGTGATGTCGTTAAGAAGGCATCAATGAATTTATGCATTAAGATTTTGAATGAGGTCGATATTCACACCATAGTCAACGCGGTTTCATATCTGAAATATTTTAAGAAACACTATATGATAAAAATATATAAACTGTTTCATATGAATATTTTTATATGTACTTTGAATGTTTATCAGTATTATTATTAATAGGATAGTTTGGCCCCAGGGCTCAGTAAAGTAAGGACCAGCCCTGGTTGTGCACCCTTGATCGATCCTTCACACTTACAGGACGGCATCTGTTAGGTTTCAGCCAGGTGGTCTCCTGGTTCGGGGGGAGTCCACACACAGCTCGGCGTTAAGTATGATTTATCTTCCATATTTTAATATGTCATAGTAACTAGAACGACCCATGTGTTGGTATTCCTCAAAAAAAAAAAAGACCCATGTGTTGGTAAATTAAAGCACCAGTCGACCATGGGGCCGGCTGACCTTCAATCCGGCGTTGACGTAGAGCAGAAGTTTACATTACATTCTCGATATATAAAAATATTGGAGGTTGGCGATAAATACTGCACGTCGGGACATGATGCTCCGTATCTCATGTTTAAACCAATGTCAAATATAAAAGGAGTGAGTATGTGCAAAGAGCATAGTGACATGCATTGAAAGCACCTGCCGGTCAATGCATAGTGAAAGCTTTGGTCATGAAAACTAATCAACCTACAAAACAAATGCTCATGTGGGTCGCCAATGAGTGTGAAATGCATCAGAATGGTCACCACACAAGCATTGCTTCACATTCTTTTGCTCAACCAATCTGTGCTCTTGAACCATTTGCTTCCCATCGTTGAAGAAATAATTTCTATCAGACCTCGTGAACTGCTTTCAGCAAATGGTCACCACGGGCAATTTGATACTATCATCATGGGGTGACCACGCTCAGGGCCTCAAGGATTTGGAGCTCTGATGCAGACGGGGGCTGGGGTTAGGAAATTACTAGATCACCACAAACGACAATTAATATTCATCTTTTTTCCTAGAGCAACAGTACATACTAATTGGGTATTTTCAGAAAAAAAATATGGTGGGTAGCTACTGATGACCTCGATGCCTTGTGCAAAATGACCTATCATGCATTGAATATTTTTTAAGAGTTCTATACTACCTCCAACATATTAGAATATAATAGACTTCTGATTATCAAATCAATAACTGACCCAGCCAACAAATCCGCCAATTAGGAGACCCCGCTGTGCTAGGGTGGGGCATGGAAAACTATTTTTCATGCAGTTTAATTGTTCAAAGAGTTCATACAAAAAATGCATTTTTGGTGGGAGTAGTATAACTATATATCTAATTGGTTTATATACTTAGACAATATAACTTGGTCCTCAGAAATATGCTTAGCTTCTCCTCTCTGTCTTGATTTGTTGGGAATCTCCTCAGAATTACTTATTATTGTAAGTATAGATAGTTAGATGGAGCCTGTGATCATCCATCGTCCTAAGGAAAGATCATAGACAATCCTAAAGACGCCAACAGACATGCTTGGCTTTTCCTGAATTTAATCGTGCTAAATTGAAGAAAAACCACGATAATCTCTTTGGTGAGCCAAATTCAACCTACGAGGATTGAACATTCAAGTGTGTAGACGACTAAGTATAACATAGAAACTCTTGAGTAAAAAGGAAGGCACAAAAAATGTATACAATTAATAAATAAAATAATTTAATTTTAGATATCAAAATATAATAACGCAACAATTACAAACAAAGCAAGAAATGGGTGGTTCCACACATCCAAAAAACAATTATTTTTGACATTAGGACGCGGTGCTTCCAGCCATGTTTTGTCACAAATGTCGCACTTAGTTGCCTTGATATGGTGGGTATTTTCAAAAAAAAATATGGTGGGCAGCTACTGATGACCTCGATGCCTTGTGCAAAATGACCTATCATGCATGGAATATTTTTTAAGAGTTCTATACTACCTCCAACATATTAGAATATAATAGACTTCTGATTATCAAATCAATAACTGACCCAGCACTACGGGAAACCCCGCATTTGCCGAGTGCCTACAGCTTCGCCGAGTGCGAAATTTCGGGCACTCGGCAAACATGGGATATGCCGGGTGTAGGAAATAATACACTCGGCGAAAACTGGACACTCGGCAAACCCACGCTTTGCCGAGTGTCAACCCCAGAGCACACGGCAAAACCGGCTTTGCCGAGTGCCCGCCACCTGGCGCTCGGCAAAGCGCATCCTGGCTCCACCTGCCAGGCCGCCGCCGTCGCGCGGTCCGGACGGCGGCTAACGGTCCACCTGTTTGCCGAGTGCCAACCCTAGGGCACTCGGCAAACATCGACCCGGCCCCACCTGTCTGGCCGCCGCCGTCACGCGGTCTGGACGGCGGCTAACGGTCGTGCTCTTTGCCGAGTGCCCTAGGGTTGGCACTCGGCAAAGAGAAGGTTTGCCGAGTGTGCTATCTGTCACTCGGCAAACATTGGCTCCATATTTCATGTAAAAGCTTACAAACCTTTTTTGTTGATTCAAGTATGATACAATGTACTCTATGTTCCAATTTTGGATTTTTTCGGCTCGTTTACTATATTCAATGATTTTGTTTCATTAAATTGAATTATCCGTTTAATTCAAATTTTGAACTACAGGTGTTTGAAATCTTGGAACAGTGTGATTGCAAAAATGATATTCATGTTACTAACTCCTTATTTAGACAATATCAATGAGAAATAAGTCAATTTGGCAAATGATATTTTCGAAACACGACGATGTACGTGTGGTAGGATTGTTTTTTAATTATAAAAAATTCTAATGAACTCCGAAAATCCAGAGATTTGTCAAGAGCTCATGATATCTTATGTGGAGGCTGTGGTAATAAATTTAGAAGCTTCTACAAAAGTTTTCACATACGATGCTTGTAAACCGGAACATCTCCGAGTTCTAATACATCGTTCATGATTTGGACACAGAGTGACATGACAATTCGAGTTTGACTTCCAAATTTTTTCTAATAGCAATATACTACCTAAAATGTATCGTGTTAAGATTTGGTAATTTTTCGGATCTGTTTCAGATTTTATAATTTTTTTGTTACATATATTCAAATTCAAATGATATACTTCAATTTTGTTGAATAAACACATAAAATAATGGTTCATTTGTTGTAAAATGATGAGATATGCATTGTACAATGGATTTAACATGTTTTTTCAAAATTCGTTGCACAAAAAATTGAAATTTCATAGTGTTTCAAATTTGCAGTACAACTTTGCCGAGTGCCCGTGGTGTAGCACTCGGCAAAGAGCCCGTTTGCCGAGTGTCTGCCACCTGGCACTCGGCAAAGGCCCAGTGGCCCACCTGGCAGGCCCACACGCAGCGGTTAAAAAAATTGTAAAAAAATATGCTTTGCCGAGTGTCTCAGATCTGACACTCGGCAAAGGAGCTATTTGCCGAGTGTCAGATCCGGGACACTCGGCAAAGCCCCATTATCCATACTTAGCAACTTCTTTCTTTCTTCTTTCTTTTTTCTNTATAAAGGATGAAACAAGAAATACTAACCGTGAAAGATGAGAGGATGAAGATATGCTCCTTTTAGACCACTTGGAGGAGCTAAATCTTCAAAATCCGAGAGAAAAATTGGGCATGACCTCCCTAGCTCCGGCCGGCGCCATGAACGAGCTCTGTGTTCATGGCTCGGCCGGGCTGGGGGAGGAAGAAGATATTTGTAGGGAACCTTTTAGTCCCGGTTGGTGGCTCCAACCCGGACTAAAAGGTCCCCTTTAGTCCCGGCTGGAGCCACCAGCCGGGACTAAAGGGCGCGCCACCCTTTAGTCCCGGTTGGTAGCTCCAACCGGGACTAAAAGGTACCCTTTAGTCCCGGTTGGAGCCACCAACCGGGACTAAAAGCCCCCCAGGCGAACCCCCAATTGGACCCGGGACTAATGCTCCCTTTAGTCCCGGTGCCAAATATGGCCGGGACTAAAGGGGGGGTACCGAATGTGGTTTCTCTACTAGTGGGTGGGGCATGGAAAACTATTTTTCATGCAGTTTAATTGTTCAAAGAGCTCATACAAAAAATGTATTTTTGGTGGGAGTAGTATAACTATATATCTAATTGGTTTATATACTTAGACAATATAACTTGGTCCTCAGAAATATGCTTAGCTTCTCCTCGCTTTGTCTTGATTTGTTGGGAATCTCCTCAGAATTGCTTATTATTGTAAGTATAGATAGTTAGATGGAGCCTGTGATCATCCATCGTCCTAAGGAAAGATCATAGACAATCCTAAAGACACCAACAGACATGCTTGGCTTTTCCTGAATTTAATCGTGCTAAATTGAAGAAAAACCACGATAATCTCTTTGGTGAGCCAAATTCAACCTACGAGGATTGAACATTCAAGTGTGTAGACGACTAAGTATAACATAGAAACTCTTGAGTAAAAAGGAAGGCACAAAAAATGTATACAATTAATAAATAAAATAATTTAATTTTAGATATCAAAATATAATAACGCAACAATTACAAACAAAGCAAGAAATGGGTGGTTCCACACTTCCAAAAAACAATTATTTTTGACATGTTTCACTTAATGTAGTGCAAATGGCACCAACTTTACTTTTATTATATATCAACTAGGGTAGGTGCAATATATGTCGCAAAGGCGATCTTTAGGCTGCCATATATATGGCACAACATATATACTAATTGGTTATGCCACACACACAGTGAAGACTTTGGTTGCAAAAGAAATCAACCTGACAAATTATCTGATCATGCTCGCAATAATCAAGATAGGATTATATGGGTGTGGGATGCATCAGGAAACTAGTTAGTACTCGTACCTACTGATGCAGTTTGGGTGTTGTATTGGGCACAGATTGGAACGAACTATCTTTAATCTGAGTTGCGTGACCCGGAACTAGAGACCGATGACTTGTCGATATTGTAGGGGATGAAATGATTGATGAGCACTGCGATACTGATCCAGTGTGGTTTCCAGAAATGTTTAAGGACTGGTAGTGGCTGGATTTCTTGTAAATTTATTTCAAACCTAAATTTGGGTTTTATGCAATTTTATAGAAAATAGAAATATATAGAGCACCTCATCTTTGACAGGCATGTGAGTTGTAAACATCCACTCCTCTACTGTACACCACAGCCTAACGTGTTTTTAATGGGTGGATATCAGTTAGAATGACATATATTGTTCATGGAATAACATGTAGTCTGAGTGTGACTATGTGATTAGGGAACAGTGATGGACCTAAAGCGAACTCGGTGTAGAATTGGCCATGTACTTCATCTGAACTATGTCAGGCAATGTATGTATGAAGGTTTGTATGCTCAGAGTCATGATCATGACCACATAGCTGATTGATTTTAAATAAAAAAGGATTCTGTGGGCTGGTTGAAGCACGGGGACAATTATATAGAGTTTTATTTCAGTAAACACTACCGAAGGACTAGTTCAGATGCCAGTGGAGAAGTCGATTGACTGAGGCAGACTATGCACAAGATGTATGTATATTACCTGGCATGGAGAATTGTTCTGATAAATGCTAAAATGGTTCCTTAGGACTGTGATCAAGTGGAGCACAGAACTTCGTGTCAATAATCACATACATTTATGGATTAACATATTACTTCAATTTAGTAACAAAACCATGGTATCGGCGGCTGTGTTCAGTTGGAGATTAAGGTAACATTTATTGTGTTCGACTTTGATGCTAACAGACTCATGGTACATCAGTCTGTTGGTTGCGTCAGCAACATGAGATGCAATGAAAATTGGCACAAGCGTTTATTGTGCATTTTATCAACTACAGTGGTTGTCGATCCGCAAGAAAAGCATAAGTGATCGTTGTGCAGTAATAATGATCTACAATTAAAGCATCTTATGGCTTTCCTATGCCTGAATATATATATATATATATATAGTCACTATCTCACTGCTATGTTGGGAGTGAGAAAGAAAACTTTTGCCAAAGTTGATGGTCATGCTCACACGGAAAAACCATCATATGGGTGTGGGATGCATCAGCATAGCAGTATATGCTGAGTCATCGTTGTCCCTTGTAATCTGCCTAAGTGCTTGGTGACCGATCCATTTACAGATCCTGAGGTTGACCATTGTGTTGGGTGTTCTGTAGAACATTCAAACTAGATGCAGCAAAGTAAGAAGTGGAAAAGGACGTGGCAGTGGCATGCAGCTGCCGGAGATGTAAAGGATAACCTAGAGCAATGCGAAGTCTTCGCCCCCACGTTGTCAGAAACAGTGATGGGAACAAGGCATCACCTTGTACATGATAATTGCTCGCGTCTGTCCTTGAAGTGATCATGATCTAGAGACAGATGAAATGATCATGCATAGCCTTGCATATGGATGGCCGCTATCTGACAATAGAAAGAGAACATTTTGTCCAGTGATTTTTCTACTCTACGATGGTCAAACAGCTAGGTCCATTATTTGCTTACCTGAAGTTATGCACAAAACACAACTAATTTGATAGGGAGTAACTTTCTAACTATCTGTCGTATCCAGGGAAGGAGAGACATAGAGAATGCATGAGCAACCAGGACAGGAAGGTCCCATTAGTTTCCCCCGTTGAATTTTGTCATATTTTGTGTGGCCTGTCGAGGTCAATTCTGGCCCTATTTCTATTATTACAATGCATCCAAATAAAACTATTTTTCATAATTATTCTTGCATTTTTTAGGATATGGTTTTATTTATACTATTTTTACACAGAAAAGTATTCTTTGAAACAGGGCCTACAAACTATAGGCTGAGCGACTGTTTTTTCAGGAATCTCACATTTGTGCCATTTGAAGCAAAAGAGCGACTCATCATAGGGTAGTTTCATGGCAGTGTCTGTGAGTGCTTGGTTCCACATGATAGATTATTTATGCTCGCTGCTAAGAAAGCATCTCTTGGGCTTTGGATGCATCAGGATTATAGGTAGTATGCACTGTAATTGGTTGTTTTGTGTTCTCAACGGTGACTGGATGTGCAGTCTCATTGTTCTTGTGGCAACCAAGTGCCTACTTGCAGAATGTTTCAATGTCGCTGATCAGAGCTCTTGAACTGCTGAATATTTTGGTGTAACAGATCGCTTCAGTAGTCATCCCTTGGACAAGAGAAACTTTTGGATTAGTGGACCGGGATATGCAAACAAAGCAGAGCATCCCTGCAGCATTGCATTGTTGTGTTGGATAAACATGTAAGGCAACAGTAAAAACAGAGCATTGTGAGCATAATTGAAATCTTCGGCGACGGAATCTGTACGCAAATCCTCAACTGACACCGCTAGAACATATCATGTGACCATGCACACAATGTTGAGTTCATGAACATGTAGGCCAACTGTAAAATCCGAGTATTTTGAGCAAATTCGGAGTTTCTTCTTACTTGAGTTGATCCTCTTTGATTGCTTAGTTTACATATACAATCAGAGCACCCAGATATTCAGCCGACACTTATGAAGTTGGTGGTAAACTCTAAACATAACACAGATAGTGCTCTAGTCCCATTTTGAGTATGATTTATATTACAGGTCTCAACTAACCACAAGTGTTCATGGTCCCTTACGAGAGGCGAGAGAAAATTCAGCTTGGTTTCTATGCTATGATTGACCTTGCACTTCCTATTATATCTGTCACTTTGTGGTATTGACTGATTTACCAACTCTTTCGGTAAAACATAAATCTGGTTTCATCTCCAACATTAGTTGGCATTGCAAAATAGAAAAGTAAGAGACAATTGTGCTTGCTTTTGAAAAGTTAATTGGTGAAGATGAGGCAAAGAAGGGGCACCATTTTGTATTTAAGCTTGGATATATTCCATTTTACATACTAAAATATACACTCATTGCATTGCATTAGTATATTACACAAAACACAACCTTGTAATATGAGAGGCAGAACACATAGATAGTTATCAACAAGAACATGACAGTCCTTACCCTCATGATTTAGTGCTATGTGTGGATCATGCTGCAATTTGAGACCATGATAACCATGACACTCATGATTTATCCATTTTCATAAAAAATGTGTGGATCATGCTACAGTTTGGTCGGAATCGAAGCAGAGGTAAAACTGGTAATTCTTTCAAAACGAAGCCAAATCCACACCAATCTAACCATATCCATTTACTCTTCCATCCCCTACAAATTACAGCAACGATAACAAGATAAACAGAGTCCACCATTGATGCCACTCCCGGAAAACTGGCCTTCTTCGGTCCACCACATAGATACCGGATTAAACAACGGGTACCAATGCAAGCATTGATACCGGGTCCAATGGCTATGAAAACTTGAGCACATTGATACTGGGTGGGGGCACCAACTGGTACCAATGCGACATCATTTGTACCGGTCGGTACCCCCACCCGGTACCAATGCAAATTTCATGACATTTGAAAGATGTAAAATCTTTGACCAACGAAGACCTTATTCTACATAATTGATGAAAAGCAATGGTATCAAGAGCAACAGTAAATTAATTAGCTGACGATCTCGTTGTACTCAGAGGCACAAACAATCTCACCAAAACGGATAAAAAATCATACCATGTTTCGTTCACCATCACACCTCTTACACATGGTCACCAAGACATCCCTCTTATTCCCAGCGCCACTCCGGACAGTGATCCACCTGAACTACAATAAGGCTGCAGTCACGATATCTGCAGAGTAAATGGGATGCCATGCCGTCCAGCCTGCTGCATTGTGGGCGTCATGGCCGACGCTGGACTTGACCACGCCAATCGCTGGCCATGTAGTATTCTGGTGTACCATCCAGCCTTGCTTCTACTTCGCCACAAAAAAAACTCTGTTTTTACACATTAACATCCTTAGAATAGATGCATACAGTTTCAATGTAACAACACATTATGGCAAAGCTCAACATAGTAATATAAGTGAACACATTAAAACAAGCAAGGAATTAACCGGGCAACAATTTCTTTAACATTTTCATCTATAGGACAATGAAATCAAAGGAAACAACATATTTTCTAATTTATTCAACTAAATAGGACAACGAAATGCAATAATGGCCTCTTCTGTCCTTAATATGAGACTATATAGGTTATATAGACATTGCTGTATGTGTCTCATAATATAGACTCAGTCCTGGTCACCACTGTACCAGTAGGACCTTCTGGGAGTGGGAGGTATCAGGTTACCAACCAGTTTCTATGTCATATGATACTAGTTCCAAGACAATTAACCGTTATATCATGTTTGTGTCCATGGTAGTGGACCAAAGACAAATATTACATGAAACAAATCCACTCCAATATATGTACATGCTCTTTCCAACGGTGGTTTTTGTGTCCAAGCTGTATCTCTACAGTAATACGACTGTTTCTGTTCCCCTCTTTAATTTGCTACCATAAACTATTCGAAATGCATTACGCTAAAAAACATTTCCAGCATTAGTCAAAACACATTTCCAGGGCTGGGCATCCAAACTGATCCCACATAAATGATTATAGAAATAGTCAATTTCTTGGTCCGGTGACACATCCAGCCCTTGAGTAGATTTCTAGCACCGACTAACTTAAGCAAACCGGACCAAGAAACAAATTTCTGCGTAGAGGTACCATCTAATAATAAATGTGCATTCTCTCTGTTATCAGCTGTGGTCGTAGCCAGCTATCTGATTAAATCTCTGATGGAAGTCAGTACTGAACTCCTTATATCTGATTAAATATTAAAATGGCCAATGGGGCAATTGTATTCTACATGGAAGGATTAATTAAATTCTCTACACAAACTTTTATTATCATGTAATTCAGTCACTGTTTTCTTCTTTGAGAGCCGAAGCATGGATTATTGCATCTGCATGTCCGCACCTTCCAATATATCTCTTTATTCGACCAAAGAATACCAAAATTTTAACCAAACTATATGGCCCCCGCCCCCCGGTCACCACCCTATGACAGTATTGTTGCCTAAATACAAATCACTAGCTAAAAAAATTTCTGCATGAGGCTGAGTAATATGTGAACATGTAAGCACATATCATTAAGCAGAGTTAATTAATTTTCTTGAGATAATACCACCTTTTGGACTTCTTGAGGCGAACTGTTCACGTTGAAATTCGCACCATTTTGAACCTCACAGGTCCCATGGATGATGGAACAATGACGACCCCCATCCAGTTGGTATTGGCTACTATCCTGATGTATCCTACTCCCATCTCTATTATGCTGTGGGCTGCATGATCAGTTGATCTTTTCCTACATTTGATTTCTTTCGTGACAACTAAAATTTGATAAAATGGGGCAGTGACTATATACCATATGTTGAAGCATTATAACGATAGTAGAGGCCTTTGCCGTGCAGGGTTGTGTGTACTTTAACGCGCTACCAGCTGCCACACCTACTAGTTAGTAAAAATCCATTATTAACAGCGGTGAAGAGTTTCAGCAAAAGGTCATCGGTAACGCACGTGCAGCCTGCACAGGACAGTGGCAGTAGGCTGACAATCTTTTTCATTTTTCCCATATGTGCTCTATCATGTCTCGTTGACAATTTTACGTGCTAATTAACCGCTTGCTATTTATTACATAAATAAAATGGATAATATAGATTTTGATGTTTACTTTAGAATGTTCCTTTACTCTATTCTATAGTATTTGTAGATGCATGTTGCCCTTGGAAGACATAACATTTTGCAATATTTTTTTCATTGAGGTTACCAAGAGTGGTTGTACTCCGAATTATTTTTTTTCAAAAAGGAGTGGTTGTATATCTTAATATTTAACAGGGGTATGCAGTTTACATTTATTTTTACTCGAAGTTAGTATTTTTTTATCAGTGCGCCTACGTATTAAAGGCAAACAGTATTGGCGATAGCGCTCTCTCCCTAGCTCTTCATTATTGCCATTGATATTCTGAAAAGCAAGATTGAGAACACGATGCTGCTTGCAATGCTAGGCTGCTGTAAAGCTCTAAACCTGCTGCTTAACATCTTTGTTTCCACGACAAGGCCGGCTGGCAATCAAATTGCAGAAATTAACATTTGTGTCGATGATCATAACTGTATTCTCTCTGTTCCTAAAATCTCAATTTCTCTGTTCCTCGCGAAACAACTGAATTTGCAAAAAAATCCTTCACGCATGTACCGATGTGCTTAATTATATAACAAGCAACTGTTGATTTTGATAAATATGACTGTCACTAGTACAAGATATGGACAACTATGGAAGGTCTGGTACAAAAGACTTGTATTAGCTACTGTCCTGATGCATCCTAGACTCATCTATCTCGGTGGCATGCCATACATACCAAGAGAGATCATTTGGCAGATTTGATTAATTTCTTGACCGAATTCTTGTAAAATGGGCAGTGACTATATACCGCACAGGCGTGAGCGTAGTATTAGCACTGCACGTGCTATCCGCCGGCCATTGTTGCACCTACACATCCAACCACAGTTGTGTTCAGCTGTGCAATATGTTCACGATAATTGTAGCTGGCTGATGAATTAAAGTGCCAATGACGACAATACACTACTACATAATTAATTTTTAAATCCTCCATTTTTACAGCCGGTTTTTAAAAAGTGGCGCTAAAAAATATTCACTACCGGTTCGTAAGTAGATGTTCACAGTCGGTTCGTGGCTTGACCCGGCTGTAAAAATGGAGCAGATTTTCACAGCGGGTTCCATGCACGAACCGCCTCTAAAAATCCATTTTCAAAGCGCTTCTAGCCATGAACCGCTCTGAAAATCTATTTCCACAACCGATTCTAAGCTATTGCACACATCAATTTTTTAGTTTTATTTTATTTTTCTGACATTTTTTCATGAACTAGTACAACATGAGAAACTATAAAAAAATTCAGCCCAATCGGATCTAAGGTGTGCTCTCTTGAAAATCATGAAGGTTGAAAGAATACTTATATAAAAGAACTGCAGCCCCGCTACATTGCGCACCATAAAATAATGTTTTTGCGCATATTTACATGAAAATATTTTTTGTATTTGTCATACTGTATACAAGTTACCATGGAGGAGTTTCAATTTTTTGGAAATGATTTGATACTTTTTATCGATTAAATGTATTTCTAGATACTTATTCTCAGTAATCCTAGGTTTACCCACATGTTATCTCAAATAATTCTAAAGAATTGTAGGAAAATAGTATCAAGAGGCATACAACCTATGTTTGATCATATTGAAAAAGATGTGAACAACTAGTAGGTTTGCCATGTATAATTCACACTTTTACTAACAACTTTACTTTTAAACATAATAATGATATCTAAAACAATCCAAAAATCATGAAAATTGGCATGGAGTCCTTTTGCAGGTGCATCACATTCTTGTGGAAATTCAACTTATTTTAACAAAAATAGACTATGCATTGTTCACAAACACATTAATGCAAACATCCAAGTTTGCACACCCAAAAATATTATTTTTCCCATATTATATGGAAATATTTTTTACATGTGTTATAGTGCATATAAGTTGCCATTGATTAGTTTCAAATTTTTTGAAATGAATCCATTTTCTGTACAACTATTTTCATAACGATTCAGAAAAATTAATATAAAAGGAATGCATCCTCCTACTAGTCAAAGTGACAGTTGGGTGTAGTCGTTACGGAACGCTCGCATGATGGGAGAGGTTGTTGGTTTGAATCATAGGAAAAGCAAGAAGTGCAAAAAATTGTGGCATTGTAGAAGAGGGTAACCTCCCATGTGAGTAATTTTTTTATTGCATGTTTGCATTTTTTATGATTTTTAAAATTACTCATACCGGCTCTTAAAATAGATTTTCAGAGCAATTCTAAATATGAACCGGCTGTGAAATCTATTTACAGGATGGTTTTGAACCGGCTCTGGAAATCTGATGTGCACATCCACTTGTTCACAGCCGCCTCCACAAAACCGGCTCTAAAAATAGGTTTGGACCCCGGCTCAAATAAGCTTTCTATAGTAGTGATATGATGCCATCTATAGTGTGGGAGAAAGCAGCTAGTTATCTGAATAAGGAAAATGGATCAATAATGTGGTGTTTAATGCAAGATATCATTTTTATCACGATAAAGCAAGGGACACATAATTCAAAGAAAATTGGTTCCTTTCTATTTGCAGCTATCGTTGTTGTCGACTAGTGTAGTTGACAAGTTGGGGCCAGTCAGGTCTTGTAGAACACTGAGGCTAGCGCCATAAAGTCATCTACCGTCATTAACATCCACAAACACATATGATATATAGTCACGGCTGCATGTTACATGATTCTGATCATGATTAGTTGAGCATGCTCAGCAGCATAGATGGGGCTGGGATGCATCAGGAATGTAGTGAGTACCGACTGCAACAAGGGGTGTTCCGTCTTCAGAATGAATTGCTGTACCAACTAATTTGCGAGTGTGGGTGTCAATGCTTCCTCACTGTACAGCAACGGATCGCACTTCTGACCTGCCCAAATTTATAGATGTGCTGTATAGTGTGCTTCAGAATCGAGCCCATGAATGAGCAGTGGAGATAGACACACACACTCTACACCTGAGTAGTCGAGCTGCAAAACTTCTTTTTCTCCATCAAAATGAACATTACCAGCCTGTAAATCGAACATTGCGTCTACCAACACGCTACCTAGTTCCTTAACATTGGTTTCTATTCAACATCAGATTTACATAGGAAACCAAACAAAATTATGTGAAACTAGAGAAGAACAGCAGCCCGCATCTACATCAATCGCACACTGATGAACATGTCTTGTCCTTACCTTACAGATTACCTATAAGAGATATTAGACTACTTGCATGTCTGTTGTCTGGTTCCTAAATGCAATGATATTACATAAACTTAACAATGTTCCTGGATACAGATTTGGAGGTTACCATACATGCATTTCATGGCACCAATAAAGGGCCGCAAAAAATCTCTAACGAGGGAACACAATGTGAGCAAAGAAATGTTATTCTACTACTAGTACATAAAATGTTTTTATTGGTGGTTGGTGACCCATTTCTACTATGGGGACCAGAGCAAGTCCTGGACGAGTTTAGCATGTTGATAAAACCCCCACCCACACCATACAACTACAACAATGAATTGAAAGTGCCCATTTACAAATAACTCTAGTGTAATGGGATCAAATATGACACTGATGAATCCCTCTCAATTGCTTGCTTCATCCCTCTGTTGTCATCAACACAAAAGGATAAATATGAGATTGGGAAGCATCAGGAAGCTCAGGCTTTCTGTACGAGGACTGTGTCCATTGATTCAAAGACAGTAGATTCAAAGACTCTTTACACTCCAGTTGTGGCCAGGGTTTGGCTGTGTTCTATGGTTGTCACAAATCATGCTTGACAAAGGCATAGTGCAGAGCTCCAAGTGCAACATTCAAGTGTACTTGTCAGAAAAGAGACCAGAAGGGGATGAGGCATAGCTCAGTTGGTTAAACCCTCACTAGAGTTGACCTCATGCTGAATCTATGTCCTGGTAAATTGGATCACGATGGCATGGAGACCAGTGCTGAGAAGATAATACTCAAGTTGAACAGAAGCCTGTCTATGACCAGCTTATTTAAACAACCCGTCTTTTTCATATTAAGTGCGATGTACTCTGAACAACGAGTCAGTGTGATATAAACACTAAATTTTTAATTGAAGAATAGTCAACAAAAAAGGTAACTTTGAATTGAAGGATAAGTTTCTGACCAGTCGGACATAATGATCAAACAGTTCATTTTGTGATTCACATTTTGTAATTTTGTTCCACAATGATAGAATCACTCATCAGAAGTAGTGGAGATTATCACTTTCGTATGCATGAGCAATATCCTGTGATCAGTTGGCTAGCAACACTGGTTGGTTGGCTAGCCAACCAATGCTGAACTCCACTACCCCTCATAATGATTGTTGGGGAGAAATATCTATTTTTCAAATCTGTAACTATAAATCTATCATTTATTTCATCACTATGATTTTCCACATTGTGAGGTCATCTTGGAGCCATAAATATTTCAATATACTGGTACGCATATTTGTGCAACAACAGTACAAAATACAACTCAAAGAATCTGTACAATTTACTCGATCAACATAAATACATAGTGCACATTGAAATATTGGGAGATTATATTCAGGAAATACAAACTTTGAGGGCCTTGCGTTGCATTTTCGCTCCTTGCCAGGTGTAGCTGGTACCAACATCATTGCCGATCTTTGTCTTCTACTTCCTTAGTTTCACAGACAACATTATGGATAATGGTGTTCTTGACAAAGTAGCTTTTGTTGCCATCGATGTACTCATGGATATATCCTTTGTGTATTCATATCAACCACTGAAGAGACGCTCAACATACTAGTGCCACATGCCAGTTCCGGTTAACAACACCAGCCGCCATCCTGGCGCCCTGGGAGTCGAGCTGCAAGTAGGCTATTGCAAGTACCAAAATACCCCCGAATATACCATGAATGTAGCAGTTGGGAGGGTATTCACTGTAAATGACCCCTCCGTGGGCCTATAAATAGTGGTGAATAGTGCCCGAACGGCTGAGATCCGCCCTCTTGTAACTGTTCCTCCCATTATAAAGTTATTTCCCTTGCCTCGTGTCTCTCTGCTCTCTCTGTTCGAACATGTTGGACCTTCTCTCGAATCCAGCACAAAGCAACACAGAGTAATGCAAGTGAACAAGTAGGTAAATTTAACTAGACCCACAGATTAATTGTGTTGACACATTACAGAAAAATTAATAACGGTTGAGTGCAACAAGATGCAGGTACATTTAAATGAAAGTTATATGGTTGAATCGGTTCACTTTCAGCTTTACGCCACGAGCAATAAACGAGCCATACATTCTAATGATAAGTAGACCTTGCCTTTTAGCTTCCACATTAATATAAAGTGGACTAGTAGAGCTCATATAGTTTTTTCTAACGAGCAGTAAACCACGCCTTTTAGCTTCCTCATTAATATAAACTGCACTGGTAGAGCTCATATAGTTTTTTCTTAATCACCGATGCAGTCACTACTAGATTAGTAGCTATTGCCTAGAGTTTTCATCAGATGGCCACGGTGACCAGTCACTTTTTCTACTGATCTTCGTGTGGTCGCTAAATGTTGGTCAGGGAATGCATTGTCGGTGATTTTTTTCACCCTCACGAAAGCCTGATGTATGAGTTAATTACCTTCGGCAATAGCCACAAATGACAGTATTAAGTATTCTTCCCATCGGCCACTTATGGAACATTCTCGGCCATTCTAGCAGGTCTAGTAGTGAGTGTTGAGAGATCAACGCCACGGTGGCGGCAATGTTTCAAATAAACAGACGTCACAGGAACATGATCAGTAGTGCAGAGATTTCATAAAGGGATTCCTTTCGCTTGAGATCATATGAGGCAGCATGATAGGTTGCTTGGATGACCGAACACCTTACCGGTGGTAGTGGTGTGCATATTAGCTACTGTCCTGATGCATCCTAGGCCCATCTATGATGCTGGCATGCAAGATCAAGAGATCATTTTGTAGATTCAATTTTTCTCTTGACCGAATTCTTGTAAAATGGGGCAGTGACTATATATCGTAGGTTGCAGCATGAGAATGATGACGCAAATTTTTTACTTTTTAAAATTCTAGTGAATATGGTATTTACATAAATATAACATACAACTTCTAAATTACAAAAATATATATTAATCATCTAATGGATGGATGAAATCTAAATTTTGTATAAACAAGACAAAAACAGATATGATCATTTTCTAAGCTGACAAAATACATGGGAGTTGCTAATTTCGTCCGTCCAGGGACAAAAATATATTTTGTCATTCTACGGAATGAAATCTTAATGTGGGACAAGAGTTATGGACCAATCTTAATGTGGGACCATATTGAGCTGTTACTATTTGTAAATGCATGGAGTAATTTCATTTATGAACATTTGACAGATTTTTTGAGATGATGTAATGTGCAATTCCTGCCGTCCTTTCATTCTCAACTTTACGCATTTCTCTCCTCTTGCTTTTTTGGTCTCTTCATGGCTATGTTAAATTAATAATCTAGGAGTGGAGTGTTAATAATTAAGTCCTTTATATTAATGTTAATTTTCATTATGTTGCAATCCTCTGGCTTCTTCTGTTTTAGGTCGGTGTCTTAGTAGTTAGTACAAATACAGTGGGAGGCTGACAAACGACACACAGTGGTAAATTCGTGCAGACGATCTGCATATTTTCTCACATTCATAACTACCAATGCATATGGGCTGAAACCACCTACATCTGATGTCACATGTGGTACGATTCTATGTTTTATCTGGTTCAATTTTGGTCCAATGTTAGGTTCAAATCGGTGACTTTGTAGACAATACAAAGGAGTAATGAACAAATTAGTAGAATTAATAGGTCAAGGTCACAAACATGTTGTGAATTATTTAGAATTCTGAATTCGTGCCATGCATTGATATAGAAGACAAAATAAACTTCAAATTCTAATATTACTAGTGGAGATGCACGTGCCCAAGCACGTGTTGTTAAAAACCCAACAAATAAAAATTTTATTTTTTAACCAAAATTTAGTTAGCAAAAACAAGTAAATTTTAAAAAAAAATTTGTTACTGAACACACTTATATGAAAATTTTCACAAATACAAAATATAGGACAACATTATTTTTTTTCTCGCAATACTTTCTTTGACATGGCATCACATAAACAGGCACAATACATTAATGTCAAAAAAACAAGGTCTCTGCTCTTTCTTTGCCAACAAGGTCTAGAGTTGGACAACCATCATATATATGTTGTTACCAAATGCTAGTTCTCTCAAACTAATATAGGACCAAACAAGCATTTGGTAAGGACTAAGGAGCACCACTGATCATTGGGATCACCACTGATCCATCCATCAACTTTGATATATTCTCATATGCATTTGAGCATCCGTTGATTGAGTATGTAATAGACAGTTCTCATCACCCCCCCCAAAAAAAAACACATAATGGTTGATACAGCTAGTCAAGTGTGAAGAAATTTTAAGCCACAAACTACATTGCGATAACACTTCTTACATTGCGACGACACTTCAAGTAGCTTTATCAAACTAATTTTATCAGAAGTACAACACAAAGTATATTACAAGCACACTGAAATGAAATATTTTCTTATAGAACTGACATTAAGAACAGCCTGGTTTTACAGATAATAAAATTTTAGAAGACAACCATTTTTGCTTCTAACAAAATGAAACACAGACACACAAATTGAAACCACATGTGACATGGCCACATAAGTAGGTACTAAAACAACTAAACATGCCACATAATTGTTGGAATTCTAAAAGTAGCTGCATCATTGGTAGATAAGTAATGTGCAACAAAATAGCAGGTCCTCATACATTTATGTAGGCTACGAAAAGGTAGATGAAATGTTGATGAAGTACCTTGTAGATCAAGATAGTATCCACCAATAGTGTTGTGCCAGGTTGTCATCGTCTTCTGCCTACCTGGTGAGATTGAGATAGTGTAAGGCCCTCAACTTCTCTCCAATTGCAATGAGTAGCACCTGCAGAGACATTTTCACAAACACCTAGTGCTCGTAGATCAAACAAGTAAATCTAAATATCATTGAGATACTTACATGGCGAGACATGATCAGGGAAATGGCTAAAATTGGCATTAAATAACATAAGCAGTACTAAAATCATTTGTGAATATCATTGTATAGGAATTGTTAGCAAGTTGCCAAATAGTGATATTGGTACTGCATATACTTGCCAAATCAGTTCATCTACAACCATCCTCTAATAGGTCAGATGGACAGTGATTTTTTTATCGACACACCGATGCAGGACCTCAAATGTTCTGCTTACCCTAAGTCGTATGGAACATCCACAATTTGAAACACCAAAAGAAACTGTAGCATTACCATGGAGCTTGCATCGCTGATTGCCTCAACAGCTATAGCTCCACGAGGTCTGTACTGTACACCTCCTAAAAAATAACTGAATCCACACATTTTTCCTTGGCTTAAAAATGGCTAATTCCAATGACATTACTGCTAGAGAAAAGAAATTAAGAGGAGATGAATTGACAATTGCATTCTTCAGAATTCATAGAG
>CM014271.1:69731553-69767493 GCA_004135705.1 Alloteropsis semialata | reverse complement strand
CGGAATCGCTTCAAGGCTCGGGGGCTACGGCCAACGGACGCACCTCGCGGTGCATCCGTTGGGAAACGGCTCTTTTCTCTCCAGTATCACGCGGTTTCGCTTCCAACTGCAGCAGGCTCGATGCTCATCAGACAGCACGACCTCGCCGACTTGTCTCTCAACCACGTACTACTCGGGGGCTTGTCGGGGGTAGACCCCCAGGGGTGCCCAGCAGGCGGATTGGCCCAACCAGCAAGGGGCGGCCCAATCCGAGTGCAACTGGGCCGGTTTGTCAGACTGGGTGGCCCACCACTCGGGAGGCCCACCAGTCGGGCGAACCGGATGGGCGCGATGGCACGCGCAGCAAGGAAAGAAGACGGCGTATCCCGCAAGAAGCTCGGAGATCAGGATAAACTAGCCGGAATTATAGGGAAAGATATCTGTAATCGTTATAGGATCAAATCCTTGTATTTCGGGTAGGTTACGATCTCTAGCCGACTTGTAACTCAAGGCAGCCGGACTATAAAGGGCGCCTTGAGACCCCCCTCCAGAACATCTACAACCCACGCATTCATTCAACCTAGGACAGAACCCAACTACGGAGATCCTTCAGGAACTTCATACACAGCAATACAATCACCCCCAACACAGGACGTAGGGTATTACGTCATCTCGACGGCCTGAACCTGTTCAATCCTTGCGTCTTGTGTTACCATCGGCTTCTGATCCTCGATCTGTCCCTCAACAAATCAACCATGTAGGCTACCCTGTGTGGACTGCCGGGTCCAAACATCTGACAGTCCCTAGAATATAGGATCGGGAGTTGTAATCGTGACTACAAATGTAACTCAGCAGCACATCAATACGATTGAGCTTTCCGCCTATCTTCCCTCTTAATCAGCCTTTCTCGATCCTCTTCCGCTGCTTCGCTGATCGCCATGGCGAGTCCTCACTCTTCCTCTTCCACCGACGGCAGCAACCCGTTCGTGGCCGTCCGCGACCACGCTTGCTGTCCTCAACATCCACGGCCATATTCCCATTACCCTGACGACCGACGAGGCCAACTTCCGGCAATGGCGAACTTTCTTTGAACTCACCTTCTCCAAGTTCTCCCTCACCAGCCACATCAACGACACCCTCGATGCCGCCCTCATGCTCCACGACCTGGAGTGGCTGAAGATCGACGCCACCATCACCTCCTGGCTCTTCTCCACCGTTTCGAAGACCATCATGGACGTCGTCTACCGGCGGCGGCAATTGGCCTACGACGTTTGGCGCTCCATCCTCAACCTCTTCCTCGACAACAGCCTCACCTGTGTCGTGTTCACCCAGCAAGACTTTCATGGTCTTTCTCAGGGCGACATGAGCATTGAGGAGTATTGTGCCGAACTCAAGTGTCTCTCCGACAAGCTCTACGACTGTGGTGCCGCCGTCTCTTTGCCGTTGTCAGTCTGTAGACACATGATCGGCAGCTGAAACTGAGTTCGAACAAATGCATGAAATGAAATAAGTGTTGGAAGAACATCAGATTTGTGGCATAATGGAAATGTCCAGGTAAAATGAGAGAAATCATCCAAGAGCACAAGGTAAAATTTATATCCAGAGTTGCTCATGACCGGACTTGTCCATACATCACAATGCAAAAGTTGAAAGGGAAATTATGCAACATTATTGGATTCAAAGAATGGCAGCCTAACATGCTATCCTATGTGGCAGACATGACAAGTGTGGCTGTTAGACGGAGAGCAAGAATAACCAAGCGAACGTAGAATGCGATGCAAGGAGTCCTGCCCGGGGTGCCCAAGGCGTGCATGCCAGACGGCGGAGTCGGTGGAGACATGTAGGTCCGGAGCAGTGCCGGAGGAGGATGAAGCAGTTCGTGTGCGAAGAGGATAGAGCTCCCGGATGAGTCACATCGGAGGAGCGCCGTTTTGGTGCGAAGGTCCTTGATAGAAAAACCCCATGTGTCAAACTCAACAAAAACGAGTGTTGACGACCCATAGACGCGTCAATCGTGAACCGCAAGCGCACGAATCAGTTGTAGCTCTTCCCTTAGAGTACTCCCTCAAGGTTTATCAATCCATGGAACTAAAGACATAAGAAACAATCCAACTAGCATTGAAAGCCTTTTGTCTTGAAGAGGGGTTGTAAAACCAAATAGATCTAATCTACTAAATCCCAAACACCGGAGGTAGCAAGAGAAAGTTAGAGATAACCAATCTAGATCACCTAGATTATGCATATTTTGTAGCTCCGAGCCAAATAGAGTGAAGTAAGATAGATGTGAATCTCAATGAAAAGCATCTTTAAATCATGACCTCCGATCAAACTCCCGAAAGCCCCACCTTACACAGGATCACACCCTATCACGATGCTCCCTTTCGGCGTAGGTAACTTAAGGGCACATTCACAAGTGAACGTGTCGAACCACTTGGTAGATCCGGTATGAACCCCTAGCCACCATGGCTACAAGAACACCCCGAGCAATCTATCTCGAGAATAGATTGAAGAAGAAGCAAACCCAAGCAAGAACGAAATCATAGAAGAGGCACTTGATCGCTAGAAATTCGAAAACACATATAACTTCACCATGAATGTAAATACATCACAAGATTACCACCGGGATCCTACCTTGATCTTGATGATCCTTGTTGGAGATTTGGCCCGCCGACAAACGCCTTTTACTTGTTTTGCTCTGTTTTGACACACACAAAGACGGCGACTGACAAGGGAGAAGAAGCCAATTACATTCTTTTACTTGATGAGTCCCATACTCGGCTTCGGTCAGAGAAATAAGCCAAAACCAATCGGCTTCGGTCAGAGAAATAAGCCAAAGCCAATCGGCTTCGGTCAGAGAAATAAGCCAAAGCCAATCGGTCGGCTTACCTGGCCATGCACCAAAGTTACGTTGTCCAAACTAAGTTAGAAGCCAATGTAATGAAGAAATGATACTATTGGATGCCAAAAGCTATATTTGAGTCGCTGGTTAGCTTCGGTTCACTCCATACTGCAGGTTCCAGGAGGGGCCATTGGCTTTTGGATACCGAGGGGCGGCTTCAGATCGTCCCAATCCGGAAGAAGCCACATCAAGGGGCTACAGGACTCTTTTTAGCTGGTGAAGCTGGCATGGACCAAGTCCAACAACACCAAGTCCAAGCCAAGTCAAACACGGAATTGCAAGTCTACGCATTCACATTGGGAGGAGTAAATGTACCAAAGTGTCCCTAGGCTAATTGTATTGTATAGTCTAGAGGATGATGCCTAATTCTAGGGGTACAACGGGAATGTAAAGTCCCTTGGTCTTCCTATAAAAGGAGACCCCTCTCCCACATGCAAAGGTTGTTGATTCCCGAGAACATTGTTGACGAGTAATATTATTATTGCTTGTCTCTGTTGCTCAGTTTCATCCGTTGCTTGGGTTTATTGGCTTCGGCCACCGTTTGTGCTGTGCACGAACAAAACCCACGATAACCACCATGCCACCCAAAAAAGCCAAGTCAACCACCACTACACCGAATACAACTTCCAGCAACGAAGTCGCTCCCCAACCCCCAATCCCACAACCAAGCCTACTACAAATAACCGAAACTGTTATCGATGATCAACAGGTCGATAACGAAACCCTTACCACTGAAGAGAGAATGCACCGACTTGAAGAAAGGCTTCGTCTTCGATGCCTTGAGTAGTAGAGAGAGCTGGAGGCTGCACAGCTCGAACTGGAGCAACAAATGCAAGAGGAAGAAGAGCAGCATCAGCTTCAATTGCTGCAAGTCAAGAAACACCTGGAGGAGCTGAGGCAAGCAAAACAGAGGAGGCTGAACAATACAAGCTCAAGAGCTGAAAAGCTGCGTCAAGAGCTTGAGAAAGCCAAAAAATAAGTTGCTGAGCTACAAGCAGAGCTCAATGAGCCAAACATCACCATCAACCCACCAAACCACAACTCTTCATCCCAAACTGGCTTCCAAACACTCCACACTCGCCCCATCGACCATACTTGCCCACTCTCAGAAAGCCTTCAATTGGCAAGATGGCCACCATCTTATAAACCTATTTCTCTACCAAGATACAATGGCCTCACTGACCCGAAGCAGTTCCTCATGAGTTACGAAGCTGCAATAGCTTCTGCTGGGGGAGATGATGTTGTTCTAGCAAAATCTTTCATCATTGTCTGCGATGGCACTGCAATGAACTGGTACACGATGCTGCCAGGTCTATCAATCAACAGCTGGTATGATCTGAAGAGGGAGCTCATCAAAAATTTTAGCATTATGGGAGATCAATCACTCTCATATGCTGAACTCACACTACACCGGCAGCCGAAGGAGCCCCTAGAGGACTACTTCCGCAGATTTGTTACCCTACGCGCTCAAGCTCCGCACATCCCTGACGAAGCAGCGAAATTCGCAGCAATACAAGGGCTTCGCCCTGGGCTATTTGCACAGCATATCGCAAGAGAGACACCAGCTACTTTGGCAGACCTATATGATGAGTTCAAGAAGTATTGTCGGTCTGACAATGACAACCGAATGAGATTGGCTAGAGAAGCTATCATGAGAAACCAATATGAGTCACAACCCAAAAACCATCACCACAGCCACAACTACCAAAACTACTCCCACCAAACAATCATGAAGGTAGACAACCCACCTTCTTTCCAAGCTACCCAACCACTTTACCCAGAAAGCCAACACCACAATCAGAGAAATGAGCCCACTCAAAGGGGTGGAAAAGCCGGCAGAGGCCGAGGAAGAGGAAGAGGTCCATCAGGACCTGAGCTGTTTTGCCAATACCATGGCAAAAATCACACCCATGGCACAGAGCAGTGCCGAGACATCAAGAAAACAATAGAAAAGCTAAGAGCAGAGAAGATTCAAGCAACCCAAACGAAGCAAATATCGGCTTCGCAACCAAACACCCAAAGCCTTTCCTAAGCTATCCAACCATACTGTCCAGTATACCCCTCGCTAAACTCAAACACTGTACACCCATCAACAACAATGGCAACTCAATATGTGCCTTCGCCACAAACCTTTCAGCACTATTACCCACAAGCCACATATCCTCACTTGTACCCACAAACCTCCCACCAAATGGCTTCGCAAAACATAAAGGTTGAGGAGCTACCACCACCACCACCACTTCCACAACAAAAAGCCAATCAACAAGAGGCTCCAAGCCCACTCTCATGCTATGGACACATCATGCCCATCTCTGGAGGATCATCGCTTGCTTTTGAGAACAAAAAGCAAAGGAAAAGCTATTTTCATCAAGTCAATAATATCTCTGTTGATGGTCCATACAAAAAGTCAGAATGGTCTCATATGCCCATCACCTTTACTGAGGAAGATCTCAAACTCCACAATTTCCCACACAATGATGCGATGTCAATCGAAGCCAATATTGCTGGCTGGACGATCGGAAAAGTGCTAGTAGACACAGGAAGCTCTGCTGACATCATCGTAGCAAAAACACTCAGAAACATGACCAATATCAACCCAGACAACCTGGAGCCATCAGACACTCCATTGGTCGTCTTCGGGGGGAAGCGAACCCAAACACTTGGAAAAATTACGTTGCAAGTATCCTTCGGTGACACATCCAATGCAAGAACAGAGTACATCACCTTTGATGTAGTAGACATGATCTTTGATTACAATGTCATCTTCGGAAGAGGAGTTATAAACGCCTTTGATATCATCATAAGGCAATCATTCTTATGCATGAAAATGCCAGCTCTCAAAGGAGTTATAACTGTATATGGCGACCAGAGGGAAGCCAGAAACATTGAGAAAGCCAGAGCACCTGGTCAGCGAAATGTGCATTTGCTTGAAGAAAAAGATCCATATTACCCAAAAGAAAAGCCAAATATTGAGAAAGATAGCAGAAAGATGCAGAAAGCTACAGAGATGAAGCAGGTGCAGCTGCAGCCTGATGTCTTCAACAGAGAAGTGATCATTGGCTCAGATCTAGAGCCGGAAGAAGAAGATAGGCTCATCGAATTCTTGAGGAATAATAAGGATGTGTTCGCTTGGTCAAGCAAAGATCTACCAGGTGTTGACAGAAGCATAATTGAGCATAAGTTAGCAATCAGTCCTGATATAAAGCCAAAAAAGCAAAAACTAAGAAAGATGTCAGAAGAGAAAGCTGATGCAGTAAAAGCCGAAGTGCAAAGGTTGCTGGACGCCAATGTCATACGCGAAGTCAAATATCCAACATGGCTAGCAAACACTGTACCAGTTCAGAAGAAGAATGGGAAATAGAGAATATGCATTGATTTCACCGACCTCAACAAGGCTTGTCCAAAAGATGATTTCCCACTACCAAGAATCGATAAGATCATTGATCAAGCAGCAGCAAGTGAAGTGATGTCCCTCTTAGATTGCTTTTCTGGCTATCACCAAATCTGGATGAAAAAAGAGGATGAGGAAAAGACCAGCTTTATCACACCAGTTGGCACTTTTTGCTTCGTCAGGATGCCCGAGGGGCTTCGGAATGCAGGAGGCAGCTTCTGTCGAATGTCAAGCACAGTGTTCAAGGACGAACTGTTCAAAACTATATTGGCATATGTTGATGACATCTTGGTCAAAAGCGCCAAAAGGCAAGATGACATATCAGATCTGGCAACTGCCTTCGCTCGCATGAGACAAGCTGGTCTCAAGCTAAATCCAGAAAAGTGTGTATTTGGAGTGACAAAAGGCAAAATACTTGGCTGTCTGGTATCAGCTCATGAGATAGAAGCCAATCCAGACAAGATAAATGCAATCCTTGACATGGAAGAGCCAAAGTGCATGAGAGATGTGCAGAAACTGTCAGGCAGAATTGCTGCACTCAACAGATTCATCGCAAAAGCAGCTGAGCGAAGCTTACCATTCTTTGCAACACTCAGAAATGCAGCTAAGTTTCAATGGGGACCACAGCAATCAGAAGCATTTCATGAGCTAAGGCAATACTTGATGCAGCTAACGAAGCTGACAGTACCAGACCCAAAGGCACCATTGCTACTGTACATTGCAGCATCACAATCAGCAGACGCTCATCACAGAAAAGCTGATAGATGGCAGAAACATTCAGCAGCCAGTATACTATGTGTCGGAGGCATTGGCCGCGTCGAAGCTATTTTATACAGAGATTGAAAAGATGATCTATGCAGTGATAATGGCTTCCAGAAAGCTCAGACACTATTTTGAGGGCCACAACATCAAAGTCCTCACGGATCAGCCTCTCAAGGAGCTTTTGAACAACAAAGAAGCTTTGGTGAGAATTCGCAAGTGGGCTGCAGAGCTTTCAGAGTATGTCATGGACTTCGAAAGAAGAACAACAATCAAATCACAAGTCTTGGCAGATTTCATAGTGGAGTGGACATCACCCAAACCACAAAACACTATCAGTGAGGAAAACTGGCTGATACACTGTGATGGTGCTTGGGGGGACAAGGGAGCTGGCATCGCGGCAATTGTGCAATCGCCTTCGGGTGTAAAAATGAGATATGTAGCAAACTTAGAGTTTTGCAAATGCAGTGACAGAAGCACAAACAACGTTGCTGAGTACGAAGCTGTGTTACTTGGGCTCAGAAAAGCCAAGGCTTTGGGAGCTCAGAGGTTCACTGTCAAAACAGATTCAAAGGTGGTAGTAGACCACATTGAAAAAGAAAGCATAGCGAAGCAACCAGAACTCATCAAATACTTGACCACTGTACGCTCAATGGAGAAAAAATTCAAGGGTTTCACTATGGAGTACATCCCAAGATCAAAAAATGAAGAGGCAGATGCGCTGGCTAAAGCAGCTGCAAAGGGGGACAAGCTTCCACCTAATGTATTCTTTCAAACACTAACAACACCATCGATAAAGGACTCAGATGATCCGCCGAAGCTAATCAGTGCAATAAGCTCAGAAGATTGGCGATCCCCAATAATAGCTTATCTTCGGGGATACTATGAGCCAATTGACGAGGATGATCTAAAAGCTATCCAACAAAGAGCAAGATGCTATCAGTTGATAGACGATGTCCTGTACAAAAAAGGAGTTGTAGCTCCTTGGCTTCGTTGCATCTCTCACAACGAAGGCAAAGAGCTGATTCAAGAGATACATAGTGGCTTATGTGAAGCACACTTTGGGGCAAGAGCTTTAGTGGACAAGGCAATGAGGCAAGGATTCTATTGGCCTGCAATCATCATCGATGCAGCAAACACGGTCAAGACATGTGATCAGTGTCAAAAGTGTGCAGCAAACAAAAAATCTCCTTCGGAGCAATCACAGCTGATAACCCCAACATGGCCTCTGCAAAGATGGGGCATAGATCTGGTTGGCCCACTTCCAACAGCTCAAGGAAATCTCAAATACGCCATAGTAGCAGTTGAGTATTTCACCAAGTGGATTGAAGCCAGGCCATTGGCTAACATCACAGTAAAAACAGTGATCAAGTTCTTCTGGCAGCAAATTGTGTGCCGATTTGGAGTGCCAAGGGAAATAACAGTAGACAATGGGAAGCAGTTTGACTGAGATGAATTCAGGCAATATTGCTTGTCGATTGGAACAAAAGCTAAATTCGCTTCGGTCTATCACCCGCAAACAAATGGAGCAGTTGAAAGAGCCAATGGCTTAATCTTTACAGCCATTCGAAAGTGCCTTGCAAATTGTAAGAAAAAAGGCAAGTGGGTAGAAGAGATGCCGAAGGTGATCTGGGCTCACAACACCACTACATCAAGGGCAACACAATTCACTCCATTCAAACTGCTTTATGGTGAAGAAGCAGTATGCCCAGAGGAAATATTGCACAAGGGGCTTCGCACCCAACAAGAAGCTCCCAAAGATAGCGAAGCCATTGACAAGGATCTCATTGAGGTATACAGGCTGCAAGCAGCAAAAAATATTTCCAAGTATCAAGCTGAGACAAGAAAATGGCGAGACAAGAAGGTAGTTAAGAAAGATATCAAGGTAGGGGACTGGGTCCTAAGGAAAAACCCAAGCATGCCCGCTGGAAAGCTGCAACAGAAATGGGAAGGCCCATTTTTGGTCATCAAAAGCAATAGGCCTGGCTCATTTCGCTTAGGCGACGACGAAGGCAATGAGCTGCCGCATTCGTGGAATGCCGACAGCTTACACAAATATTATTTATAAAAAAAATTTAAAATGGCTTCGTGTTCTATAACCAAAGTCATTAAGTAGAATAGCATTTTTACTTTTTCCATAAGCCCGTACTCTTTTTCTCACAAGGGGACCCTGACCAAGGGGTGAGGTTTTAACGAGGCGGTGCTTACTGTAACTCGTCAAGCCATATATAAACGAGGTATTCCCCAAATGAGCAGCATCGAAAGTGATTGGCTTCGACCAAGTCGCTGGTATTCGACAATTCAAATAGAACTGAATTGACCCTACCAAGAGTAAGGCCAATTCAGATTTAAGGAAAAGCTTACTCGAAAAAGGAGTAAAAGGGGCTTCGGTCCTATAACGCTTACTCTAAACAGAGTAAAAGGGGCTTTGGCTCAAACAGCTATATAAAGTCAAAAACAGCTTCGGCTAAAAGTTTTATAAACGCTTATAAACAACAGGGGCTTCGGCAACCTATCAGAATTCACGTACAACATATTCTTATACATTCATATTCATGCATAAAATCTAAAAAAAGCCAAATTGGCTTCGAACCGCAGGTACATGCAAGTACAAAACACTTGAACGAATAAACCTCGCTTCGGGGGGGAGGAGGTGTTTCTTTCGTAACGAAGCCAAATCGAGCTTATATTCATTCAAGTGTTTGCAATTGAAGCAATCTCCAAACGGATTACAAAGTATTTTACAAAGAGATGGTTCAAAACATCTCAAAAATATAGCCGTCAAATTGCTGGCCAGATCTCCTAAATCTTGGAGCATTAAACACGTAAGAAAAATCCCTATCATCATCTAAGTCTTCTGGCTCGACCTTAACTGAAAGCAAACGAGCAGCTTCGGCATTTCTCGCACGAGCAAGTTCGACACGAGGCGATTGTCGAACGATGAAAGAGTTAAAAAAGTCAAACACATCAAATTCGCAATGACGAAAGAACTCGTGGCAGAACTCCCAGAAATCATCAAGTCTTTGATTTGGATATAACATCCAATACTGTTCCCATGCGAAGCCAGATACACACAAGGGACCATCGCGCATGGTGATTGGCATGAGTTCAAGAACACCTCCCTCATCAGGGATCTGAGTATATACAAATTCACAAAGTTTTAACATCCCTCAACAAAAGTATCAAAGCCATCAGCTCTAATGAAGCTAAACCTTTGGGTCCACATCAGAGGCTCCGGCTTCAGCTCCATTACGACCAGCTTCGGCACCAGCTCTTGACGTAGACGCCCCTGCAGCAGCAGCAGCTTCGGCTTCGGCTTTCCGCTGTAGCTCGAGAGCAAGCTCCTCCTTGTGCTGAAAATAAACAGAAAATCAATCCCAAAAACAAAACAAACAGAATACAAGTAAAAGCAAAAATAACTGAAAGGGTAAAAGAAGCTAACCTTAACAAGGCGATCATAAGCAGTGCTTCGGGCACACTCCCTCCCTGTTTCGGACCAGAATCTCCTAAGAAAGATGCCACGAGTCGCTAAAACAGCTTCGTTGAAAAGTTCCTTCTTGTCAAGATTCAATGCCGAAGGAAAACTAAAGTCCCTTTTCAAGAAACTCTTATAGTGAGAGCACCCCTCGTCAGCTAGAATCTTAAAAGCATTTGTGATACATGTCCGAGCAGCATAATCGCCAACCTTGGAGAAGAGGTCTGGTAGAGACTTGAACTCGTCATCAAGCCACTCGAAAAGCTTCCCGACGTTAAAATCGTTAGAGGGGAAAGGCAGTGGCTCGGCTCCATATTGCTTCAGTACAGATTCGTACTCAGTGTAGATGCCTAAGCTGCGACTGAGTATCTCAGAATTTAAGCCCTCTTTATCAGCCTTAAGCTCCCCCACCTGAGACTTAAGTTGACTCGCCTCAGATATGAGGGAATTCTTCAAGTCAACAGCAACAAGAAGCTCCCTCTTGTACTTTTCAGCATCCAACGTTGCCTTTTCCTTATCAGCCTCAAGTGACTTTACTTGATTCTTCAAATTATGCTCTAAAGTGGCAGCCTCGACCAATTTGTTCCGAAGCCCTTCAATAGTCTGAGCATTAAGCGCACGTGTAGACTCCAGTGAAGTGACTTTGCTTTTGAGCGAACCAATCTCTGATGTGGCAGACTCCCGCTCAAGACGAAGCTGCTCTTTCTCATTTTCAAAAGATCTCTTAAGCTGAAGGAAGCTCTCGCGCTCTTTCCTTAGAGTTTCAAGCTCGGCCCACTCGCCCTCAACATCATTGAGACGAAGCGGAAGGCGAGCGAAAAGCTCCTGCATGGACATCATGGACTAAAACAAGAAAAGTATAAGTATCAAAAAGCCAGACAGCAAACTCAAAAACGAAGCAGAAGGAACAAACCTGGATACTGCCACTAAGGCTGGAGACAGAAAGTGTGTCCAAATCCAAAGATTTGACACGAATTTCAAGCTCTGAAAAAGCAAAAAGAGAATTAAGACAAAAGGTAACACTCAATAAGCTTCATATGAAACAACACAAAATACTAACCATTTGGAGCAACAATCGGAATGTCATTGGGAGGACGAAAGCCGCCCTAACGAAGCCGATCTGCAAAGGGTCCATACCCAGCATAACTTGCTTCTGAGGCAAAAGAATCAACATATCAAAAAAGCCGTAATTTGACTTAGATCGCCAGTATAACTGCTTTGCAAAACGTACCTTTGGATTCAAGAGCTGGCTTCGTAGGAGCCGATTCAACGTCCTTGGCAGGGGCAGATTGTCCGACGTCAGCTGTATAAGCCAAATTAATTGGCAGAGTAGTGGTTGGAGTCAAATCGTCAGAACCCTGCCTAGTCTCAAGAGCAAAAGCCGACTGCGGATGCTCCTCGATGTTAGCCGAAGCCGACTGCGTAAGTCCCTCAGAAATCTGAAGGGACTTGGCAGCTGCCCCAGCCAACAAGTCCAAGGATGACGGCTGAAACGGGACGGAAGTTACTTCAGCTTCACCAAGTACAAAATCCTTCGTCTCATCCTCCCTCAAAAGACGGCTGAAGCTAACTTCATCCTCATCGTCAATGCATCCAGGCAGGCGTTGACGACGAGGCGGCGCAGCAACGGCTTTAACTGTAATAAGACAAAAATAGATAAGAAAAGCGAAGCCAAAAACAAAAAGACAAGATAGACAAGAAACAAACCTCCAGAAGAGGGGACATTAACTGCAGCGGAAGCTGCAGGATCGATTTGCATAGGCGCAGCAGCAGCAGGCACCTCAACAGACGAAGCAACAGGACGAGGAGGAGCACTAGAAAGCGGTGTGATGGGAAGAGCTTTAGAAAGTCTTTAACGCTTGGAAGCTTCCAAGGAAGAAGTAATAATCCGCTTCTTCGTAGCAACCACCTTAGAGGCACCTCCTCGGCTTTGGCTCCCGCCCCGGCTAGAGGGGGCTCCGGCTTTGCTGCCACCAGCTTCGTCGCCGCCCTCGTCCGACTGACCGCTTCCACGGCCTCCGCCACGACCTTTCCTACCACGACCTCGACCCGGCTTCGTGGGAACCAAGCTGGGATGATCTTTGGTAGAGAATTTCTTAGATGGCTTGGATGGAGCCGTGCGCTGAGGGTAACTAACCTTCATCTCGTCAAAAACTCTATTAAGCCGAACTCCATCAACCAAAGCCAAACAGCTCTCATGCTCCTTAGAAGTATACTTCCCACAAATAATCTCGGCCATCAAATCAACAGACTGAACAAAAGCAAAATTGGACATGTTATCCGGCTTCCTCACCCCAAATTTAGGGAAACAAATGTGAGGGATCCCTCTGTAGAGCCTCGTCTCAACTGCAAATGGCTTACAAGCCGCAGACAGAATGTTGAGCCCAACAGCGAGTCCCTCCTCGATCAAGTCCCGGCTGCTGGAGACTCGACTGGCTTTGAAAAAAGCGCTTTCGCAGCGATCGAAACCAGGAGCATTCTTGTCGAATGGAGGGCAAGCAACAAACTCACAAGGACCAATGGAACTATGCAGAGGAAATGATATCTGCTTCGCTCCATCCTCTAACACAGTCTCCAGTGCCGGCACCTTAACATAAAGCCAATAATTCTTCCAATTCTTGTCCCAGGTGTTTTTCTGGCAAAAGGTAAGTTCTACCTTCTGCAGTTCAGTTTGCCTCCACCGCGCGCAGAAAGTAACGCTGCCAAAGTCCGGCTCGTACTCAAAGCCGTCAATCTTAATGCTTTTTGTCTGACGATGCCCCTCAAAGTAACGGATGAAGCAGTCCGCATTAACATCTGATGCGTTCGTCTTCACGGCCCAAAAGAAGCGAAGCAGATGAGTGATGGCATTAGGGGTGAGATGATGGAGTTGCAAACCAAACCTCCCAAGAATATCAGCAATTATATTGTCCACGGGCATTCGAAGCCCAGCGCAGAAGAACTCCTTGAATACCACAGCTTCGTCCGCACGGGGGGTCGGGGTAGTCTCCGTAACTGGGGCTCGTCCGTGACCGGCCGGGAAATACCCCTTTCCCTCATAGAAGCTGATCAGCTCGGGGGTAACAAAAGATTGACCAAAGACAGTGGTCTTTGGCTTCTTCCGGTAATCCATAAGATCTGACACATCGGCTTCTACTTCGTCAAGGGCATCACCAGCCGCAGACTCAGCATCCTCTGTGTCATCGCCTCCGGCAGCTTCCCCTCATCGACGGGACCCTTCCCCCTTTCATCAATTTCCATAGCAACTCCCGCTTCTGGGGCTGCGGCCACGTTGACCTCAAGCGCCTGAGCAAAGGATGCAGCTTCGGCAGTATCCATATGAACCACGTCTGAGTTGTCTTCGTCCGAGACGTAGCCAATCAGACGAGCGGTTTGCTTCGTGCGAGCCGCTACAACAAACAGAAAAAACAATAAGCAAACGAAACAACAAAAACACAGAAAAAGCAAGAACGAAGGAGATGAGAGTACAAAAAGCAAAAAACTTACTTGCGACGAACTAGAAAGCCAAAACTTGAGTTCAAGAGCTCCCAAACCAATCGAAAGCGTCAAACACAAGCTAAGTGCAAAAATTGCAAACCGAAGCAAGTGAATTTCACCCCCCTCGGTCCTATTTATAGGGCAGTAAAATCTGACCATTAAAAGTCTCGAAAAACGAGCCAGCGCTTCAAATTCAAACGAACCGAAGCAAAACTACGACAACGGTACAAAAAGTCAACCATTAAGAAACAACAAAAGCCAATGGGCAAAATATCAAAACAGTAAATGAAGGGGCTTTCTCCAACAAGGAGGAGGCGTTTCTCGGACTGGCAAGCAATCCAAAGTTTGTGGAGCTCGGCCTGTTGAAGAAAGCCCTCGTCCTCGAGGGGCTACTGTTGGGGATTTGGCCCGCCGACAAACGCCCTCTACTTGTTTTGCTCTGTTTTGACACACACAAAGACGGCGACTGACAAGGGAGAAGAAGCCAATTACATTCTTTTACTTGATGAGTCCCATACTCGGCTTCGGTCAGAGAAATAAGCCAAAGCCAATCGGCTTCGGTCAGAGAAATAAGCCAAAGCCAATCGGCTTCGGTCAGAGAAATAAGCCAAAGCCAATCGGCTTCGGTCAGAGAAATAAGCCAAAGCCAATCGGCTTCGGTCAGAGAAATAAGCCAAAGCCAATCGGTCGGCTTACCTGGCCATGCACCAAAGTTACGTTGTCCAAACTAAGTTAGAAGCCAATGTAATGAAGAAATGATACTATTGGATGCCAAAAGCTATATTTGAGTCGCTGGTTAGCTTCGGTTCACTCCATACTGCAGGTTCCAGGAGGGGCCATTGGCTTTTGGATACCGAGGGGCGGCTTCGGATCGTCCCAATCCGGAAGAAGCCACATCAAGGGGCTATAGGACTCTTTTTAGCTAGCGAAGCTGGCATGGACCAAGTCCAACAGGACTAAGTCCAAGCCAAGTCAAACACGGAATTGCAAGTCTACGCATTCACATTGGGAGGAGTAAATGTACCAAAGTGTCCGTAGGCTGATTGTATTGTATAGTCTAGAGGATGATGCCTAATTCTAGGGGTACAACGGGAATGTAAAGTCCCTTGGTCTTCCTATAAAAGGAGACCCCTCTCCCACATGCAAAGGTTGTTGATTCCCGAGAACATTGTTGACGAGTAATATTATTATTGCTTGTCTCTGTTGCTCAGTTTCATCCGTTGCTTGGGTTTATTGGCTTCGGCCGCTATCCCAACAATCCTAGCTCCAGAACTCCGACGTGGTCTTCCTCGCAGGGTTCCCACGTCAGCTAGGGATGAGCCCTAGACAACTAGCACGACCCTTGGCTCTCCGAAAGGTGTCCCTCTAGCTTCTCTACTCCTCGGCGGCGAATGACGAATTGATTGATGCGTGGCACGAAGGCACAGGGGCTATTTATACCCTAAGGAAACCCTAGGTCGAAGGGGGGGCGAACCGCCACAGGAAAGGCCTGGGCCGGCCGGCCCGGGGGGGTTTAGGCTGGCCGGCCTGGGGCCTTCCCTGGCCGCCTCGTCCTCTGCTTTCTCCTCAAGTCTTCTGGAAGCTTCAGTAGATGTTCCACCTATGCATGTGGGCCTTTGGACGTTATTTACTTCGGGATATCTTCGAGATAAGAATGGGAAGTGATAAACTTCCAAATTCTCCGATTGAGTTGCCTTGACCTCGAAGTCTCTTGACCTTATCTTGAAGCACTTGCCTTTCAAATACTCTTGGAGGTCGGTTCACCAAAGTTGAGCACGAACAGGGCTTGAAATCACCTAGGCCGGTCGGCCTAGGCCATGTGGGGCTGGCCAGCCTGGCCTGTTCTTCGGGCCTCTGGCCTTCATCTTTCACTGTGTCGTCCTTGGTCTCAAGCCTTGTCCATATGTGCTCCTTTTAAGCCCAAAAACCTGCGTAAACACAATTCCTCCAAAAACACATGCATATGCGAAAACGTCCTGGCTATAGAGTATGATCGTTAGTTTAGATATCAAATTCATGCCATTATTGAAGATAAACAAGGGTAAAAGTGTGTCGCTAAGGAGCGTCAACAATCCCCCATGCTTAAACCTTGCTCATCCTCGAGGAAGTCTTCAATAAGAACTTGAACAAGTCTTCCATAAAAATCAGCGTTGCCTTTTGGTGTCAAATCCCTACACTTGATTATACACGAGAAAACATAATGCCCTCAAAGTATTTTGCAATTAATTCTTCAAATTGTAGCCAACTCTTTCCAATATGGAGGGTAGATATGAATTAAGTGTTCCCCACAAAACGTTAAACACATGCTCTCTAATTTAAACAAGTCTCAGGAATTAAGAAGTAAGTTTCAAAAGTATTGCTAAACCAAAGTCAATAATTTAAACCTCATTGCAATTGCTCATGGAAACTCTCAGCTCATCTTGTCTCTCGAACTTTGCTAGAACTCTCTTTACCTTCCATTCTCTCATGTATGTGTAGGGCTTTATCTGGAGCTATGGGAGATGTTAGTCCTAACAAAAGATATTAAAATCAAGATATTATCAAAATAAGAAATACTTCTCATGGATTTACCGAGACTCGTCAAAAAGACCATTGGAAAATAATCGATTTTACGGAGAGGGGGAAAATGGAACACACGCTTTTAGATAGTGGACATGTGCAAATGGCAAAGGTTGATCCCGAGGCACAAATGAAGTCCTCGTTATCGGATTGCACATGGTTGGAATATTTGAGTATGGAATAATCTTTAAGGCACTATGGATTTTAATGAAGCAAAAAGAACTAAGGAGCATTTATTTTCACACTTTTTTCTTTTCTTTTCTTTCTTCCTTTTTTGAACACATATTTTTTTCTTTTCTTTCTTTTTTTTCTTATGCTCCTTAGAACTTCTTAGCAACATTAATACTTACTCAGCCTCTCCCCCCATGCTTAAACGATTGCTCATCCTCGAGCATAGAAGTGGTGGCTAATGCTAGAGTAAGTATCCTTCTCAATCTTTTGGAAAATGGTCAGAATCTTCAGGGAGTATCTTCTCGTCGAATAATGAAGCCATCGGAGGAAAAAAGGGGGTAGGTCGGTCGGCTCATGGTGATGAGACCGGTCGGCCCACTAGTTGCGGTCCTCTGTTTCTTCTAATTTTTCCTTGTACGCGCTCTTGGATGCCTCCCAAATAGATGTTCTTTGTATCAAGCTCTTGATTCTTCGGAATTTCCTCAAGATAATGATCCATACTCAAATTGGGTTGTGGTCAAGGAGGTATTTCACAAAAAGATAATTTGGGTTTCAGGGTGGATATCCAGCGAAGTTTGTGAAGTTTCAGGTGTGGAAACTCGGAATGCATGGATAGATAGGCTAGCAAAAAGAAGGTATGCAAAATAGAATGGTCAGCTTCTTAGTCTCGAACCAGAGAAGATAAATCTTGAATCAATTCACTTGAAGATAATTCTTAAACAATGGTTCAACATGATATGTCATTTAGGCTTTGGATAGGTAGAGCAATTGCAAAAGGTATTAATGACAAGGCTAGCTTTAATTAAATTCAGCAATTAAACATCCTTTGACAAGTTTAAAAGAGAGAGCAAGAATGATAAATATGGGTCTGAAATTATCATAACCTCCACAAAAGATTGAACCAGTATTTAGATAAATTTTAGATCATGTTAGGGAGAGCATTAGTTCAATCATGCATAAGCCAAGCGCAAAAATAGACAAAGCGGCAACGATCATCATATTTCAACATGGCATAAACTTTCTATCATCACTAGTAATCATATCATGAAAGCATCGGTGATATATATAGTGATCATGGTGATGATAAACAAAATAACTCACTAACACACATGCTGAAAAATAAATAAAAACAGAAAATTGCTACTCACAAAAGCTTGCACACACGCTGAAAATAAATAAAAGAAAAGGGAAAAACTCAAACCACACGTGCGAGCAATTTATTCATGGTCCTTGTCGGTCGCTCCTCTTGTCTTGGCGGCTGTCTTGCGTTATACCCTTTGTCATAATATACTTGAGAAGCTCCTCCATCAAAATGTTCCGGCGGCGCCAATCCTAGAAGTCCCATTTGGTATGCAATCCCTGCGGTTCCATCTTCTAGTCGGTCCGTATGCCTCTGGATGGCATTAATGTCCTCCAAGTTCCTATCGGCGTAGGCTCCAATTGTCCTTGTGCTTCTTTCCGGTTGTTGGAGATGTGCAAATTGAGCTCCAAAGGATGGATCCGGGAACACTCCTTGATGTGGCGACGGTGGGTAGCCATAACTGCTATATGTAGGCGGCGGTGGATACATCGGTGGTCGCACCGACGCACCATACCCCCATGCTTGAGCTAGTGCATGTCTCCATTGTTGCCCCCATCCTTACGGAGGTCCTTCTCCACTTGGTGCATTTTGAAATTCCGAAGTCCGATAAGAGAAACTAGCCGGTGGCAATTCCTCTCCCACTTCTTCTACAACCGGAGCCGATGACTGTCCAACATGCTTCCCTCTTTTATTCTTTTTAGCCTTGACCAATATCTTTTCATCCCACAATCAACTCTTCCTCTTCCAAATAACTTTAATCTTGCATCGGAGAGATAAATACTTGTATTTGCAATTTTGTAGCCATTCTTCTCATCTCCTTCGATGTAGTGTCCTTGCCTCATAGCTTCAATCCCAAAATTGGTCCCTTTCATGAAGAATGCCGAGTTTGTCTCCAATCTTGGGTTCAATGCAATTGCTATCATGGAGAGATAACAACCCGAGCCGATCTCTCCGGAGCCGGATGTTGCTTCACATACCCACCTATCAATCATGATGTAGGTAGGATCAATTGCTTGCTTTTTCACCAATGCGGAGTATAAATAATTTAACTCCATATCGGTTACTTTGGACTCTCTCATCCATCCGAAAATTCTCCTGCTCATCTAAGAATGAAATATTTGAATTATGACATTGCTTATGTTCTTCCTTTGGCAGTTGTCATCCCTTACAATTTTCTCCCAAAATTTATCTATCCCTCCTTCTTCGACTTCGGCCCTTTCCGGTGCATCACCATTGAAACCAAGTAAGCTTCCAATTCCTTCAAAGGTGATGGACTTTTCTTCATTCATCAACCTAAATTCAAGGCATGACACTTCTTGCTCACCAATTTTTCTTGTCACAACTCTCATGGCCATCATGATCTCCAAAGCAATTTCTGCATGCACGTACACCGGAACACCATCGGAAAATTGTCTCCATCCGAGGTTGTCCAATAGCCCATAAATATCATCATAGAATCCCAACCTATGGAGTGCATCATCATCAAAGTCAGTGTTTGCTTTCACTCTTCCCTTCAAATTCTTGAGCCTTGCTTCTTCTTCCTCCGACAAAATCATAAACCCATATTCTGAAATTTTTGGCTTGTATGGCGGTGGTGCGGTTGATCTTGTGGAACGTCTAGTTGGAGGAGGTGGTGGTGCGCCGGTACGTCCACGTTGTTCGGTGAACCGCATGAAGGAACTTCTTGGGTCTTGCATCCCTCCAAGGAGCAGCATGTCGCTCCTTTGTACGGGGTTGTCTTCCTCCATGCTTCGCGGTGAGTCCGCAGCGGAGTGCCTCCGCAAAGAGCTCGCCAATGGCGCATCGGACGCCGACGACCTTGTTCTCTTTCCGGTGAGGAAATTGACGATGCCCCTCCTCATGGTGCCTTGCTGCACAATCACAAAAAACCAACACACCGGGGGTTTCTTGCTGGTGGAAAAACAATATATCGAAGAGGAGAGCAAACTAGGAATTGTAGTGAATTTTTGGAGATTTTTGGAGGTGGTTTTGAATCTCAAAATTTTTCAGAGCCTCTGCTGGTTTTTAAGGTGGAAGAACTGAAGAACAAGAGTTTAGAAATGCATGAGCTATGTACCTGTGAAAGATGAGCACCAGGGGGCATTTATGGAGGCCAGGCCGGCTGGCCTCAAGCCTAGGGTCCTCCCTGGCCTGGCTTCACGTGCCCTTGCTCCCACCTCTTCCTGAGTGAATTATTAATAGCAACTCCATATGATTTCCACCATCCAAATGTTGTGAACCATTCATCCTTTAGCAAAGTTGTCCACTTGCACATTGTTTTCTCCACTTTGATTAATGCCTTTGTCCTTTGCTTCAACTCCACTCCAAATGTTGCTTTCAATCCTGCAAAATAAGTGTACCACCATGCATGGCTGCCTCCTCTTGCATGTGGAGTTAGGTGGAGAGCACAATAATTCTTTTCGTGAACTCAATCTTGGTCATTAGTGATGATCATGATCATAAACCCTTCAAACATATGTTTATATGCTTAACTCCTCCTCTAATCTTGACAAATAAAACCAACTCAAAGCAAGCAATGAGTTTGAATGAATAATTAGAGGGGAATTTAGGCATCATAAACATTTGTAAGTTGAGAAATATTTTTTGTCTACAGTAATTTTGATTGCACCGGTATTGCTCACTTTCATGAATTGATAGTGAACTTTCCCGAGTTCAACCATGGGTCATAGGTTTGGGTTCTAAATTTTGGCTAAAATGAGGGAGATATTTTGAAAGAAAATAAAAGGGGCTTTAGAAAAAAGTCCTAATCCTAGGGAAACAAAACTGAAAATTACTATGGTTGTGTGAGCCTAGCATGCGTCAAAGAATTTAAAGAATTAAGAACAACGCTTGGTTCTACTCGTGTCTTTACAATGATCAACTTGGTCCGGCCGTCGTGGAAAGGATGGTCGCCAAAATGGGTATGGGAATTTGGTTTTGGGTTTCTCAAGATTAAACAATTAAATTACAGGAAGGCTCAAGTCATTGGTTTTGAATAAGAATTAAAATCAAAATGACCGAGCAACTCTAATTTAAATATTCGACCGAACGACCAATTTATCAAATGTTTACCAAGTCTTGCGTAGCAAAGTTCATGACTCACTTACTCAAAAGGTCTTCGCGGGTTGTCCTCCCGGTAGCTTATTCTTGACTCGATGAACGGGTTGCCTCCCCCAAAGCGCTTCGTTTATAGTCTATAGCTAGACTTCTTCTTTTCTTCACTTCGGACCAATGCTCAGTGTGGGCGTTGCAGTCTTGGGCACCCACTTTTGCACAATCCTTGGCTTGGGTGCGGGATTATTCTTCGGCTTAGTCATCTTTTTGGTCTTCACAAGCGGGCATTGAGCTTTTGTCTCGATGGATGCAATAACTTCTTTGGTTTCCTTTGCTTCCTTCTTCTTCGGCTCCTTCTTGGTGTCACGACGGTGAGGTGGAATATATTTAACATTGATCATATTGCATACCTCAAGGCGTGAACGAAACTTGAACTCGCTCATGGTGCCATTGATATCGAACTTGATCTCTCCCTTGCCAACATCGATGTTTGCCCTTGCGGTCGTGAGGAACGGCCTCCCAAGGATGAGTGGCGACTTTGTCCCTTCTCCCATATCAAGAATCACAAAGTCAACGGGGACTTGGTGTTCTCCAATCTTCATGGGTACGTCTTCGGCGATGCCCATAGGATAGCGAACGGAGTTGTCCGCTAGCTCTAGGCACATGGCGGTGGGTTCTGGCTCCGGTAAGCGTAGCTTCTCGTACACGGCCTTCGGCATGACGCTCACACTTGCACCAAGGTCACACAATGCTCTCTCGAACATGTGTGATCCAATGGAACATGGGATGGTTAGACACCCCGGATCCCTCTTCTTCTCGGGAGCTTGATCGGCGATAGCCGCGCTGCATTCTTCGGTCATCTTGATGGTACTTGGCGGTGGCATCTCACGCTTGTTTGAAAGGATGTCTTTGAAGTAGCGAGAGTATGTTGGAACTTGTAGAGCGTCCAAGAGCGGCATATTGATGTTCAACCTGCAAACCACTTCAACAAATTTTTTGAAATGCTCATCAATTTTACCTTTGCGGTAACGTGGCCTCGGAGGAAGAATCTTTGTGTCTTCATCGATCATCTCAAACTCCGGCTCTCGGGTGACTATTTTCGGTGCGGGGGTAGGCGCCTTCTCTTTTGATGTCATCTCGGCTTCAACACTTGGCTTAGGCTTCCTTGCTCTGGCCGGGTGTTCGAGATCTTCGGTCTCTTTTCCCAAGCGAGTTTGAATTGCTTTTGCCGTCTCTGGAGCTTGAGGTTGCCCCGGTAGTCTTCCTTCATTACTAGGTAAGTGTCCGCTAGATGGGTCACTTGCGTTTCTAGCATCTTCATCATGTTGAGCACTTGGTGGTTAGAGCTTCCGACCTCCATCACCTTGCCATCAATATTCTCCAATATCTTGTCCATAGACTTGAACTTAGCGACGGTGTCCTTGTTGATCTTGCATTGCTCCTCCATGAACTCCATCAATTGTATACGAAGAGGCACCGAGTTTTGAAGAGATGAGCTTACATTAAATTGAGGTTTACCTTGCCATAGCAGAAGTAGGACAGTGGAGACAAATCCCCTTTCCTCATGTACTCGAGCACTTTAGCTTCCTCCGGACAATTCTTCTGGACATGGCCGTACTCTCCACAATCTTCACATGTGGACCTTGCTTCGGCTGCCTTCAAATCAATAGCATGGGCTTCCTTCTTGTACATCTTCTCCAATCTCCTCATGAGTGAATCGATCTTCCCTTCAAGTATTTCTTCACGCTCCACCTGCAAAACACTTTTAGCAACTCCCGCGGATGGTGTAGGATGCAGCCGTCCCGATGATGCCCACGCATCAATAATGGATCCTCCGGCCGATGCGTCGATGATTGCCCTTGATGCGGTCATGAGGCCTTGGTAGAACTTCTGGACTATATCCTCCCTTGAAAACTTGTGATGAGGCATGGCTCGGATGTAGTCGTTGAAGCGCTCATAGGCTTCCGCAATAGTCTCCGTCGGGCTTGCGCGAATGTAGCAATCTTGTTGCGCAAAATCTAAGTCTTGCCTGGTGAGTAGAACTACGTCATGAAAGCTTTCATCAAGGCATCCCAACTTTGCACCGTCTCCGCCGGTAGAGAATGAAACCATTGAAGTGCCCTCCCAAGTAGGGAGAACGGAAAGAGCCTCACTCTCACTTGATCTTGAGTGACTCCTTGCATGTCAAAGATGTGGCATAGTTGGATGAATGCTTGAAGGTGAAGGTTGGCATCTTCTTTTCTGGTGAAGGGCGAGCTTTGCACTATACGAATGGTTGAGGTCTTGATCTCGAACGGCCCTCCAACATCATTGAGGTCTTGGATAAGCAAATCGTTGACGTCCGGGATGCATAGCTCTCCGATCGTGCGTTCCACCATCTCAGGTTGCGGTGGTGCTTCCTTTGGACTTGGTGGTGGAGTAGATGATGAATTTGCGGTCTCACCTTTCGAACTACTAGTTCCAGCTTCTTAGCTTGTGCTTCGTGTCTCCTTTACCTGTAAAGTTTTTCTGGATCATCCACAAAAATTTTTGGTTTGTTGGAGAGGTAGCCATCCATCTCCTATTAGGGTTAGTGAAAAACAAAAATATATATATACAAGATCTAAAAGAAAGAGATAAAATAAAATAAAGATAAAAGTAAAACTAGATTAGATTAGATTGATTGTTTTTTGTTTTTGTGGATTATATTTTTGATAAAAGAGAAAATAAGAGATCTAAAAAGAGAAAAATCAAAAGAAAATCAAGAAAAAGAAATATTTATGAATGCTAGTCAAATCGGATCTTAATCGATAGTTCCCCGGCAACGGCGCCAGAAAAGCTTGTTGACGGTCCTTAGACGCGTCAATCGTGAACCGCAAGCACACGGATTAGTTGCAGCTCTTCCCTTAAAGTACTCCCCCAAGGTTTATCAATCCATGGAACTAAAGACATAAGAAACAATCCAACTAGCATTGAAAGCCTTTTGTCTTGAAGAGGGGTTGTAAAACCAAATAGATCTAATCTACTAAATCCCAAACACCGGAGGTAGCAAGAGAAAATTAGAGATAACCAATCCAGGATCGCCTAGATCATGCATATGTTGTAGCTCCGAGCCAAATAGAGTGAAGTAAGATAGATGTGAATCTCAATGAAAAGCATCTTTAAATCATGACCTCCGATCAAACTCCCGAAAGTACCCACCGTACACGAGATCACACCCTGTCACGATGCTCTCTTTAGGTGTGAGTAACTTAAGGGCACGTTTACAAGTGAACGTGTCGAACCACTTGGTAGATCCGGTATGAACCCCTAGCCACCATTGCTACAAGAAAACCCCGAGCAATCTATCTCGAGAATAGATTGAAGAAGAAGCAAACCCAAGGAAGAACAAAATCATAGAAGAGGCTCTTGATCGCTAGAAATTTGAAAACACATATAACTTCACCATGAATGTAAGTACATCACAAGATCACCACCGGGATCCTACCTTGATCTTGATGATCCTAGCTCCAGAACTCCGACGTGGTCTTCCTCGCAGGGTTCCCACGTCGGCTAGGGATGAACCCTAGACAACTAGCATGACCCTCAGCTCTCCGAAAGGTGTCCCTCTAGCTCCTCTGCGGCGAATGACGAATTGATTGATGCGTGGCACGAAGGCACAGGGGCTATTTATACCCTGAGGAAACCCTAGGTCGGAAGGGGCGAACAGCCACAGGAAAGGCCTGGGCCGGCCGGCCCAGAGGGGTTCAGGCCGGCCGGTCTGGGGCCTTCCCTGGCTGCCTCGTCCTCTGATTTCTGCTCAAGTCTTCTGGAAGCTTCAGTAGATGTTCCACCTATGCATGTGGGCCTTTGGACGTCGTTTACTTCGGGATATCTTCAAGATAAGAATGGGAAGTGATAAACTTCCAAATTCTCCGATTGAGTTGCCTTGACCCCGAAGTCTCTTGACCTTATCTTGAAGCACTTTACTTCAAATACTCTTGGAGGTCAGTTCACCAAAGTTGAGCACGAACGGGGCTTGAAATCACCTAGGCCGGTTGGCCTAGGCCATGTGGGGCTGGCCGGCCTGGCCTGTTCTTCGGGCCTCTGGCCTTCATCTTTCACTGTGTCGTCCTTGGTCTCAAGCCTTGTCCATATGTGCTCCTTTTAAGCCCAAAAACCTGCGTAAACACAATTCCTCCAAAAACACATGCATATGCGAAAACGTCCTTGTTATAGAGTATGATCATTAGTTTAGATATCAAATTTATGCCATTATTCAAGATAAACAAGGGTAAAAATATGTCGCTAAGGAGCGTCAACAACGAGATTATCGNACAATGATCAACTTGGTCCGGCCGTCATGGAAAGGATGGTCGCCAAAATGGGTATGGGAATTTGGTTTTGGGTTTCTCAAGATTAAACAATTAAATTACAGGAAGGCTCAAGTCATTGGTTTTGAATAAGAATTAAAATCAAAATGACCGAGCAACTCTAATTTAAATATTCGACCGAACGACCAATTTATCAAATGTTTACCAAGTCTTGCGTAGCAAAGTTCATGACTCACTTACTCAAAAGGTCTTCGCGGGTTGTCCTCCCGGTAGCTTATTCTTGACTCGATGAACGGGTTGCCTCCCCCAAAGCGCTTCGTTTATAGTCTATAGCTAGACTTCTTCTTTTCTTCACTTCGGACCAATGCTCAGTGTGGGCGTTGCAGTCTTGGGCACCCACTTTTGCACAATCCTTGGCTTGGGTGCGGGATTATTCTTCGGCTTAGTCATCTTTTTGGTCTTCACAAGCGGGCATTGAGCTTTTGTCTCGATGGATGCAATAACTTCTTTGGTTTCCTTTGCTTCCTTCTTCTTCGGCTCCTTCTTGGTGTCACGACGGTGAGGTGGAATATATTTAACATTGATCATATTGCATACCTCAAGGCGTGAACGAAACTTGAACTCGCTCATGGTGCCATTGATATCGAACTTGATCTCTCCCTTGCCAACATCGATGTTTGCCCTTGCGGTCGTGAGGAACGGCCTCCCAAGGATGAGTGGCGACTTTGTCCCTTCTCCCATATCAAGAATCACAAAGTCAACGGGGACTTGGTGTTCTCCAATCTTCATGGGTACGTCTTCGGCGACTCCCATAGGATAGCGAACGGAGTTGTCCGCTAGCTCTAGGCATATGGCGATGGGTTCTGGCTCCGGTAAGCGTAGCTTCTCGTGCACGGCCTTCGGTATGACGCTCACACTTGCACCAAGGTCACACAATGCTCTCTCGAACATGTGTGATCCAATGGAACATGGGATGGTTAGACACCCCGGATCCCTCTTCTTCTCGGGAGCTTGGTTAGCGATAGCCGCGCTACAATCTTCGGTCATCTTGACGGTACTTGGCGGCGGCATCTCACGCTCGTTTGATAGGATATCTTTGAAGTAGCGAGAGTATGTTGGAACTTGTAGAGCGTCCAAGAGCGGCATATTGATGTTCAACCTGCAAACCACTTCAACAAATTTTTTGAAATGCTCATCAATTTTACCTTTGCGGTAACGTGGCCTCGGAGGAAGAATCTTTGTGTCTTCATCGATCATCTCAAACTCCGGCTCTCGGGTGACTATTTTCGGTGCGGGGGTAGGCGCCTTCTCTTTTGATGTCATCTCGGCTTCAACACTTGGCTTAGGCTTCCTTGCTCTGGCCGGGTGTTCGAGATCTTCGGTCTCTTTTCCCAAGCGAGTTTGAATTGCTTTTGCCGTCTCTGGAGCTTGAGGTTGCCCCGGTAGTCTTCCTTCATTACTAGGTAAGTGTCCGCTAGATGGGTCACTTGCGTTTCTAGCATCTTCATCATGTTGAGCACTTGGTGGTTAGAGCTTCCGACCTCCATCACCTTGCCATCAATATTCTCCAATATCTTGTCCATAGACTTGAACTTAGCAACAGTGTCCTTGTTGATCTTGCATTGCTCCACCATGAACTCCTTCAATTGTATACGAAGAGGCACCGAGTTTTGAAGAGATGAGCTTGCATTAAATTGAGGTCTACCTTGCTCGTAGTGGAAGTAGGACGGTGGAGACAAATCTCCTTTCCTCATGTATTCAAGCACTTTAGCTTCCTCCGAACAATTCCTCTGGACATGGCCGTACTCTCCACAATCTTCACATGTGGACCTTGCTTCGGCTGCCTTCAAATCAATAGCATGGGCTTCCTTTTTGTCCACCTCCATCTTCTCCAATCTCCTCATGAGTGAATCGATCTTCCCTTCAAGTATTTCTTCATGCTCCACCTGCAAAACACTTTTAGCAACTCCCGCGGATGGTGTAGGATGCAGCCGTCCCGATGATGCCCACGCATCAATAATGGATCCTCCGGCCGATGCGTCGATGATTGCCCTTGATGCGGTCATGAGGCCTTGGTAGAACTTCTGGACTATATCCTCCCTTGAAAACTTGTGATGAGGCATGGCTCGGATGTAGTCGTTGAAGCGCTCATAGGCTTCCGCAATAGTCTCCGTCGGGCTTGCGCGAATGTAGCAATCTTGTTGCGCAAAATCTAAGTCTTGCCTGGTGAGTAGAACTACGTCATGAAAGCTTTCATCAAGGCATCCCAACTTTGCACCATCTCCGCCGGTAGAGAATGAAACCATTGAAGTGCCCTCCCAAGTAGGGAGAACGGAAAGAGCCTCACTCTCACTTGATCTTGAGTGACTCCTTGCATGTCAAAGATGTGGCATAGTTGGATGAATGCTTGAAGGTGAAGGTTGGCATCTTCTTTTCTGGTGAAGGGCGAGCTTTGCACTATACGAATGGTTGAGGTCTTGATCTCGAACGGCCCTCCAACATCATTGAGGTCTTGGATAAGCAAATCGTTGACGTCCGGGATGCATAGCTCTCCGATCGTGCGTTCCACCATCTCAGGTTGCGGTGGTGCTTCCTTTCAACTTGGTGGTGGAGTAGATGATGAATTTGCGGTCTCGCCTTTCGAATCTACTAGTTCCAGCTTCTTAGCTTGTGCTTCGTGTCTCCTTTGCCTGTAAAGTTTTTCTGGATCATCCACAAAATTTTTTGGTTTGTTGGAGAGGTAGCCATCCATCTCCTATTAGGGTTAGTGAAAAACAAAAATATATATATACAAGATCTAAAAGAAAGAGATAAAATAAAATAAAGATAAAAGTAAAACTAGATTAGATTAGATTGATTGTTTTTTGTTTTTGTGGATTATATTTTTGATAAAAGAGAAAATAAGAGATCTAAAAAGAGAAAAATCAAAAGAAAATCAAGAAAAAGAAATATTTATGAATGCTAGTCAAATCGGATCTTAATCGATAGTTCCCCGGCAACGGCGCAGAAAAGCTTGTTGACGGTCCTTAGACGCGTCAATCGTGAACCGCAAGCACACGGATTAGTTGCAGCTCTTCCCTTAAAGTACTCCCCCAAGGTTTATCAATCCATGGAACTAAAGACATAAGAAACAATCCAACTAGCATTGAAAGCCTTTTGTCTTGAAGAGGGGTTGTAAAACCAAATAGATCTAATCTACTAAATCCCAAACACCGGAGGTAGCAAGAGAAAGTTAGAGATAACCAATCTAGATCGCCTAGATCATGCATATGTTGTAGCTCCGAGCCAAATAGAGTGAAGTAAGATAGATGTGAATCTCAATGAAAAGCATCTTTAAATCATGACCTCCGATCAAACTCCCGAAAGCCCCATCTTACACAGGATCACACCCTGTCACGATGCTCCCTTTCGGTGTAGGTAACTTAAGGGCACGTTCACAAGTGAACGTGTCGAACCACTTGGTAGATCCGGTATGAACCCCTAGCCACCATTGCTACAAGAAAACCCCGAGCAATCTATCTCGAGAATAGATTGAAGAAGAAGCAAACCCAAGGAAGAACAAAATCATAGAAGAGGCTCTTGATCGCTAGAAATTTGAAAACACATATAACTTCACCATGAATGTAAGTACATCACAAGATCACCACCAGGATCCTACCTTGATCTTGATGATCCTACCTCCAGAACTCCGACGTGGTCTTCCTCGCAGGGTTCCCACGTCGGCTAGGGATGAGCCCTAGACAACTAGCATGACCCTCAGCTCTCCGAAAGGTTTCCCTCTAGCTTCTCTGCTCCTCGGTGGCGAATGACAAATTGATTTATGCGTGGCACGAAGGCACAGGGGCTATTTATACCCTGAGGAAACCCTAGGTCGGAGCAAGGGGCGAACAGCCACAGGAAAGGCCTGGGCCGGCCGGCCCAGAGGGGTTCAGGCCGGCCGGTCTGGGGCCTTCCCTGGCTGCCTCGTCCTCTGATTTCTGCTCAAGTCTTCTGGAAGCTTCAGTAGATGTTCCACCTATGCATGTGGGCCTTTGGACGTCGTTTACTTCGGGATATCTTCAAGATAAGAATGGGAAGTGATAAACTTCCAAATTCTTCGATTGAGTTGCCTTGATCCCGAAGTCTCTTGACCTTATCTTGAAGCACTTGCCTTTCAAATACTCTTGGAGGTCGGTTCACCAAAGTTGAGCACGAATGGGGCTTGAAATCACCTAGGCCGGCCGGCCTAGGCCATGTGGGGCCGGTTGGCCTGGCCTGTTCTTCGGGCCTCTAGCCTTCATCTTTCACTGTGTCGTCCTTGGTCTCAAGCCTTTTCCATATGTGCTCCTTTTAAGCCCAAAAACCTGCGTAAACACAATTCCTCCAAAAACACATGCATATGCGAAAACGTCCTTGTTATAGAGTATGATCATTAGTTTAGATATCAAATTTATGCCATTATTCAAGATAAACAAGGGTAAAAATATGTCGCTAAGGAGCGTCAACAACGAGATTATCGCGGGTGAGAGCACGAACCAAAATGAGATTCTTAATCAGATGTGGAGCAATTAGCACATTGTGGAGATGCAAAGGAGATGCAGAAGTTGGCAAAAAAGAGTGACCAGAATGCGAAGCAGAGAATGTTTGGCCGTTGCCGACAACAATCTGATGGGGAACAGTGAGAGGGGAGGAAGAAGAAAGAATACCGACATTCATGACCAAGGGACTAGCGTCACCAATGTTCATCAACATCCACGGCCATGTTCCCATTACCCTGACGACCGACGAGGCCAACTTCCGGCAATGGCGAACTTTCTTTGAACTCACCTTCTCCAAGTTCTCCCTCACCAGCCACATCGACGGCACCATCGATGCCACCCTCATGCACCACGACCTTGTCGCTAGTCCCTTGGTCATGAACGCCGGTATTCTTTCTTCTTCCTCCCCTCTTACTGTTCCCCATCAGATCGTTGTCGGCAACGGTCAAACATTCTCTGCTTCGCATTCTGGTCACTCTTTTTTGCTGACTTTTGCATCTCCTTTGCATCTCCACAATGTGCTAATTGCTCCGCATCTGATTAAGAATCTCATTTCGGTTCGTGCTCTCACCCGTGATAATCTCGTTTCTGTTGAATTTGACCCGTGGGGTTTTTCTATCAAGGACCTTCGCAACAAGACGGCGCTCCTCCGATGTGACTCATCCGGGGAGATCAATCCTCTTCACACACGGACTGCTTCATACTCCTCCGGCGCTGCTCAGGCCCTGCATGTTTCCACCGACTCCGCCGTCTGGCATGCAGGACTTGGGCACCCCGGGCAGGACTCCTTACATTGCATTCTACGTTCGTTTGGTTATTCTTGCTCTCCGTCTGACAGCCACACTTGTCATGCCTGCCGCGTAGGAAAGCATGTCAGGCTGCCATTCTTTGAATCCAATAATGTTGCACAATTTCCCTTTCAACTTTTGCATTGTGATGTATGGACAAGTCCGGTCATAAGCAACTCTGGTTATAAATTTTACCTTGTGATCATGGATGATTTCTCTCATTTTACCAGAACATTTCCATTACGCCACAAATTTGATGTTCTTCCAACACTTATTTCATTTCATGCATTTGTTTGAACTCAGTTTCAGCTGCCGATCATGTGTCTACAGACTGACAACGGCAAAGAGTTTGACAATTTGGCCTCCTGTGCGTTCTTTGCCAACCATGGCTTCGTACTCTGCCTCACCTGCCCCTATACTTTGTAGCAAAACGGCCGCGCTGAGCGGGTCCCCACGATGTTCTGGCTTGACGCACTCTCCACTGCCACATACCTGCTCAATCGCCGCTCGTGTCATCCAAGCCACTATCTCACTGCCTTTGAGCTCCTCTTCGGCACTCCACCTGCTTACGATCACCTCCGCACCTTTGGCTGCCTCTGCTATCCGAACACGCTCGCCACTGCGCCGCATAAACTTGCACCACGTTCTGTCGCTTGCGTGTTCCTTGGCTATCCGTCTGATCAAAAGGGGTACAAGTGCTACGACCCCTCCTCACAGCGCGTACTGATCTCATGACATGTCTACTTTGATGAGTCTGTGTTTCCCTTTCAGCAGCACCAAGCGTCGACGCCCCCGTCGTGGCACTGTGTCGCTCCCCGTGTGCCACCGCAGGATGTCATTGTCATGGACACGCCGCGGCGCGCTCCTCCTCGACGTCGCGCTCCACCTCCGCTGTCACCGGCTGCACCAACTGCCACCTCCGCAGACATGCCAGCCTCACCCACTGCCACGCCGCATGACGTGTCGCATGGCCACACTGACTCCCCTGTCGTTCAGCCGACTGCAGAGTCCACGCCACCAGCTACATCGCCAGCGGCGGTCGCTCTGCCCTCCACAGTACCACTGCCTGGACCGACTGCATCAACCTCTACATCGACTACGGATCCGCCTCGACCCCGCCACTGCATGGTCACTCGCGCTCGGGACAGGATCCGCCTCCCTAACCCCAAGTATGCCCATGTCGTGGCAGTAGCGCCGTCTCCACCACCGACATCTGGCCATGCTGCTCTTCGCGATCCCGAATGGCTTGCAGCTATGCGTGAGGAGCACGATGCGCTGCTCTCCAACAGCATGTGGACGCTCATTTCCCGACCGCCCGGTGCAAATGTGATCATGGGTAAGTGGCTGTTCAAAAATAAGCTCCATCCTGATGGTTCGCTAGAGCGCCGCAAAGCTCGATGGGTGGTCCGGGGCTTCACGCAACGGCCAGGAGTGGACTTTCATCAAACGTTCTCTCCGGTCATCAAGCAAGCCTCCATCCGTACGGTGCTCCATCTTTCCGCTTCCCGCCAGTGGTTGGTGCACCAACTCGACGTCAAGAACACGTTCCTCCATGGTGATCTTGCGGAGCGCGTCTACTGCCATTAGCCCGCCGGCTTCGTCCACGCGGATCATCCTGACCATGTCTGCCTCCTGGTCAAGTCCTTGTATGGGCTATGCCAAGCGCCACGCGCTTGGTTCAAACGGCTTGGCGGTCACCTTCATGACATCGGCTTCATGGCGACTGGCTATGATTCATCATTGTTCGTCTTCAAGAGTGGTGCTGCTCTCGCGTACATCCTTGTGTATGTCGACGACATCATCCTCGCCGCCTCCACCGACGCTCTTCTTCACCGTGTCATCCAGCAACTCAAGTCTGCATTCGCCATCAAGGATCTCGGGCCTGTGCATTACTTCCTCAGCGTTCAGGTTCACCGCGATGAGTCGGGTTTCTTTCTCAACCAGGAGCAGTATGCCGAGGACATCCTCGACTGTGCTGGCATGTCCAACTGCAAACCGGTCTCCACGCCGGTCGACACCAAGCCAAAGCTCTCTACTGACGAGGGGTCACCTTATGCCGATTCGTCGTTCTACCGCAGCATTGCAGGTGCGTTGCAATATTTGACACTCACACGGCCCGACATTGCCTATGCCGTGAATCAAGCATGTCTATACATGCATTCACCTCATGATGTGCACTAGAATCTTGTCAAGCGCATTCTTCGGTACCTGCGCGGTAGCATGAAGGATGGCATCCACATATCTGCATCCAGCTCTACTAATCTCGTCGCCTACTCGGACGCGGACTGGGCGGGTTGCCCGGACACGCGACGTTCTACATCAGGCTACTGCGTGTTCCTGGGTGACTCGCTTGTGTCGTGGTCGTCCAAGCGCCAAACTACGGTGTCGTGATCTTGCGCGGAGGCAGAGTATCGAGTCGTGTCCAATGCCGCTGCCGAGTGCTGCTGGTTGCGTCAGCTACTGCAGAAGCTTCAAGTTCGTGTCGACAAAGCAACGCTAATCTACTGCGACAACATTTCTGCGGTATATCTCTCTGAGAATCCAGTACACCACCGTCACACAAAGCATGTTGAACTCGACATCCACTTCATTCGCGAGAAAGTACAGCTTGGGCAGCTCCCAGTTCTTCAGGTTCCTTCCCGACAGCAATTCGCCAACATCATGAACAAGGGACTAGCGTCACCATTGTTCCTGGAGTTCAAATCCAGCTTGGGCGTTCTTGATCCTGACACTCAACTGAGGGGGGTATAGGTGAACTGATAGTGTTGGTTATAGTTTTACCGAGTCCTTTGTGTATTCCAGGTCTTGTGGGCACGTCCCTAGAATATGGGATCGGGAGTTGTAATTGTGACTACAAATGTAACTCGGCAGCACATCAACACGATTGAGCTTTTTGCCTATCTTCCCTCTTACAATACTGATTGGTGCGCAGGCCTAGGAGACTGGACAGCACTGCAGAGATCATACATGCAGAGAGCACTGCATTTCTGATGCCTTTTCCCTGTTCCCATGGACACGGATTAAACAGCAAGGTAAGGTCGGACGGATGGATAACGTAATAATACACCGATCCCCACTCAGTCCATACTGGCTACTATCCTGATGCATCCTAGGCACATCTGTACGTGTTGCTATGGGATGCATAATCTGTTGATCGTTACCTACATTTGACTTCTTCCATGGCAAAGTGAAATCTTGTAAAAATGGGCAGTGACTATATATATATATATATATATATATATATAGAGCAGAGGACTTTGCTGTGCAGGCTTCCTTGTACTGGATATGGTTATACAAATGCAACAAATGTTTGGTTTTGTGACAGAGGGACAGAAACATTCAAAAATATAACGCAACAAATGTTCATACAAATGCAACAAATGTTTAGTTTCGTGACACAAAGATAAAGACATTCAAAAATACAATGCAACAAATGTTTAGACAAATGCAACAAATATTTATTTTTGTGACAAAGGGACAGAAACATTCAAAAATATAACACAACAAATATTTAGACAAATGCAACAAATGTTTAGATAATAGGTGAAAGTCAAACATTTGTTGCAATCGAATTGCATCCAGCTGCAAATCCATTTGCAACTCTGGGCGCAACTGAGTTGCAACTGGATATGTTTATAAACACCATATGCAAATATAACATTATAGAGTTGCAAATGGAAAGCATGCAGAGTTGCAATTCATTAAAAGACACATGAAAAAGATATTCAAAAATACAATGCAACAAATGTTTATACAAATACAACAAATATTTATTTTTGTGACAAAGGGATAGAAACATTCAAAAATATAATACAACAAATATTTAGACAAATGCAACAAATGTTTAGATAATAGGTGAAAGTCAAACATTTATTGCCTTTGTCTAAACAAAAAGTTAAACATTTGTTGCAATTGCAATCGAATTGCATACAACTGCAAATCCAGTTGAAACTCTGGGCGCAACTGAAAGTCAAACATTTGTTGCATTTGTTAAACAGAAAGTCAAACATTTGTTGCAATTGCAATCGAATTGCATACAGCTACAAATCCAGTTGCAACTCTGGGCACAACTGAGTTGCAATTGTATATGGTTATAAACACCACATGCAAATATAACATGTATAGAGTTGCAAATGGAAAGCACACAAAGTTGCAATTCACTAAAAGAACACGAAATATATTCATGATGGATCTAGTTTTGTTAAGCACATTTTTTCGAGTAAGATGCAACAAACGGTTCGTAGATTGGCCTTACGGTTTAGAAGATATCGCATTTTTTCAATTCGAATCAAGGAAAGATTCTCCACATGCACATGAGCTGGCATCACGTGTTTAGTTTGGACTATTAGTTTTGCATGTGCTGGGACGGTCTGTTTGGGAAGCTTGGGTTGACTCAGGCACGCAGTCGGACCTGGGTGCATTTTTTGTAGAAAATGCACCCAGGTGCATTATAGCAAAACACTATATATATATAGTATTACTATATTGTACCCTAGATACTGAATATTATTCAGTACCCACGCCTCCCAACGGCCCAGCGGCCCTCTCTAGCGACTCGGTCCTCCGATTTTTTATCAGCTCAACCGTCTGGTTCATCGCGGCCCACGTCTCAGCCAAAAGCTCACTATGCCACGATCTGGTTGCCAGTTTGGATTTTTGAACCTCGCAGCCCAATCTCCCATCGAATCCGTCATCCACCGCTCCGGCCTCCGTCCTCTCCTCCCCTCGCCGCTGCTCTCCCCTCCCCTCGCCGCTGCTATCCCGTCCCTACACAAATCTTGATTCGTCACCACGAAGGACGTCGCAAATCGCAATAGCCCGCTGCGGCTTCGATCCACCATCAGAAACTCGGAAGGACTACATCGAGTGAAGAATGGAGCTCCCTTCTACCGCCGATCCCGCTGGTGTTAGTCATCGGTGAGCCCAGATGCACCTCCCCATTATGTTCTCTGTTCCGTGTGCTGTCCTATTAAATCCCCTAATCCTCCACCATCCCCTAATCTCTTAAGCCGTAGGTTCCCCTAATCCTCCACCATCCCTGGACTATTGAATCCATCGGAGATCCCTAGCTGAGCAAGGTGGCTGTCCATCCCCACCCATAAGATGATCTCCGGTCCCTCCAATCCTTTTTTTCTTGTAGATTAGGAGGCCGCACTACCGGAGAACCCTTCATCGGTACCGGTTCCAAAACCTCATAGGTACCGGTTTTGGAACCGGTACCGTGCATCCGTGACCGATGACAAAAGTCATCGATACCAGTTCCTCTTCACCCGGTACCGATGACTAAAAAAGAAAACAAAAAAAAACCCGCCAAATCCAAATCATCTTCACCGATACACTGATTTTGGTTCATCCTCATCTAAATTTCACAAACAATATACACAGCACCAATCATCCAAATCCAAATCATCTCCAAATCCAAATCCAAATCATCACCAAATCCACAGAACCGAATCATCTCTAAATTTCACCGATACACTGATTTTACAAGCAACTAT
>CM014271.1:69682630-69727407 GCA_004135705.1 Alloteropsis semialata | reverse complement strand
GCCCCGTCGCCCTGCTCCATCCCGGCCGTCCTGGACTCGCCCCGTCCCGGCCGTCGCCCTGCTGGCCGACTCGGAGCTCCGCCCCCGGCCCTGCTCCTGGACTCGCCCCGTCCCGGCCGTCCTGGACTCGCGCCGCCCCGGCCCGGCCGTCGCCCCGTCCCTTCAGGCCCGCGCCCCACTCCTTCAGGCTGCCCGGCCCCGACGTCGACCAGGTCCAATCCGAGCTCCGCAACCTGATCCAGAAGGCCAGCCTTGCCTCCATCTCCACCTGGGTCAAAACCCTCGCCGCCGCAGGGGACGACAAGCTTTGCCTCATCCCAGTGCGCCGCCTCGCCGACGAGCCCATGGAATTCGGCGTTCGCGACGGTGGCGCCCGAGGGTGCTTCTCTGGATGGAGGCAGGCCCGTGCGACGCGCGGCGGCCCCCTCGGCTCCGCCCCTCCCTGCTCCACCTCTCTCCCCACGCCGCCGCGTCGCGCTAGGTTGGAGACTTGCAGGCCCTTGGATGGGTGCCGCTGCTCCTCCCAGCGCGCAGCCGCGCCGGTCAACCTCCCAAGCAGGCCCTTGGATGTATATGCTAATTCTACTTTACTAATTTCTTAACCTAGGTCCTTAGATAAGCTAATCATTATGGTATGCTAACAATTTCTTGCTCTTGCGTAAAGCCAAGCTTCTACTCGTGGATCATGAGGACTCCTCCCAAACATGGCCCTGATTTGGTCAGGGACAGCGATGGTGGTGTTGGAAGCTGGAACTGAGGCAGCCATGCATACAACATGTTCGATGATATGTCCAGCCGAGGCGTCCTTGCTTCCTGCTTGAGTATGTTGCCTCCTGAGTCCTCCATCTCCACAGGTATTCAGTTCCCTTTACCCTATGTGAGATTTTCCAATGCAGTAGTACCCACCATTACAGATATCCCTTGATTTAGTAAAAAAAAATTATATGTGTTTCTTAGTGCTAATGAAAAAAATGATGCAAAATATTGCAAGTCACCTAAACTAAAATTTGGTTCTGGTCCCATAGTGAATTTTGTGTGAGAAAGAAACATTCAGTACAGAGAGATGGCCTTTCTGGTTCATAGATAGAGAGAGATGGAGGTGAGGTGGTTCTGTGTCTCATGTTCTTTTGTCAGTAATGCTTTAGTGAGTGGTGATGTCATTGACTAAATTTATTTCTAAATATTCCTTTTTATTGGACATTGAAAAGATGCCAGTCTCTCTTGCAACTTTGCTTTAGATTTTACATTTACTTCTTCCTGTACTAATGGAGTATATATGTAACCTCATATCCCCGGTGAAATCCGGGATTGGAGAGGGCACGACGCACTGTGTGCGATCTTTTTTTTCTCAGTTCTGCGTGGTTCCTGCTGTCAGCTCCGCCGTCGTCGCCGTGCTCCGCCGGCCTGCCTCTGTGCCGCGGGATTGGGTTCTCAGGTATGGTCTGCTGCCCCTCCCCTTCTCTTCGCACAGTCATCTGCCCTTCCCCTCGCTCCCCGCACCCCACCTATCCATCCCCCCTCCCCTTTCCTTTTATTGTATGATCTGTTGCATATCACAAGCTCCCTGCTTCTTTTGTTAACTGTTGGGATTTTTTTTTGCTTAAAAAAAGCAGAAACCATTTCCTGAATTTACCATTTATTTCTACCAATTCAGTAGAGGAAGAGAGATTATATTGTGTATTTTAGTCTAACCTTTGTGTGTGACATTAGGTGCAAGTTTTGCTTATCCTAATTGCAAATTAAAGTGATCTAACCTGTTTGCAGTTTATGGTTCAATCTGTTTTGCATGTAAAGCAGGAATCCCCAGCATTTACCTGTTTCTTCTATGTTACCCTGGGTATTTTTAATGTTTCCTTTTATTGTCGATCTGTTTCATTGGAAGTTATAGAACTTAGTTTAGGTTCCCAGAGCTAATGAACTTCTTATCATAAGTCACAAATCTAAATTTCTGTCTGGTGTTGTTTATGCTTTTTTTTTTGGCTACTTAGTTAAGCTAGACATATATTACTAGTATCTCCTCACAAAATGAAACATGTTTATCCTGTGAGACCTGACTTCCTTGTTGGGACCTTTATGTTATGTTGTAGTTGCAAATGCGGGGGAAGCTTTTGCTGAGCAACTCGATGCATCGCACCAGAATGATTGTCCTTGGAGGGGGAATAGCTGTGCTGATAGCCTGGTCCAGTTCCACCTTACCCCTTCAGCTCTTGTTGGTGGTTTTAAAGATCGCTGTGATGGATTGTTGCAGTTTGTATCTCTTCCTGTCATCGCCTCATCTGCAGTAGAGAGTATGAAGCTCACTAGAAGCGTTCAAATTGATCGTGTCTTATCCCAGTCAGTTACAATTTTGTCTGGGGAGCTGTCAGCCAGCAAGATGAAACCTGCTGCTACTCTCAAGTATATCTCTTGTCATTGGTGCCTTCTTGTTGCTTTTATTTTGTCGCTGTACTTATTGTGTAGCAGGTACTGATGAGCGCAAGTCTCTTTATTAGTAATAAATTAGTATACTTGTGAGCACTTAGTAGTAGTAGTAGTAATGTTGGACTACAAACTTGTATTAGACTTAATGTAATAAAGTTGATATATGGATTGCAAATGTACTATGTTGGTGATGAATTGTGAATGCATTATATATTTGTGAATTATTGTGCTGTGAAAATTGAGACATTCTAATTATTTTTTTTTATTCTGGAAAAAACATATCACAGCCGGTTCAAACCGGCTGTGAAAATGCCCTTTCACAGCCGGTTTTTATTTGCAGAAAACCGGCTGTGAAAATGCCCTTTCACAGCCGGTTTTGGTTGGAAGAAAACCGGCTGTGAAAATGCACTTTCACAGCCGGTTTTTTGACAAAAAACCGGCTGTGATAGCGCTTGACGCAGCAGGTTTCCAAGGTTCAAAACCGGCTGTGAAACTATTTTCACAGCCGGTTCATGACGTAAACCGGCTGTGAAAATCAGTTTTCACAGCCGGTTAAAAACCGACTGTGAAAATGAGATTATCAGCGCCACTTAACCAGCGCCACTTTTGAAAACCGCCTGTGATGTGGGCAACCGAACCGCCTGTGATGCTCCTGCTGTAGTAGTGATATTGAACTAAATCTTTTGTTTCACGTGGTTGCAAAGAATGAGCTCGCTACACAAGACATGCTAATTAGAAAGTCATTAGAGTTGCGGCTATAGTTTTTGGGGGCGTGAGAGTAAATGTTCTTCTATTAGAATATTACATCTGACATATGTATCCTCAAAGTAGAATTTGCCATTCAGAAAGTGCTAGTTAACTCAATGAAAGAAATTCAAAAATATGTTTATACCATGAATGCAACTATTGCAAAAAAATTACATTTTTAGATATTTGTAGCCCTTAATTTAAAATATTCCACTCATGTAAACTTAATTGTTTTCTATTCTTGGAAAGGAATGCATGCAAAGATATTCAAGTTGTAATTATTTTTTTGGCTAGTTCAATGTTCTTTTCTGCTCTAAACAAAAATGCCCGTACTCCCATACTGTGTTTCAGAAACGAATTTATATTTATCAAATCAAAATTTTGGTTTTTGTATTTCTCAAAGGGTAAAGGAGAGGGGAAAAGGGTAAATTTATATTATCAAGTAGCAGCAATTTTGTTCTCTGAATCTGATCTCATCACCTGTGGGTTTCTCTAAGGAACACCATGCCTCACATCATACTTTGCAGTGCCCCAATTTTGCAGCGTCAAGTGGCAAAACCTGATGCAGAGGTGATTGCATCACATCATTTGCTTAAGTTCCTAGTAAATTTAGCCTAGATATATATGCATATGAAAGTCATGATTTCCCAGAGTTATTCTGCATGCTAATGTATTTTCAGTTCATCTTCAGTCCATGCTCCAGAATAATGTTGTTTATTGAATGTGTGAAATACTCCTTGGGGCAAAGGTATTTCTTTTGTTCTTTATTTAGAATGTACTAGTAAGTAATCACAAGGTAGCAATGCATCCCACTGAGCTGATCATGGCATTATCTTTGTGCTGCATTTCAGAAAGTATCAGCTCTGTTTTTTGCATAGTTTCTGCTCCATTTCAGATGAAGTATCAGCAATAATTGAAGGCCACAGAAAACAGGTTGACGAGCTGACTACGCAGATCCATATAACTGCAACCTGGCCCTTTACACGAGAGGTAAGCCCAGCCCTTATGCCTTGGAATTTGATTTTGCATTGAATTGATTGAGGGTAGATGTTAGCGAATTTATGATCCATTTAGTGATGAATGGGGCTGATTTGTGCATTGAGTTGATTGAGGGTAGATTTTGCAAATTTCAAATACTAAGATTGAACCTTAAAAGATTATTGTGGCTGACATGTATCTCAAAGGAACTCAATTTACCAAATATAGTTCTTTATGTCCGCCTCAATATGTTTGCCTGCTCTGAAAATAAATACCCATACCCCACGACATGCGTTTGTGAAATGGATTCGTATTCACCTGCAGACGACATCGAACTCCCCCATCTCTGATCCATCAGGTGTGGCAGGGTGCATAGAATATAGGAAAAGTAGGCAAATGATGCAGTAGCAGGACATAGTCACCAAGTATTCTTGGGTTGCCACCAACATGAGTCATCAGCTGGGCGAATGGAAGATGATTGGGAGCACCTTCTCCCGTGCCTTGTTCTGTTCAGGTGCTCGTAGTACTCCCCAGCACCTTGGCCTTAGGCATCAGCAGTGAGTTTGCGTCTTTTGTGAGGAATAGTTGGATCTTGAGCTGGGTCAAATTTTTTATCTGTTGTAGAGAACTAGGTATTGATCCTCATCTTCTGATATGATCTGGCACAATCAGATACAGAAGCCAGTCAATGCTACCCCTTTGACAAATATTGTTAATTAGAACTTAGTGATGCAGGTTGGTCGATGTGCCCATGTGTTCCTTTTGTAATTCTGAAACTACTAGTAATGTTTGTGAATGCTGAAAGCTGCAAAGGTAACACATGGTCAGACAACCAGCCACGGAAAAGCATGGATTCAAATGTTAAGATACCAGTTTTTATTACGTGTTTGATTGTATCACAAAATCATTGTATTATGGTATCAAACAACAGGATTTTGTGACAACTAGGATTAGCTGCCTGTTGCAAGATCAGTCTATTCAAATTGACAAACTGCAAAGTTTATGCTTACAAGTCAAATTTATTGTCTATCGCAAGATTAACTATATCTTTTTACTGTCACATCTTAGACTACTTTAGCTCAAAATATTTGTATTTTGAATTTGGATCATAAAGACTCAATTTTTGTTCATGTGCTTGCAGTTGGACCAAAATGTACCTGTCCATGTGTACAAATACATTGATTCATTACAACAAGGAAAAATACTAGATTTCCAAGTAGGCACATGAGCACACATAAAGACGTAAGGGTTATCTGCAACTGAACTGAATATGCTTAGTTTAAGAGAAATGTTATAACAATTTCCTTTTAGTTAGAGAAAGGATAAGATGATTATGGTAAGAACTATTTTTGCTTATGGAGCCTGGGTCCATGAATGCTGTAGCTACAAAGTTCTTATCTTTTTCCCCTTTTTCTATGATTTTCCTAAAACATACACAGGTGATGTTGCAATTAGGATGGAGGATCCATGATGGGTGGACGATCAAGGGAAAGAAGGCCGTTGAATCTAAGAAATGACTACTAGATCTAGACGAAATGGAACTTGCTACGTAGTCTATGGAATGGTCTTTCTCTAGCTCAGCTGTAATTCAGTTCCAGCCCCTAATTGCCTTGTTATATGCAATTCAGAGGCCTTCAGCTTGTAAATTGGGCTTTGTCGTTCAATCTATAAAACATTCATTCAAGTGATTTTTCAGGGAAGTATCTATAAAAATAAAGGTTCATTCCATGAGCTGACGCATCCACCTACCGATTAGTCCTGAGCCCTGTGTTTTTTCTGTTCAGGACATATATCCAATTAATGCATCTGCTTATTAGCCAGCCTGAGTTAAATCAGCATCACCATAGCAGGTGCTGCTCCATTTCTTCAACTGCAAATAATACCGGTAATAGGTTACATAAATATTGAGAATTACAAAATCTGCCCAGAACAAGGAATAAAGTATGGCAAGCGAGAACGTGTGCTACAAGCAGAGGTTTAGCCGTTTAGGGAGCGCCGGGCGGCAGCAGAACCGTAAGAGGCCGAGCCTGGCAAAAAAACCGCGGCCTGGTCCCTGGTGTGAGCGGGTGCGGGTCAGTAGTATGAAGGGGGGTATGGAATAACTATTCAGTACCCAGGGTACTGAATAGCAGATGCCTATATATATAAATATAGACACACACACACCATATGTTGCAGCACTCTAAAGGTAGCAGAGGACTTTGCTGTGCAGGCTTCCCTGTACTATTGGCGCTACCAAACCAACAAATTGTCCTCGGTAAAAAAACACTTGCGTATATATGTTGTTGGTGGGTGCTGTTTATCATTTGCGTGGATGCCTAAGTCATAATGCGCGTTTCCTGCTGGATATTTATTACTATAAAAACACGGATAAATACAGATATATTAACGATTACTTTAGAATATTCTTTTACTCCATTCTGTAGTATTTGTACATGCATGTTTCCCTCGGACGAAATAACATTTCACAATATTTGTTCCACTGGGTTATCATGAGTATACTGCTCCTAATTATTATTTTTTGTAAAAACAAGTGGTTGTATCATAAAATCCGATAGGCGGATATGCAGTTGACATTGATTTTTACTCGGAGCTACTAGTATTTTCTTGAACGGTACACGTAGGTACTAAAGGAAAATAATATTGGAGATAGCCCTCTGTCCCTAGCTCTTTATTGTCCTGAAAAACAAGAACGAGATACGAGGGCTGCTTGCAGTAATGCTGGACTTCTCTCGCACCCGCTAGTATATAAGGTCTCTTGCGCTATGCTTCTGTACGCTGAGAGGAGCTTTCCCACTCTAAAGCTGCTGCTTGACATCTTTGCTTTGGACTGCTTGGCTGGCAATCAACTGCTATTCAATCAACATGCAGAAATGAACATTTGTTTCGATGATCATAACTGTGTTCAATCTCCTCTCTGTTCCTAGACATTAGTGTCCTTTGTTACTCATAACACAACTGAATTTACATCTAGAGCCCGAGTCTTTTACGGTATTCCGTACAACTATATACTAGAGTTAAGAAGGACTGGTATAAAAAGATCATACGGTCGAGAATATTGTACACTACTGAAGAGTAGTTTTACTGTAGTATAGAAGTATACAATGAGTTGTATGATATATATGCCCATATTTTGAAAAATAAATGGCGTTATTGAAATATTTATTTTTGAAAAATCACTTTGATCATTGATATATTGTTTTACATCTCCAATCACCAGTTCATTTCCATCAAAGTAAAATTGCTAAACTATCCCTAACTAATGGGGGTTTATACTCTATACAACTCATTGGTAGTACGGAGTAACATAAAAGAGCTTGTCGGATATGTCTCTGTGTGGTGATAAAACAAATGGAGCACATTGTCGGTTACAAATTTCACAGCTCTTGTGCGATTATGACTCAAGGAGGAAAGTGGACAGTCATAAGCAGTACAACCACACTTATGATTCTTGTTGCGTGGTTGACCACTCCATGCAACCGTAGTAAACCAGTCGGCAGTACAAAGATCGTCAATCAAGCATGATGAAGCACTTGGTTGCATGGAGTGACTAAGTGGTGGGGGTCAATTCAGAAATGCTTCCTTTTAGCTAGGCAACCGTGACCTGTTTCTGTTTGTAGCGGATGATACAGGAAGGCACGCTAGGTTGCATGGAAAATGTGCAACACCACCGGTTCCCGTGCTCTTTGTGCTGGTTATTATCCTGATGCTTCCCATGGCCATCTATTGCTGCCGGGGTGTATGATGGTGAACTGATACTGTAAGATGGCATAGTGACTATAAAATATGTTGTGGCATAAGAAAGATGGCTGATGCCTTTATTGCATAATGTTGACATCAGTGAACAAAAACCCATCTTCATCCATGGAAAGTATGCCAGGGATGAGCATCCAGGACCGGGATGATTTCCCATTGGCATCACTCCAGTTTTTGAACTGGACTGATAGGATTGCAATATTCGTGGCTGTGATCATATCGTTAGATGGTTGATTCTTTCAGACATCGATCACTTTTATTTTTGATCTCTTTAGGGCAAGTACATTGGTGTCGTCGATCTAATAGATGGTCTCATGTAGTAACACGTAATCTTGAGACGGCTTAACAAACTACCTGTACAATGGGTTGTCTTATAAGTTGTCTCATAGTAATTAAATAACTCATTAATTTGTGCATAAAAAATAAATATTTTGTGAGTTGCATGGCAACCACAACTCGTACAATGGTGATTTAGCGGTCTCATAGTCCAAAATTTTAGCTTTGAGGTGACTGCCTCACGAGACAACCGCCTCGTTCTCTCACCTCCCTCTCTTTCCTCCACATTATCAGAAATCCTACGTGGAATTGCATGAGACAACCTATAAGACCGCTTACGTGTAGCAATATACTTGCCCTTATACCTATATGTTAAATTATTAAACTGTGGGGTTGAATGCTAACAATCAAGTGATTCATCGTGTTGCAATCGTTTTGGCTGCTTCTCTTTGAGGTCTGCGTGTTAGTTGTTACTTTGTTAGTACACGAACAGTGGAAGGCTGACAAACTACAGAGTGGTAAATACGTGCAGACAATCTGCATATCTGCTCACATTCATAACTACCGATGCACATGTGCTGGAATCACCTACATATGAAGTCACATGAGCTATTCTACATTTTATATAGTTCAAATTTGGTGCAATCTTATGCTTAAATTGGTTACATCGTACACAATACAAAGGGGGAGTAATCCACCAAAGTAGAATAGCTCAAGGACACAAACATGTTGTAAATTATTGCATTTGATACAGAAAAAATAAACAACAAATTGCAATATAATGAACAAGACTTAAGGCAATAATAGACTGCTAATAGATGTGTTCACAAAACTCTCACCCACGCAAATGCATGGTTCTTCGGCACTCGAGGGGAGTAGCACTGGCAAATAAGCAGAGGAGGAAGCTGTGTTTTTCTTTGGCCCACAAAGCGCATTACTTTTTGATTCAGGATGCTCAACAAGGGGTTGAAACCAAGGACATTTTCTTTTGAGAGCATGCAAATATGCGGATGATTTGCTTTTTCCCTAGGGTTTCTAGATTGTAGGTTCATTTCCTTTCCTTAAATAATAAAATTTTGTTATACAAAAATTTTCCATATTATTTTTTAATAACATACTAAGAGACCACAATGGGTTGATTCAGCCTGCAATAAAAAGGCATATCTAGAAGGAGGTGACTTCAGCGAGAACCTGATCAGTAGTGCAGAGATCATTCATGAAGGGCTTCATTTCACATCGGATCATATGCGACAGCATGGCAGGTCACTTCAGTGACTGCGCTGTTCATATTGGTTACTGTCCTGATGGATCTTAGGCCCTACTATGTTGCTGGCATGCAAGATCAAGAGGAAAATAGTTCCCTGAATACTACTGGTGGGTTTGTATATGGTCTCAGGAGAAAACATCTCACAATACTCGTTCAATGAAGATATGTGTACTGCTCCGAATTAAATTCTTGATTCGGCATATCAGTGCTACTTGTACTACACAAGTAACTCAGCTATATAAACGTCATCAGGAAATTGTTAAGCTGCACACTTCCTTGCAGTGATTGCCATTGTCCTTACCATGTACATACCTTAAAAGTTAGCAACCATGTTTTGTCAGAAATATCGCAATTGTGGCATTCAATGCAAGCAAGGGATTCATGATTAATCATTTTGGTTTGATGGCTTTATTATACGGATATTGTGGCTGACGAGTTGCATTGGGGCATCTTGGGGCCAGCCTGTACTTCATAGTTCTTATATAGAGAACACAGAGGCCAGTGTAATCCTTCATATCCTATATAATGTATATATTCCTCCATGTTACATGGTTTTGATCATGGTGAAGAAATCAGTCTACTGCATTATTTGGTCATGCCCCCTTGCAACATAGATGGGCCTGGGATGCATCAGGACAATAGCGAGTACGTACTCCAAACAAGTATGTCCCTTGTCCACCATGACTAGCCATACTGCCACATCTGCAACATTGGATATATCCAGTGCCTCCTCACTCTCATGCAGTGGGTTCGACATCCTCAGCAGCCAAAGTTTATAGCAGTTATACAGAGCACGTCAGTATGAACCCTGCAAACTGAGCAGTGGAACTAGGCATGCCACAATATGCTCTATAGGTCTCTTTCATCTCTTATCTTAGCTCTCTATCCAATGCTGCTATAATGTTAGCTAGTCACTGAACATTGGTTCCAATTCGACATCAGATTTACATAACAAATTAAATTACTTTGTGTGAAACTAGTGAATAACAACAGCCTGTATCATCTACAGCAGCTACACACAAGGGCTGTAGGGCTGTGGTAGCATTTGTTGGATTTTCAGGATAATTTATTTGACAAGCTTTGCATTTGTTCAGTTTTGCCTTGTAACTGAGTAGGAAACTATGTATTGGCTAGATTTGATTTTTAGTAATGCTTAAATCAGGATGTCCTATCCTAGAAAGAGTATCAGACATGTTGCAAAAGATAAATATTAATGTTGCAAATATTATTTTTACACATTGAACTGGATGTTGCATGAAACATGGTGTCATGCTGTGGCAGGAATTTTATATCCCAGGAGTGGATGGAATTTAGTTTTTCTTTATGCATGTGTTTTTAATATTGCAAAAGGCATTTTCGATGTTACAACGGATGATCCGGCGGGTGTGTACTTCCATTGGACGTTTACTGCTGTATTTTTTGGGGGCCTTTAACATGCAATAATGTCCAAACCACCACATAAATCTATATATAATGTTGTATGGATGATAAAGATAACAATGAATGCCATAGAAATATATTATCTATTTCCCCTTTACTTCTGTATTTTTCATAGGCGACTATGCCACAACTGGCCTGCCAACCGTGTCTAGGGTACCATCTCGGGTTAACAAACATGTTACAATTGGTGGGAAATGTTACAATTTGAACATTCTGTTGAGGCAGTCGCCGGCTCGCCGCCCTTTCAAAGGGCAAATTACAAAAATTACATCACATGGGATAAGGACCCTCGGAGCTGGTTCTCGGTCAGCCACATGGAATGGATATAGGGAAGGAAGTGGTGTAAACTCGATTATTACACCTTTGTTACTGATGAATCAGATTCCTTGATGCGTTATTTTGAGCCTTCCCACTGAAAGATCACTTTGAATAATCAGAATTAGTTCAAAATCTTCATAAAGCTTGGAACCACTAATAACTGTTGTATTAGTGAGCGAATTTACATTGTTGCCATTGTCATGAGTGACTCCGCAGATCCTTGTTAACAACACATTACCCAAGTCGAGCATACAATTTTGTATCTGACAAGAGGTTCATTTGGACATTGCTTTATTTTTCATGTAGATGGAACGATATATTTGACATATATGCTATACAAGGTAAATATGACATTTGTCTAGCTAAAACAATATTGATGAGATTTGAAATGACCGATTGGGATGTTTGTTACTGAGTACCACTAGTACAGAAAACATTTTTAGTAACCCATTTCTACTGCTGATAAGCCTTGGCTCTACGGTAGATCCGAGTGAATCCCTGATACGCGCAGCACTATGATAAGACTGAACAACCTCAGCAATGAATTGTTGGCACCCTTTTACAATAATTACAGTTTAATGAGGTCCAACATGGATGCACATGCCTCACTGGCAGGGGATAGATCATATATATGACACTGATGAATCCATCTCATCAATTGCTTGCTTCAACCATTGTTCTCATCGGCATTGAAAACAAGAGCGTGAGATTGGGAAGCATCAAGAAGCCCATCCTTCTGTATGAAACTGTGTATGTTGACTATGCTACAGTACAATCAAGTGGCGCTTTATACTCAACTGGTGGCCAGGATTCGGTGGTGGACTACGGCAGTCACCAATCTTCCTTGACCAAGTCATAGTGCAGAGCTCCAAGTGCAATAGTCACCTGGGCTGAGAGAAAAAGCTTCTGATCAGTGAAACATATTGATCATAGAAAAAATTACTAACTACCACAGTACAGTTTTCCCCTATCCACTACTGAACGTTAAAATATGGGGAAAAAATTAGTCTTGAAACATACACATTATGAGCACTGGATATATATTTGTACAACAACCATTATAGGTAACGCGGCTCAACAGCCCCATCGTCTATTGGTTATAGGCAACATGTTGGGCCATGTCACCTATAACGCTTATAGTTGACGTGGAAATCAGTTGACACGAAAAAACTCGTTCACCAAAGCTAGATACTAGCATAGTGTGAACTCCTTGTCGGTGGAGAGCTGGTTGAGGAACCTCCGCGAAATAGTATAACTCAATCTCCGTGCTCCCTTCAACCTCGTGGCCCATGCACACAGTCTGTCGTAATTCACCGGCAATTTCTTACCGCCGGCGAAGAACAGAGGCGCGCACTCAAGAACAGAGGACACCCAATGTTTTGGTGCTGCTAAACTTGGCAGCGTTTTCTGCTTATTTCTTCATATATGTAGCAAAGCAAAAACTGGGCTCAAGGCCCCTGGACCCACGCCATGATCCGAATATCGTGTGCCATCCCACACAGAGAGCATGCCTTGGGTATAGAGCGTGACGCGATCTGTTCGCGACGTGCGCCATCCCACACGTCCAGTTCGCGCCGCGCGACCCGGCCGTCAGCGCTAACAAACTCGCTGCCGCCTAACTACTCGTACGTGATCTCAACGGAAAGAATCACGTACGTTGCCTAGCTTACAACTGAAACAAACGACTAAAAACACCTAAACACTAAGTACCATGACCCGTCTCCTGGAGTAGACAACACAGTCACCGCACCATTCATCAGGTTCCTGGCCTGGCGCCACCCCAGACAGTGATCAGCCAGGTCCACCATAGAAGGAAGGGTGACGGGTGCCATGGCGATATTTCCATTCCTGTCGCTGTGCTCAGAGATGACTTCGGCTGTGGAAAAAAGCATCTATCTACCAAGTTAGCTGATCCATGTAGGCACCAGCATACAGAACCTTCTGTGAGCAGGATGCATCAGGATACCAATGCGAGCTAGTTTCTTTTTTTTTCTTAAATGACACGGCTGAATTTGCAACACAATCTTTCTCACATGTGCTCAACTATTAAATAAGCTTAATGTTGGAGGTTCGGTGCAAAGGGCTGTCCATTGTGATGTTTTTATCAGTTGATAGTTTTTATCTTTAATAACCGGTGATGGAACCAAAGGAGCACCTCGTAGTTATGAATCTTATGTATGTCTCTGCTTTGTCAATGTTCAAAAACTACTTAGATATAGTTGAGTTTAGGTCCCATAACAGTCGAATCGAAAATCTCACCAGAGAATATTTCACAGTTCCTGTGCGAATATGAGTCAAGGTGACTCAGGGACATGTTCGTAAGCGTGACTGCATAAATAAGTCTAGCGTGACTGCACAAAACACACAGAAAAAGTACATGAACACACAGAAAAAAATGTTCTGGTTTTTGCACCGACAGGAATATTCTGGTTTCCAGTAGTGATATATACAGAGGACGCAGCCCAGGAGATTTGTCAGTTAGTTTAGGCTCTATCAACTAGTACAAGAAATTTCTGGAATGGAATATTTCTCTCATATTACAATTATTTCTCCGTTGCGGCTTGATTCTAGTAGACATCCATTGCTTCTGTGTTTAATATTGGTATGGGCATGTTAAAATTGATAAATTGGGAGTGGGGTCCTAATAATCGAGTGATCGTTATTTTCTTTAAGTTTTCATGGTCCTTCAATCCTTTGGCTGCTTCTCTTTTAAGGGCTGCATGTTAGTAGGCGTACAGTGGAAGGGGCTGCCAAGTACATAGTGTTAAATACACGCAGATGATCTGCATATTTTCTCACATTAAAAACTACTGATGAATATTTGCTAAAGGCACCTACATCTGGAGACAAATGGAGTATCTAGTTTAAATTTAATCCAATCATAGGCTCGAATTGGTGACTTGTAAAAAATAAAAGGCACGTGTAATGCAAAGTAGAATATCATGAGCCAATTGATTGTCGGATGAAATGTGGGTTGCTTCTTATAGACTCTCCGAAAGATTCTTCTGTATCCTAGGTTCATGGGCCTATTAGAAGTAGTAGATGCTCTGACTGTAGCGAAGTGTGTTGTCCTTTGGCCCACGAAACATATTACCTTTGTTTTAAGCGGCACAATAAGGAGTGCAAAACAGGGACATTAATTGTCTTCTGAGACCGCACCAATTTGAGGATGATTTGCTTTCCCCCGCCATAATTTCTGAAGTGTAGGGTCATTTCCTTTCCTTAATAAATAGAACTTTCTTATATTAAAAGTCACCATACTGTCTGTCATGTGAATGAACGAACAAAGAGCACACAACAAGTTTGTTGATGCAGCCTGCAACAGGAAGGCATGTCTAGGAACGCACATGCTTCGATACCAGCCTCTTAAGTTTCATCTTCCTGATCATCGGCTGTCAAACCTCAAGGTCAATGACCGGATGTACTGCTAGAACATTATCTGCTTGGAGAACAGGGATATAGGAACACATACTTTGAGTATGTAACTGGGAAAGCAAACGTCAGAGTGAGATGGCTACCCTGCCTTCTAGGGTACGCACTGCCACTGGGGGTCACATTTGTGAGTTATCAATGATGCAGCAGCAAACTGGTAAAATTACAGAAATATACTACAAAGCCGCCCCAAACATTAGGACTATGGTGCAAACTACTGGTGGGAGGCGGTACTGGTATAATATAGATCTCACCATTCATGTGTATTACAGGAACTAATTTACACAATCTACCATGGATTGTATTCTCTTTTTACAGTTAGAATGTCGGATTGGGATGCATGTTATTAATCGTACCAAAAGATAAGCGAGGACACACCCACACTTTGTTAATTAGATGTTGTCTTTCCATGCAGGCAAAACACACTGTCAGCATGCCACGCAAGCAAAATCACCTTGTGGAACTTGGTTAGGATGATTATGTTCATGTAGTGCAAACTTTGCATTTTGCAGTACATTGTTTTAGTGTACTAAGCTAGGTATAACCTTGGGCCATTGCATCAAATAGATCATTTTTGGAATATGGAACCTAAACAACAGTGAGTTGATGATGTCATTTTATAACTCTAATGAACTATTTCAGGACGCAAGAGGTTTGTTTGCCTACTAGATTATATAAGAGTAAAGTACATCACCGGTCCCTAAACTTGTTCCGGTGTGTCATCTAAGTCCCTAAACTCTCAAAATGCATTTTCGGATTCCTAAACTTGTTCCAATGTGTCACATAGCTAGGTCCCTAATCTTTCAAAATGTATTTTTAGGTCCACAAACTCGTCGCGCGGTGTCATGCAGGTCTCTAAACTCTCAATATGCTATTTTTAATTTAAGAAAGGCGTTATTTTGCTACTTAAATTTAATCAAAAATTATTTTTGCTATTTTAAATTTAATAAAAAAATACTATTTTGAACTTTTATTTAGAATGGGAACAAATTATGAACAAAGTTATACAAAGCGCATGGAAAATACAATTAGTTAGTAGACAAATATTCAAGATTACTATTGATGTTTTCGTGTTAAACGAGAAAACTATAATATCCACCGTTGATTTTTTTAATGATCCAATGGTCTTGATTAATCCATGATGAGCAATAACAAGCAGTTAATTCAGAATTAAAATGGTTTTAGTGGTAATATTTCTAAATAAATCAACTGAAAAAAATAGTTTACTAAGCAGTCCATTTTGAATATAATTAATTAATGGCGACTTTCAAGGATATGATAGTTCACCTTGAGAGTTTAGGAATCCAAATGACACACTAAGACAAGTTTGGGGACCTAAAGAAACATCTTGTTAGTTTAGAGACCTGAATGACACCTCGGGACAAGTTAAGAGATCTAAAAGTGCATTTTGAGAGTTCAAGGACCCAGATGACACCTCATGACAAGTTCGAGGACCGCCCATGTAATTCACTCATTATATAATCTAACTTATGGTGCAAGGACAATATGGTAAAATGCAACATGGATCACCAAAATAATCTGAAATAAGCTACCAATGTGCAGCTTATTTTAGATTATTTTGGTGCTCCATGGTTGTCTTTTACCAAATTGTCTTTAAATTATAAGATAGATTATATAACTCTAGTGAAAAGCAGCCCCAGAGAGGCATGATCTATTGTTGTCATCCACACTGAACAACCAACATATTCGAGCTGTTGAGCATTCCTGTGCAAACTGCAGCCAAATCTATAGAGCACAAAGGCATGAGATTGGGAAGCATCGAGAAACCAAAACAAATGTGGGAGCATTGTGTCGGGTGATTAGGCTATACTACATTCAAGGACCATGTGCAAGGTGGTGGCGGCAATGCTATGGCTGTGTTCTCTCGTTGCCATGAATCCTGATGCACCAAATCCTTTAGAAAATTGCTTGCACGAGGAGAAGCAACCCAGGAGACAATCACTGAAGAAAACAACCTTATAGGGATTATCAATTTGGCATGGCTTGGGAGATAAATATATTTTTGCAAATCAGGCAATGATGTGCTTTGTACTGGTGCTGATAACCTGATCCTTGTCTTGAACAACCCATTTGTGTGATATTAAGATCGATGTACTCTGGACAACTTGCCAGTGTTATATGGCATGCCATTTCAAATTTGAAGAACATGTGAGAAAGAAGGGTAAACACGATCACGGACAGAAATGATAAGTTTCTGATCATAGTAGAATACTGAACTCGTGTCCCACGATGATTGTCTGGGAATATCTCTCGTTCTCTAATCTGTAATAATTTTTTTATTATCAATTTCAGGACTATATTTATCCACATCATAAGTTTGTCTGCCAGCAGCAACTGGCCACCATCAATTCATCTGACGGCCTATACAGACTTGCGGTAATAGATGCTGGAAGCAGTAAAACAGGTTCCACAGATGCAAAAATGCCTTACTAGCAGGAAAACTCATATACATCATATTGGAGAATTCTTCTAATCTTCTCGATCTCACATTTGCTCGCTACACTGCCTTCTAGGATGCAGTTGGTAGATGCCAGAAGCAGCCGATCTGAGAGTGGCTAGTCACTAAAAGAGACCCATCTTTAATGGTTTGTTCTAAACTCTGGCCCTAACTTTCAATTACAAACCTTTTCATTATGCTGGAGTAATTGGACCGCAATCCTTTCCATAACTGGGTAGTATTTCATAATATTTTGTCAGGTCATCAAAATAATATTTTAGTTACTTAAGTGTGTACTGCATAAGCTCCCATATTGAGTGCAATATTATTTGTGTTGCTAGCCAATATAATTCAAACATTACCTTTTATAAATGGGCAATAGGTGCTAAAGGGGGTAAGCAAATTAACTCGAACAACATTGTTAAGTGCATTCCTGGCTTACAGAAGCAGTACATAATGATTGAAGAAAAGCATACGGTTCTGAGTTTAAAAAAATGACATTTTTTGCAACCTGGATTCCATACAAGTAGCCTTTTTTTTCTCTATATTCGTTGAGAAACACAACTTCCATTTATTGTGCGTACGCAATGTGGCACGGTTAACAAGACTCTTAGGCCTTATTCCTTCAATAGATAGTTTCTAGATACAATCCCTTATTGGGTTTTGAATCTTTTGGTGTGCCATACAATTACTCTTGAAATTGAAAAATTTTATACTAAATTGGGTTCCATATGAAAAAGTTGTGTTAGTCACTATGAGGAATGTCCTATCTCCTTAGTCAGTTTTTAGAAAAACTGTTCAGAGACTTCGCACAAGTTCTGAACTGAAAAAGGATGAACCTCGTCCATGTGGAACATGTGTAATTTTCACACAGCATAAATATACGTACATTGTAGGGGATTCTGTGCAGGATTCTGTGCATCGCATATGTAGCTACCTAATTGCTGCTCCACTGCATGCTCAAGAATAACTGTGATGGTGCACTGCAGACAATATGCGACCTTGGTTCTCAAAATGATACATCTTCCATTCTTAGCATGTATTTCTCTCTGGTAAGCCTACTTGATCTACATGTTAATGTGTTTAGTTTATCCACCCGTTTCAACTATACTAGACTGTCAACCTTGCATGCTTTATATGTGTGCGGTCTCTTTGGGTTCGAGAACAGTTTTTAGAGAACAAAATTAGGCATTGTTACTGGTGAATACGAAACGGAAATTTGAAGTGACAATTTATTTCTACTGCTGGTTTTATCATGCGTCCCTTGCATTGATCACCTGCCTCGTTCTAACAACTGCAGGAGGTTGAAAAATCACTATAGAACAATAGGACTGTGTACTACTAAGACAATGAATAGCTGGTATCCTTTTACAGTGGCTGTAAACTATTTCACACCACATTCTTGTGGTCTTAACTCTGCGATCTGATCGGTGTATAATTGGTAGTACCGTAACAGGTGCTGTACATTCTAGGATCCCCTCAACGCCAACCATGCCAGGGGCACAGGGCTTCTAATTCCTGTATTCTTGATCTGTCACTCTCAGAGACAAAAAAAGGTCATGGTCTAGAGGTGCAAACTCAACGGTAACAAACTATATATGGCAATAGCTAGCTAAGGGACTTACCCGGCTCACAGCTCGAGCTATGGTCTAGATGGTCATGGGTCATCTCTCTTCCCTTTTCTGTAATAGCAGTATATGAGTGTTCTGGTGTGTGTGGGTGTGTGTTTTGGGTCTCTGTGTATGACTCTAATTCTTTTAATATAATGATACACAACTCTCCTCTGTGTGTTCGAAAAACAAAGACAAACTCTGGCAATTATTACACTGGTATCGGTAATACCCTTTTTCCCAACGGATAACATTTTACTTACATAATTGGATGTTGATTTTGTTTTTTGAACTTGTGCCATTTAACTACTGCATGTAATAATGTGGATTAGTTCCTTCACTTAGAGAAGGATGATTCCGGAACTGTTATTTCTGTCATCTAAGCATACAAAGTTATTTTCCAATGACGTTTTGGGAGAGTGTTTTGTGAGGAATAATACCTAGTATATGTGGTTTCATGCAAAAGTCTAAAGGTGCCCCAGTTTCATCTAAACTCTCCTTGGATTCACATGAAAACAGAAAAACTGTTTATGTACTGGGGTGTAGTGCACGTACTACTCCGGGGCCAATAGTGAGGAGCAATAAAAGCGTCTGAGGGCTGACAAAAGCCACATTATATAAGAAATATATCCAACATCCCTCCATTTTAGTCACACCCATTTGCTAGTGGTGCAAGAGACATCAATCTCTCGTATTAGTTGATCATATGGTTGGGTCTGGGATGCATCGGGATAGTAGCTAGTAATACTGCGGTGGTATTTGTTGTCAAAAATTGTTCACTGGGAAACAGGCGCCTCACTCCCTCTTGAGGATGGTTAAGCCTGAGCACTTCAGGCATCCCACGGCTTCTATGACGCATGAAGGTTACAAGACTGTCTGGACATGGATGGTTCAGGAGGAGAGGTCACAAAAGAGGCTTCAGCTGTAGGCTTGCTACTTGTGCAGCTACTTCTCTGGCATCAGAAAAGATGGGATGAGGGTACACGATCCAGGCACTCCTCAGCTCTAGGGTTGGTCTTCCCATTACACTTTTTCCCATTTTTGTTGGAGCACGGAACACAACTCCAAAATGGACAGTAATTTACATATTAATATGTCATCGTACATACTGTCGCTGCACTGAACAAACATCTTCTTCAAGCTTTAGTAAATATTTCAAAATAATGGAACAAGAAATCATAGCTTCATCCAAGTGTTAATTCTTGATTCGTGCAGTTGAGAGGACAACTTGTTAGTTATTATCGATTGTTCCACTCAACCTATCCACATTGTTTTGTTCAAACCATTCTTATTATTAGACAATTTGGTGCATGTAGACCCCGCGTGCCACGAACTCATGGTCCTCGGGATGCCATTCCTGTACGGGCTCCAATCCCAGCTGTCAGAGAGGCACTAGGTATTTTATGCCGGACATTTCAATTTTTTTATGTTGTTTGATGTAAGAAATGACTATGCTGTCATTAAATTACGAAAACATCAATATATTGGCACATGCGACCATTATCCTTACAGATGTAAGAATCATATATTGTAGCAGATAGTAACCCTACTACAACAGAAGTGGGAGAGTATTTTATGCTGGTCGGAGAGTATCTTTTTCAGGAATAATGCCACATTCATGTTGTCTCAGTTTCTTGTTCGACTTTATAACTGACCATTGGATTCACCGAAAACAGCAGTACTGTTTACATACTAGCTACTAGTGTGTAGTGCATGTGGTACTCCGGATCCAATTGTAAACAATCAATAACCAATTGTAACAATCAATAAAATCATGTAGCGGCCAACGCTGGCCCCCATTTTATAAGTCAGATCCATTCTTGTAGTTGTACAAGATAAAGACTTCATCTGCCAAATGACTCTGGCTCTCAAGTTAGCTGACCATGCTCACTACTCACATACGATTGGGCGTGGGATGCATCAGGGTAGTATCTAGTACCAACTGGATTTGTAGTTGTTGTTGTCGACAATTGTTAACTGAGACCAAGCAGTTCTCCTCCTCACCAAAGGGATGGTTGTTCTTCATTTTCGTTCTTAGTCACAGTCGTACTAATGAGCCTGATCATTAGAAACAAAATTCCATCACTATAAATAGAATGGTTTAAAATGTTACCATGCCGTCGTAATTATAGGGCAGCCCTGGCTATGCTGCTTCACATAATTACATTAGTCTACCTCTTCAACAGTTGCATGATGGGATCTCCGGAAGCACCTACAGTAAGCATTACACATCTCGGGAGGCAAATTATGACGTCTTCCATGGGGTAGAAAATTATCAGGTGCATCTTTTCCTCAATCTTTCTGTTTGATCATGTCATCCCTTCGCTCCCAGGCGATTGAGGGAAGGATTGCTAACCAGGGTCTTTTATTGAATGACTTGTGCTCACGTCCTAGGAATGATCTTGCCTCCTTGCAGAGAGAAAGTAGTTAGCCACAGAGAACATTTTAGGTGTATTTTCAAACTTTTGCAATTAAACAAATTTTATGTACGAAAATTTCATATGCCATCACAACACTGTGGTGTATCATCTAGATCACTGTATCATCTAGATCACCCTTCTCTAACCTCCAGTGATTCTGGTTACTGGACAACATTTTGGCTGACCGTTCTGCTATCATTTGTGTTGATATTCAAACTTGAATGATTGTAAACTCAGATGTACCACCAAAAAAAATTGAACCATAGCCATTTGTCTATATTCTGTTCAAGAGGCAGGGGACAACCATGGCAATCCCTATTTCCCGTAACAATACCAATCGTATTTACGCATCAGTAGGATTAAAATCTATATATTAAATGGAACTGCTGTTTAACTTTTGCCATTATCCTGTTTTCATAAACCAATAATTTCTGGCGACAATAGGATTATACAAACTACTCCCTCCGACCACAAATGTTAGTACAAAACAAGGGATGCATACTTCTATGGATAAAGGGAGCCACAGTGTGTATAACTACCTCTTCTGACTCTAACAGGTGACCATCTATTATATATATAACAACTGTATACCCAAGTATGAAATATAGCCCTTGGAACGATCATGATATAACACAGACTAGCAAAACAACTTATCTTGAAAACTTTGAGGGCCATCAACATAGAATGAGCTTGGGATGCATCAAGATGTTCAGCTCCGTTGGAAATTATTGATTGTAGCATGCAAAACATTTTGTAGGTGAGGCTTATGGTTTGGATAGCGGTTGCAGAAGAAATTTATGCACTCCCATGAAAACCTAGGGGATGACAATTGGTGTAAAAAAACTGGATTCAATGACAGTCATTTCGAGTTCATATATTCCTGACAAAAACAACATTCGAAGTCCATCGTAAACTCAATTGAGACCTTTAAGTGAGACGACACACACACACACACACACACACACAACACACACACACACACACACACACTAACTATGTAGAAATAATTGAATTGAAATTTATGCAGAAATGATTTGTCGTGAATTATTCTTCATATGCCTTTCTTGGATAATGATTAAATACCCAACTTCCCACGTTATTAAGAGAAACAATTAATCTATTAACTATAAGATCAAGTTTTTATGGCTTAGATTAAGAAGATACTATGGTTAACACATGAAAATGTAATAAGTTTTATACTTCCGCCAAATAGTTTTTTAGAGAGAAATCATTCTATGATGATTCTATGAAGTGGTTCTCCTAGATGTGAGCTTAAAAAAAGTAGCTTCTCCTTATTCTGTAAAGTGAACCTCTCCTAATTCCAAGAGTTTATACCGTAGAATCGAAGAGAACCACTTTTAACCACATAATCACTTATCATAGAGAGTCAGCTCCCATAGTGAATAAGAATCAGATGGAGATGTGGCTGCATTAATTAGGTTTATTTTATCTATCTTTATATTGATGTGCATACAAGTGTATCATTAAATTATTCAATTCTTTTCATATATTGTTTTCATGTATTAGTCGATTGTCATAAAGGCAGGAGAATTCTCTATTGTTCTATAAAAAATGTACACCAATTTATCTTTGCATGTTTGCAATTCATCTCTTGTATAAAAATCAAATGGGAAAAATGAGCTGTATATATAGAGTTTTGCATAGGGCCCTAAATTTCTTGGCATGACCCTGTACATGATCAAGCATGGTGACACACCTTTTTTTCAAGAGGCTTTGACGTCATGTGGACTGTGGGCCGCTTATGCAACACCGCTAATGGCCTATTTGTAAAGCCGGTTTTAGACCCAATACCACTAAATTTTTTACAAGGCGAGCTCAAAATTCTGTTTGGAAGAGTGGTATGCTAATTTTCAATACAACTGGTTTTTGCCTGCACCACTGGGTCTGACTTTTAAAATGGAAGATATTAGGGCCTTTTCGATTGACTAGACTCCTCTTCTCAGCCTCCCACCAGGCGGTGGCGATTAGGAACCACGAGCCCATCGGCGGTCGAACAGAATGCATCTGAGCGACGGCGAGCACTACCGGAGATACCTCTATCAGTACCGGGTCATAAGACCCTTCGGTACCGGTTCTGGAACCGGTACCGCGCAACCGAGACTAAAGGGCTCGGTCTTTGGTACCAGGTCCAGAACCGGTACCAAAGAGGGCCTTTGGTACCGGTTGATAACACCAACCGGTACCAAAGGGCCCTTCCACGTATGCTAGGGGGAGGCCCTTTGGTACCAGTTGGTGTTACCAACCGGTACCAAAGGGTGTTTTGGTTATTTTTTTTAACGTTTGCTATTTGAGTTAGTTATACGCAATTCGTCTATATGTCTACGCGTCTACGCGTCATATGTCGTATGTCGTACACGATCTTTTACGCAATAAGATTGAAGTTGTCGCAATTGTCAATTGATTTTGACCTGAATTTGATTGCATTTCTCTCGACCATTTACATATAAACATTTGAGGTCAGCCAATACAAAAGTTAGAGCAATTAAAAGTTGTTTACGATTGACGAGCAGAACTGGAAGAAGGAGCGGAAAGGGAGCTATATTGAGCGATAGCGCGTCCGTCATGGTGGTACTCTCCGTTTGGATTTATAACTTGGTCCATAATGAATCCAAATAGTTGGTCCGCAATAGCTTTTGCTTTTTCTGTCATTGGGAGCTCTTCATGGTAAAACATCCTCTGCATTAATCACAAATGACAACGCTCATTCATATAATAAATAAATTTTACATATAATCATTTCTAAACAAGTAACTAATAATCATTCATTCATATAGTAAATAAATTTTGCATATAATCATAAAATTTCCTAACACATTTATTTCTAAACAATAACTAATAATCATTTGTAAATAATAACTGATAATCATTTCTAAACAAGTAACAAAGTGTACATGAAATAACAAAGTATACATGAAATAACAAAGTATAATAAATATATTCATAATTTGTATAACAAAGTACATGAAATAAAAAAGTATATTCATGAAATAACAAAGTATACATGAAATAACAAAGTATAATAAATATATTTCCATATACACTAATAATCTAATTTCACTAATAATCTAATTTCCATATACACCAATAATCTAATTTCCATATACACTAATAATCTAATTTCCATATACACTAATAATCAAATTTCCATATACACTAATATTTCCATACTAATAATCTAATTTCCATATACACTAATAATCTAATTTCCATATACACTAATAATCTAATTTTCATATACACTAATAATCTAATTTCGATATACACTAATAATCTCATTATCCATTGGATAACACTAGATCATACACATTACAGAACAAGTCATATGTAAGTATGAATTGTTTTAATTCATACCATGAGTTCTTCGTTGGTCGCTTTTTTGGAGAAATAAAGCTATGGATCCACTGGCAGACGTAGTATCCGTATAGATTCGTCCCTTGTTCCTGTCTGGCACACTAAAAGTGGAGAAGAATAAAGTTAGATGTAACAACTATATATTAGTGTGATTTTACGAGATATGCGGGTACACCAGCCACATACTGGAAACTCCGTCTTTGCATCCAATTTTTCTTTGAAATTTCCTCGAGCATTTGCACGGAAACATGTCCATGCCATGTCAATCAGGTCTAAAACTGCTTGGTAATCCCCTTGTGGTTTCCGCATTGAGTCCAAGACAAAAATTTGACCGGTGTTTATGATTATCACAAGGAGTATCCAGTGGAAGCTGTAGATATATATATATAAATACATGCACAAGTATTGAGAAAAAAGTCTTAAAGTTATACATACATAGAGAGAAGTACTCGCTTGAAATTGTATGGCAAAAGAATATAACTCTTGCTTCTTTGTCTCTCCAGGTACAAGTATATGTTGTCCATTGTGTCTAGTGGCTTACTGGATACAAGTACGGCATTTACCATGCATGGATCCATGAAGCCGACATCATCATACGATTTTTACGCGGCATGTATGGATCTCCATCCTACATGATAAGAATAGATTGTTATTGTTGCAAATTGTAACTAAGGAAGCAAGTATTGCGAGAATAGATCAGTGAAACAAACTTACACAACCCAGCAGCTCATCAATGAGAGGTCTATGGCATCTTGATGGTACAATATATACACATCCTTGAAATCCAAAATTAAGAGACTATGCCCACCGGAAGTAATCACTGTCTTGTATCAAAACATTGAGCATCAGTCTACCCTGTTTGGACACCTTCATGTACCATGCATGAAATCGGTACGCTTGAGTAGTTACTAGCTTCACAGAAAATGGGGGCACCATTGGTTCGCCATATCGAAAATCCCAAGTTTTCACTGGTGTTGCCTTAGGAATTTCGCCCTCTAAAAGTTGTGTCGGTGAAAGGCCCGTTTCCGCGCACAACCGAGCAAGTTCTTCATCGTTAACATCCTGTTGCCCTTGTGTCCTCCTAGCAGAGCTCTGACCGACTTGTTTCTTCTTAGGAGTGGCCGCCTTCTTCCCCGAGGATCCACTGCTGGCTTGTTTCTGCTGATAAGACTTTACAAGCTGGCGGTCGTAGTCAGAGGGTAAGAATCTCTTCTGATTCGCCGCGCTCATTGTTCTGAAAAAGATCTTCGCTTTCGGATCTATGTGTACCGGCTTCTCTGGCTCATCTGGTTTGAAATGCTCTTTGACCTGGGCTTCGACCACCAAAGCAGTTTCCTCGTCAGTTTGGTCGTAAGGTAACTTCTTCCTTATGGCGGCCAACTTTTCTTCTTCAGTAGGCTCTTTTTCCACCGATTGATGTAGCCCTTTCTGGCGAGTAGTCTGCCGTGGGGGCGCAGCTTGGCGCTTTGGGGGATGCCGTGCTGGTGGAGGAGGAGACATGTGTGAGCCGGCATCATCCCTACCTGGAGGTGGCAGCTCTGGCTCATCCTTGTCCCTTCTTGAAGGTGACGGTGGCTGTGGGAGATCCCTGGGTGGAGTAGATGATGGCCCTTGACTGCCAAAATTGATGTAACGCTTCTTCCATAGAATGATACTGCCGTGGGCAGCATCTGCTAACGTCCTTTCTCCATCGCCACCTTGGTTGTCGAGCTCCAAGTCATCATATCCTTCACAAATTTGCTCGACCCCCACCTTCCAGTAGCCACTTGGAATCTGTGCCCCATGAATGGTCTGCCCTTGCTCCGCCGATAAGCCACACCGTAAGCCACCTTAGTGGATAAGTTCCGGCATGGTATATGAAGCTCACATGGCGTACGTAGAGTGATTTCGTCCACTGGATAGCGAGCACTCTCATCCCCGGCATCGGCAGGTGGGAGCTCTGTGGAAGCAACACTGCTGCGACGTTGGGAGGGTGGGCTAACACCATTAGCTGATCCAACAGCTGGTACAAGTACTGCTCCGGGCACCGTCTGCCCTTGGCTCAGCAATGTCTGTATCTATCTAGACACTTCATTTGCGATGCCGGCCTTTGTCTGCCGAAGCTCTCTTTCCAAGTTCTCTACTCTTCTGTCCTGTGCGGCCTTAGAGCGGCTTCGACTCTTGTATGTGTCACCGTCCACACGGAATGCAACCTTCTAGGGGACGACGTCGACACCTCTAGCTCGTCCGGGATGTTCGGGATTCCCCAGAGCCCTTGTTAGCTCGTCGTTTTCTCTGTCGGGAACAAATGTCCCATCGGCTTTCTCTTTAAGTGCCGTAAGGATAGCACCGGCCGCCTCTTTTAACTCATCATTGTATATAAGCGACCCATCATTAAGATCCAGAGTGCCACCATGAGCGTAGTACCAATGCCTTGATTGCTTGGGCCAATTCATTGTCGCCGGCATGATTTCCCTGGCAACCAAATCTTCTTCCATCTTGTCCTAGATAGGAATTTTCTTCTTATAGCCAGTTGGTCCAAGAGAGTGGAAGTACTATTTCTTCGCGGCATTGATCCTATTCTATCGCGAGTTCTTTTCACCTAACTCCGACCGCCTGTACTGCACGAACGAACCCCAATGACCCCTCAGCTTTGAGTACTCGTCAAAGTTGGATGTCGGTTCTTCTCGCCATATTTCTTGTACAAGTTCTTCTTCCATGTTTGAAATGAAGTACACATCGTCCTTAGAGCCCAATTTTTGACTCTTTCCTCTGAACCTTCACGCACGGTGAAACGTTCTTTCAGACTAGCCCATAGCATTTCTTTCTCTGATTGCAGCACGTATGAATGATCATCACTGGGTTTCCACCTCTGCAAGCTGATGGGCACGTGGTCTCTCACTAGAACACCACACTGATTGGCCATCTTTATAGCAGCTTTATCTGGCACAACTGGCCGACCATCTTCTGCCACATCTATGATTATACGTCTGCCCTCTAACTTTTTGGTCAGGCCACATTTCGTCCTCTTCGATGACGAGGACCCAGAAGGCTGTGAGCCTGAGGGCTACACGTATGAGAAATAAATGTATAAAGATTTCATGCTTGAATATATATATATATATATATATATCATCGATATTGACAGTATGTATACATGTATACCTCCTCTGTGTGAACATTTGCAGCAGGTTCTTCCATGCCATCACCAGACATATTGAGGAATTGGCTGCCATCGTCACCACTTGCCTCCTCCTCGACATCGAGGAGGTTAGTGGCACGTGCACTGACTTTTGCGATTGCGTCCATCATAATCATTTCGTTCATTTCATCTTCCGTCATCATCCTGGCACCTAAGATTGTATCAAATTCTATCAAATTGTATCAAATTCTATCAAATTGTATGAAATTCTGTCAAATTGTATAAATTGTATCAAATTCTATCAAATTGTATCAAATTCTATCAAATTCTACCAAATTCTATCAAATTCGATCAAATTCTATCAAATTCTAACACAACTAAACGAACCTTATAGGCAAATTAGTCATATATGAAAAATATACCAAAATGATGCTCAAAAGGTCAACTACATGTTTATGAACTCAAATGAGTACTGGAAGTTCAAAAGAAAATTCGAAATTCAAATTTGAACTCCTTTCTCTCATTCTATGCAAATGAGCAAATTCTTTTTATCCTTTTTGAGAGGCTCCATACAATTTATTTTGCCTAAGCACTTAAAATACCACCAATATGAAAGTTGGAGTACAAAGTACCAGCTTTACAATGGTGATGATCTTGATCCATGGAAACAAGTTTTGATTATTCAAATTAGTGATCAAATTTGGGTCAAACAACTGAATTTCAACACTTAGCTGAAAAGGATGTCCTGAAAATCATGTTTTTGCCCAACTTTACAGCCTCGTAACTTTCAAACCCTTGCTCAATACATGTGGCACCCTTTACAAAAGTTGTAGGCATATGTTATCTCTCTAACTTTTGTATTGGTCGCTTCCAGAATTTACAAACGCAATTTGGAGAAAATATGAATCAAAGTCGGGTCAAAACCCTGAAATTCCAGCACTTAACCTTTTCACAGCTCTATAACTTTCCTACTGTTGATCAAATGTTAATGGTTCCTTTATAAAAGTTGTAGCCCATTGATTCATCTACAACTTTTGCATTGGCCGATACTAATGTTTACATGTGAATTATAGAGTTTACATGAAATAACACTCATAGAGTATACATGAAATAACAATTATAGAGTTTGCATGAAATAACACTCATAGAGTATACATGAAATAACAATTATAGAGTTTACATGAAATAACAGAGTATACATGAAATAACAATTATAGAGTTTACATGAAATAACACTCAAAGAATATACATAAAATAACACTCATAGAATATACATGAAATAACACTAATAAATTCTAAACTATAACTAGTAATCATTTCTAAATTGACAATAACTAAAAATCAATATTTCTAAATTATTTTTTCTTATAACAAAGTAATCATTTCTAGACTATAACTAGTAATCATTTCTAAATTGACAATAACTAAAAATCAATATTTCTAAACTTTTCTTTCTTATAACAAAGTAATCATTTCTAAACTATAACTAGTAATCATTTCTAAATTGACAATAACTAAAAATCAATATTTCTAAACTTTCTTTCTTATAACAAAGTAATCATTTCTAGACTGTAACTAGTAATCATTTCTAAATTGACAATAACTAAAAATTAATATTTCTAAACTTTTCTTTCTTATAACAAAGTAATCATTTCTAGACTATAACTAGTAATCATTTCTAAATTGACAATAACTAAAAATCAATATTTCAAACTATTCTTTCTTATAACAAAGTAATCATTTCTAAACTATAACTAGTAATCATTTCTAAATTGACAATAACTAAAAATCAATATTTCCAAACTATTCTTTCTTATAACAAAGTAACCATTTCTAAACTATAACTAGTAATCATTTCTAAATTGACAATAACTAAAAATCAATATTTCTAAACTTTTCTTTCTTATAACAAAGTAATCATTTCTAGACTATAACTAGTAATCATTTCTAAATTGACAATAACTAAAAATCAATACTTCTAAACTATTCTTTCTTATAACTAAGTAATCATTTCTAGACTATAACTAGTAATCATTTCTAAATTGACAATAACTAAAAATCAATACTTCTAAACTATTCTTTCTTATAACAAAGTAATCATTTCTAGAGTATAACTAGTAATCATTTCTAAATTGACAATAACTAAAAATCAATATTTCTAAACTATTCTTTCTTATAACAAAGTAATAATTTCTAAACTATAACTAGTCATCATTTCTAAATTGACAATAACTAAAAATCAATATTTCTAAACTTTTCTTTCTTATAACAAAGTAATCATTTCTAGACTATAACTAGTAATCATTTCTAAAATATACCTACTAATCATTTCCAAATTAATAATAACACATTTCCTAATAATCAAAGTAACACATTTTTTCAACTAACATTTCCTAATAATCAAAGTAACATTTCCTAACAATCAAATTAAAAAGACAAACAACACATCACCATGCACACACTGCACAAACATCGATATCACGCCATGCACACGTACACAGGGGCGGCGGCCGGCCGGCGCAAGGGGCGGCGCAGGAGGAGGCAGGGGTCGGCGTTNCGGGGCGCAGGGGCGACGTGAGGGCGGCGGACTGCGGCGCGGCGTGAGGGCTCGGGAGACATAGGCGTGGAGGAGATCGGCGGCGCGGGGAAGAAACTGCTGGCAGTCGGGGGCGGGGCGCCGCTGTATATCCCGGCCCCCCATCGGTACCGGGTGATGTCACCACCCGTTACCAAAGGCCCATTGGTACCGAGTGGTGACATCACCCGGTACCAAAGGGTGTGAGGGTGCCAATTCAGGCGCCAAAGCCCCCAATTTTCCTTTCCCGCCACCTCTTTCTTCTTTTTAGTATTTATTATTTCACATATATACTATTTGCACAATTTAGCTTGTTCACCATTTAGTATTTCCACAATTAATTCCTTTATATTTAGTATTTGCAATTTAACTTGTTAGTATTTATTATTTGGCATATACATTATTTATTGCAATTTAACTTGTTCCCGATTCCCTTTCCCGCCATCCCTGTACCTAAATTGTTTTTTCTATTTATCTTTGGTATATTATTTTCTTATAATAATCTATGAATTTCCTTTACATGAAATAACAAAGTATACATCAACTAACAAGTATTAATTTCTTAGAATAATCTTTCAATTTCCAATACATGAAATAACAAAGTATACATCAACTAACAAGTATTATTTTTCTTACAATGATATATGAAATAATGTAAATCTAGATTCATATTTCTATGTATATTTTATTTGGTATTAGTAATATATATTAACTCCTTTACTATTCCAGATTCATATTACTATTTAGTAATATATATTAACTCCTTTATCTTTGGTATATTATTTTCTTATAATAATCTATGAAATTCCTTTACATTAAATAACAAATTATACAGCAACTAACAAGTATTAATTTTTTATAATAATCTTTCAATTTCCTATATATGAAATAACAAAGTATACATCAACTAACAAGTATTATTTTTCTTATAATGATATATGAAATAATGTAAATCTAGATTCATATTTCTATGTATATTTTATTTGGTATTAGTAATATATATTAACTCCTTTACTATTCTAGATTCATATTACTATTTAGTAATATATATTTACTCCTTTATCTTTGGCATATTATTTTCTTATAATAATCTATGAATTTCCTTTACATGAAATAACAAAGTATACATCAATTAACAAGTATTAATTTCTTATAATAATCTTTCAATTTCCTATACATGAAATAACAAAGTATACATCAACTAACAAGTATTATTTTTCTTATAATGATATATGAAATAATGTAAATCTAGATTCATATTTCTATGTATTTTTTATTTGGTATTAGTAATATATATTAACTCCTTTACATTACATACCATAACGCTTCAACATAATTTGAATTATATAGCATCATGCTTCGACATAAGTACTACATTACATACCATAATAGTTCATCATAATTAGAATTACATAGCATCATGCTTCAACATAGTACAACATTATGCTTAAATGATAATAAATGTTTTCTTTACAAGAGTGCCTTCGTTATGATCGTTGCGAGCGTAAGGAGCATCTTCATTGGCCAATAGGATGCTTGTGTCAACTTTCACACTGAACAGAGACACCTCGTCACACCTATTATAATCATCTTCATCGGTGACATCCTCGACACCCACGATTTTTCTTTTCCCCGTGAGAACAATGTGTCGTTTTGGATTAAGTTTGGAGTTGTTTGTTTGCAGACTCCCGGTCTTGGGTTTGTAGACATGTCCATCACATAAAACACTTGATGCACATCCTTGGCGAGCACGAATGGTTCGTCTACATACCCAATTTTGTTGAGATCCATAGTTGTCATGCCGTAGCAGTCTATATTAACACCTCCACTTATAAGTTTCACCCATTTGCACCGAAAAAGTGGTATTTTCAAAGGTCCATAATCTAGTTCCCAGATCTCCTCTACCTGGCCATAATATGAGTTCCTGTTTCCTTTGTTGTCATTGGCATCTATATAGACACCAGTATTTTGGTTGGTGCTTTTGTTGTCTTGGGCTCTCGTGTAAAATGTATACCCATTTATGTCATAGCCTTGGAACATCAGGAATGAGGATGATGGTCCCCTTGCCAAATACGCCAGCTGTGTATGTATTGTCTCGTTACCCATAAGCTTTTGTTGCAACCAACCAGCAAAAGTTTCTATGTGATGGCGTGTAATCCACTTGTTAGACTTTGTTGGATTTTGGTAGCATATTATAGTCTTGTGCTCCTCGATGTAAGGAGCCACCATGGTTGATGATTGCAATACAGTGTAATGGGCTTTCATGAATAAATCGTAGTCGCTACACCTTGTTTGTTTCCTTCCTAACATGCCCTTTCCAAGTAGTCTCCCCTCATGGCGTGACTCAGGTAGCCCAATCAGTTTCAGTTCGGGGATATAGTCAACACAGAATTCGATGACCTCCTCTGTTCTATATCCCTTGGCGATGCATCCTTCTGGAAGAGAACACTTACGAACATACGGAGGAAACATCATCTCAAGGTTGACAAGGCTTTGGGCCACATCATCCTACAGCTTTGCTAGATTACTGGGATCGATTGCCTTGAGGAAGGCACATAGCTTCACAATAGTTGTTCGGACATTAACGGGTAGAATTCCCCTCAGCGCCACCGAAAGCAATTGTGTGAGCAGCACATGGCAGTCATGGGACTTGAGGTGTACGAATTTCTTCTCTTTCATATTTATTAGACTCTTTACATTCGATGAGTAGCCGAACGGGACCTTAATACTGTTCAAGCAATCAAACATGTTGGTCTTCTCCTCCTTGCTTAGAGTGTAGCTAGCAGGACGTAAGTTCGAACGCCTTTTTTCTCTTTTCTCAGGATGCAGGGGATCTCGTTGTTTCATACGTTTTAGGTCCTGTCGTGCTTCTAGCGTATCGTTCGACTTTTCGTAAGTACCAAGGAACCCTAGCACGTTTACGCAAAGATTTTTGGTCAGGTGCATCACATCAATTGCGTGGCGGACATCTAAGACCTCCCAATATGGTAGGTCCCAGAATATCGATTTTTTCTTCCACATGGGCACCTTTCCATTTTCACTTGCTGCTGGCTAGCTGCCAGGTCCCTTCCCAAAGACCACCTTCACATCTTTTACCATAGCAAATACAAATTTTCCATCCCGATGCCTTTATTTGCTATGAATTTCCACCTCAAAATGCTTTCCTTTCTTTCTTAGTGGATGTTTCTCAGAAAGGAATCGACGATGGCCCATATACACACACTTTCTACAATGTTTCAGGTAAATATAGTCAGTGTGTTCTAGGCAATGTGTGCATGCTTTGTATCCCTTGTTTGACTGTCCCGACAGGTTACCAAGTGCAGGCCAATCATTGATGGTCATGAACAGTAATGCTCGTTGGTTAAATTCCTCTTGCTTGTACTCATCCCACGCCTTTGCACCATCTTTGCCCCACAACAACAAAAGGTCCTTAATCAGTGGCCTTAGATACACATCAATATCATTGCCAGGCTGCTTTGGCCCTTGGATTAGCACTAGCATCATAATGAACTTCCGCTTCATGCACATTCACGGAGGAAGGTTGTACATACAAAGAGTCACGGGCCAAGTGCTGTGTCTACTGCTCATATCACCGAAAGGATTCATGCCATCCGTACTCAAACCAAATCTTATGTTCCTTGCATCTTCTGCGAAGTCTGGGAATGCTCTGTCGATTTTTCTCCATTGGGACCCATCAGCGGGGTGTCTCAACATATTTTTTTCCCTCCGATCCTCTTTGTGCCACCGCATCAATTTAGCATGCTCTTTGTTTCTGAACAAGCGCTTCAGACGTTGTATTATAGGAAAATACCACATCATCTTGGCAGGGACTCTCTTCTTGGGGGGGCTCTCCCTCAACATCACCAGGGTCGTCTTGCCTGATTTTATACCGCGAACAATTGCAAACCAGACAAGCATCCAAAGAATCATACACCTTGCCCCGATAAAGGATACAATCATTGGGACATGCGTGTATCTTTTGTACTTCCAGTCCTAGAGGGCAAACAATTTTTCTTGCTTCGTATTTTGTTTCGGGCAATGTGTTACCCTCTGGAAGTATCTTCTTTATCATTTTCAATATCTCTCCAAAACCTTTGTCAGACAAGCCAGAAATTGCCTTCCATTGCAACAGTTCCAGTGTGGTACCCAACTTTTTCTGGTCCTCTTTGCAATCAGGGTACAACAATGTTTTGTGGTCCTCCAACAAACGCTTCATCTTCTCCCGCTCTTTCGCACTTTCGCGGTCTTTCTCTTCATCACGGATCATGCCACCTAAGGCATCATCATCCTCATCTTCTACAACTGCTTCACCATTGCCCATTGCTATATCATCTACAAAGGCACCGTATTGTGCAAAGTCCAGGATGTTGTCGTCACCTTCTTCATCACCTTCTTCTAAGAATATCCCCGTTTCGCCGTGTTTGGTCCAACAGATATAGTTAGGCATGTGAACCACCTTCTTCAAGATGTGATAATCCTTCTCATTCTCATAGACCATGCATGTACAACATATAAAACTCGAGGTCGAGTTAGCCTCTGCCGCGTCGAGGAATTGATGAACGCCATTAATGAAGTCAGATGAGCGTCTATCCGCTTTGTACATCCATTGCCGATTCATCTATTCACAAATTTCAATGAAAAATTCAGCCCCCAATATGAATTTCTAAAGTTCGTAATAAACCTAAATAAGAATATCATTTATAATCTCTAAAAATCCTAATAACCCTAAATATCAACATCATTTGATGCCACTAAAAAGATATATTTCTAAAGTTCGTAATAAGCATAAATAAGAATATCATTTATAATCTCTAAAAATCCTAATAACCCTAAATATCAACATCATTTGATGCCACCAAAAAGATGTATTTCTAAAGATCATAATAAGCCTTAATAAGAATATCTTTTATAATCTCTAAAAATCCTAATAACCCTAAATATCAACATCTTTTATCGCCTCTAAAAAGATGTATTTCTAAAGTTCGTAATAAACATAATAAGCATAAATATGAAAATCATTTAAAGTTTCTACAAATAATCCAAAAATCTAAACAATGTCTAAAAATTTGTGCATCATCTCTACACATGCAACAACTAACTATATAGTGATTCTCTATTACAAATTCATAATAAAAATTTGTGCATCATCTCTACACATGCAACAACTAACTATATAGTGATTCTCTATTACAAATTCATAATAAAAATGAAGATTAAATCTAAAATATCTTATTTCAATCCATTCCACAAAACACAAATTACTCAAAACATAGAGCTTGAAATAGACCATACTAACTGTCAAAAGAGAGAGGATGAAGTTGCTTACCTTCTAGCAGACTTGGTTTGCAAAATCTCCAAAAGTTATGAAAAATTTGGGCATGACCTCCACCAACCCGAGCTCAATGGAGGATGAAAAAATGAGCCATGTGTCACACCCGATTTTGTAAACAAAACCGAATGACTATCATATGTGCGCCAGGATCAAGTTTACACACATATGAGACTTCATCAGTGATATAAAAGACAGTGCAAAAACGTAAATAATATTAATCAACATCATTACACTCACGGAAGCGAATAACTAGCAGCGGAACTTCAAAACTTCTCCACAGGCAGCTGACTGGGGAACACGTACGCCTAGAAACTCCAAAATACTCCACTGAAACTTCTGTCTAAGCCTGAGCCGCAGATAAAGCAAGGTTGAGTACACTTATGGTTGGTACTCAGCAAATGTAGAGCAAAGCATAATGACATGCAAAGGCTTAACCAAGGAAATAGTTGGCTACTAATTAAATTGCTTAAAGCACTTAAGTTGGTCAAATTTTATTTAGCAGCATAATTACTAAGATATAAGTATATACCAACCCAATTAAGCATATGGTAACCCATAAGCATCATCCTCAACATAAATAAATCAATTTAATTCTTCTTTCGATATATTAATCATGTGAGGGTCCAGGCCGCTCATGACCGCGAGCACGGCTATTGCAATAGATTTTAGACACTCTGGAGAGGTTGTACAGCTTTCCCCACAATTCGTGTTTCCCATGTCGCCTGAGGTCGCGAGCCTCTTCAACACTTCCTTAGGTGAGGGGCTAGGGATTCACTACGAGGCCTTTCCAAAGACTCCCTCTATGTATGTGTTTGGCCCCTGACCGAACGGGTAATCGGAAGGCGCACCTTCGTTCCCCGCACATCACACACAAACCAAACATCTGCCCAACACACACCTCCAAACACAACATAGAGTTCATCTAGTTACTTAGCCAAGACCAGAGCCATGTAGTATTATGGTTGTACGGGAAATCCTGGGCAGAGGGTACTTATTCTTGATAGTAACTTCATTCAATGATCGCCGTAGCTTCACCTCTCGTCGTCACCGTTCAACCGCCAAACGTCCAAACCGGAGCTTCACCAGCGCCGCTAGTGCAAGCTACTACCAGGCACGAGGCGAATCTTCGATGATTGATACGCCGCAGAGCTCGGCGTGTCCTGCTGCCGACATCTCTGATCCGATCCAACGCCGCAGAGGTCGTCCATCTTCAACTTGGCCGGCTAATTCTGCTGTCATTATCTCCGTCCGGCCGTCGTGGTGGGTGAGCACCTTATCGTCATCCTGGTCGATCTGTTTCCGTTCGTCTGCCCCCGCATCTCCCGTAGTAAATATGTTCGTTGCTGTCTCATCACCAACCTGGGCTGTGCGTCGACCTCGCTCCTCTCTCTGGCTCTGGTCTACAAATCCGACGAAAGCAGCCGTGGCGTGTGTGCTGCAGTTTCTGCTGCCCTGGCCATGCAATCCGACCCTGCCGAGCTAGTAGCCGTTGATCACCTCCAGCAATCTAGGCTTGCTAGCATATATGCCTTCACGTTTTGCAAGCCATGCGATCGGCCATGCAACTGCTGACATGATGATGTCATCATGTAATCTCGTTTTCCATATCCGATCCTTACCGGCCACTACCTAGTTAGCCATGCAAACGGTACGTGTTAGCCCTCTGTTCAGAACTGAAGTAAATTAGAAGAACTATCCGGCCATGCCCATGCAAGTAATGACATCACAGTGATGTCATGCTTACATCTTTATCAACAATTAGGTTTCCTATAGTTCGTAATAACATCGTTCCTTCTCAATCCATATCCTTTATCCTTTAGCCATGCGGGCTTACATTCACTTAGCACACATCTATGCTTAGCCTCTGTTTACTGCCATGCAATGCATGCAAGTAACCACCATCAGTTCTTTTTGCTGTGCTTCGTACATGTTCTGGCAAAATCAACAACCACGCAGCTAGCACCTAAATCCTATAGATAATTAGGTACCTGCCCTAAACCTTTACCCGATCGTTTTAGCTCCAGCTCAAGTCGTCTTTGTTGCGTTAGTTTCAATTTCATCTCGTTTATGCGTTAGCAACAATGATAATCTTGTTTGTTGTTTCTAGTATCTGTTAAATTGTTAATATGATTAAATACTTATTCACCAGTTTTCTAATTAAAAGTTAATTAGGTTATATCTCGTCAAGTTAATTTGATTAATTGCTATGTAACTAATTAAAAGCTATTTAGAGTTAACTATCGGTTTTCTATAATTGTTGTTAATATGATTAATCTCAACGTTAATGTCTTTCCAATAATAATATGGTTAGTTCAACACGAATCATGAAGTTATACGATTAGGTGTTCACACATGTTTTTATTTCTAATTAGGAGTTTAATTGGTCTAATTCATACATGAACATTTAGATGTATAAAAGTTGACTAAGTCTTATCTCGGTTTTGTAAAATAAACTCTAATGTGGCATAATTCTAATTTAGGGTATTTCTTTTAAATATCCTTTATATTGTTTTTATTAAACTAAAATAAACCAAGCTTATAGTCTCTTGTGCTCTTATAACATAAATGTTACGATAGTTGTCTTTTCGTCCATAGCATCGTTCTCGTCGTTTCTTGAGCCCTCCTGACCTTAGCATCAAGCCCCGCCTTTTTGTGCGTTCTTTTATTGTTTTCTGTTCGTTTGGTGTATTGTTCTTAGTTGTGCTTGTTGTCTCTTTGCTAGTGTGTGCTTGTGCCGATGTTGCTGCGAGTAGAAGGAACGCAATTCAGGTGCTTTGAGGAAAAGAGTTTCAACAAGAAGAGTTTGAAGACTCTGAGCAGTACGTGGTATTTTTATTGCGGAAAGGCAAGTGTCCCTAACCATCCTTCTATCTATGCTTTATTAAATATAATGATGATTCTAATTGGAACATGGAGTGACCACCCAGGAAAACAGTGCAACCACAAGCACTAATGGGCTCTGGTCTTGGCTAATTAATTAGAAACCTTAATTTATAGTGGCCTTACCGAAAGGGCAAGAGGGGAAGCATGGATGGGGTATAGCCGGATCTCTTGGGAGTATGCTTTGGTAAGAAACTCGGCGATTAGAAAAGGTTATGCTCTGCTATGGCTTGAAACCTTAGCGGGTTGCTATGAATTGAGGGATCTTTGTAAAGGCCTCGTAGCGTCCCTATGCAATCACACCAAAGGTAGTGTGATACGTGCCTGATCAGCACAGCGTGGTTGGGTCTACGCTTCTTGTGGGGAAAGTGTACAAACTCTGCAGAGTGTTAAAAACTGTTATAACAGCCGTGCTCACGGTCAAGAGCGGCCTGGACCCTCTCATGATTAATTTATTTGAAGTTGATAATAAATCATATTCTGGTTATTTCTTGTGGCCTTGCTGAGTACCAACCATAAGTGTACTCATCCTTGCTTACTGCTGCTCAGAAAGGTAATGTGAAGATGTTGAAGATGATGCTAGGCCTACGCAACCCCCAGTCGATTGCCTGTGAAGTTTTGGAGCCTTGGTTTCCAGGATCTGCTGTGTCTCTGATAGATTGTAAGTCTCTTGTATTCTTTTACGTGATACTGTTACTGTTACTCACTTATGATGTCACTATATGTATGAAACTTGATCCTGGCATACATATAGGTAGCACTTGGTTTTGTTTAAAAACCGGGTGTGACACCATGGCTCGGGCTGGAGGAGGAAGAAGAGCCTTTATACGCAGAGCCCCTTTGGTACCGGTTGGTGGCGCCAACCCGTACCAAAGGGGCTCACATTGGTACCGGTTGGTGTCACCAACCGGTACCAAAGGCCCCTCATTGGTACCGGTTGGTGACACCAACCGGTACCAATGTGGCTCATAGGTACCGGTTGGTGCCACCAACCGGTACCTATAAGCGCGCAAAATTTGTGACCGTTGGACCCGGTACCAATGCAAGCATTGGTACCGGGTCCAATCCACCCGTGACTAATGCGGGTGGACGGATGGAGGATTCTCTGGTAGTGGAGATCTAGAGGCGAGCCATCTTATCTTCAGCGCTCCACCCTCCACACCGATTGGCTGAACGCTCCGCAATCATCATCTCACTGCTGTTCATGCTCACCGACACCACCCAGGGGATCTCCAGGCGATTTCCACCACGACTCCAAAATTGATGGCCTGACCAGACTTGCTGGGCCTTCGGATTGGGAACTGATATGGAATTCGTTTGGTTCTATGCTCCAATTTGATGCCAGGATTTAAAATTGGATATCATGCCCTGAAATATTGGAGCTGTGATCACTTGTTTGCTTCGCTCCATCCCAGGTTGCCAGATTAACTACGATGCGTTCGTCCAGGTCTATGGGAACCCCTAAGTCATCGAGGAGGCATCATGACAGAACGGGCTCATCTTGCAGGCGTCGTGCTTCTTGGAAGAGTTGGGACACTACGGGAGACAATTTTGGCCAGGTCCTCGCAGGGGTACAATTGTGGAACAGTGTGTAGTTCTTGTAATATGTGGAGTCAAATAGTGTTGTGAAATTAAAGCACCTGCGGGCTTTCACATGCAACATATCAAATCAGACAAAATATGTAGCCTCTCTATTTCACATGATGGACTCAATATCGGATCCTTGCACAGTGAAGCTTACTATATATAATGCTTCAGTCCGGGAACAGATCAAACTAGGTACCAAACACGTTGGGCAAACTTGCCACTAACATGAGATAATATAGGGCGTTGCCAATATGTGTGGGATGCATCAGGATAGTAGCCAATATCTACTCCCACCGGCAGTTCTCTACGCGCCATGAAGTCCCATCCATACCCTTGGGCCATTTGCTCGCATGGTCACTGCCAAACAACTGATTGCAAGACTGGAAAACCTCTCATCTATCCCCCACAAATATAACACTGGTAATTAGACCCTGTACTAATGGTAGCACTAGTACCAGTTTTAACCAGACCAGTCAAACCATAAAGGAAAGCACCTGCAACATGGTTAACTAAGGTATGTAGGTCAGATTGTAACGAAACAATGAATGAGGCAAGAGGTCCTGGGTTGGAACCCTGCACGCCGCACGCATGTATTTCTTGAAAAAAATTGCATGACTTTGTGGCTGGTTGAAATCGCGTTGACCTCCTCACAGGGTTTCATATTTTTATATTTTGTTGATGGATTCCCTTAAGTACTGGTTGGAAAGGCTCTATTATTACTTGGTGCTCACCCAATACTAATGTCTCCACCCTTTAGTCTCAATTTAGGGCTACCATACACGGTTCAAGAACTGGTAGCATTGAGAGGTTTTTCCAGTAGTGATGGTTCTCATGAGATCGCAAACTTTATGGTGCTCTACAGAGAAGTTTGTGTTTGACCGAATGAATCATGGCATGGACCTAGTACATGGCACTGGTGGCAGTCAGGAATGTGAATGGGCTCTCAGCCTTAGCACGTGCAGGGTCCATTGATGGTCAGTGAACAAGTACTCTTCTGGTTTCCTCGCCTGCATTTGGTTTTTGGTACTTGACCAATCCATACACAGAGATTTTGCTGCGCCAAAGCTAGAACTGGTCACTGAAATTCTACATATGAATTGTATATTAAAATTGTATCAGTTTTATAGAAGCTACTATACACATATCAGTTTCACGTGCTCACCACTTTTGTCGCCACCTGGACATAACACTAAGGGCAGGACAACTGAGAAAGCAACTGTTTCACGAGCTCACTTCTTTTGTTGCCCCTTGGACATAACACTACACTATGGTTAGTCTTGAACTTGATGTCACCTGATTTACCGGCCTTTTAATTTTAACCTTTGTTATCCAGAGCTAGATACCTCCGAACCATCTCGTTGTACGTGCCTTGTCACCGCACATTCACAGGTCACCTGAAAACGTCCATTTTCAAATAATAGGATACAATCACTTGTTTCTTAAATAGTTCAAATGATTTAGTTAAGAGCAGTATTCTTATCTTCAGAGAACGAATACTATTAATTTTTTTCCTCCCGAGACCAAATACTAACACTACAAAATTTAGTGGAAGGCCGATGATAGTGCTGAATGCCAAGGTTGTGGTCGAACTCCAGTGATGTCCTAGCCTTTTCCAACATGTGAAAGCGGTGCCACGGCTCCTTTAGCATCATACATGTCCAGATTTAAAGTGCTTGTTGGTGGCATTGGTAAAAAATAGATTTACAATGAGGGATTTATTCAAAACTTCCGGTGTTAACATATTTTTACAGGTGGTTCTTGAACCTATCGCGATTTCTACAAACAGATCTTCTGGTTTGAGAACGACCACTAAAAATGCTTTAGAACTGGCAATGATTGCTTGTTTTGTAGTAGTGAAATCCTCCAATAAATCCCTTACGACCAAGAATCCAGCAGGTGGATAATCTGAAACATTGTGTATGAGACCTGGAGATTGGAGCTGCTCAGATTCAACCACACCGCTCGGTAAGAAATACAATTGCCTGGTTCACAGCAAACATCTCCTAACAGGAAATTCCATGGCAGTATGTACTAGCTAGTAGCCTGATGCATCCCACAACCAATTATCTTCAATCCGTGAGCACGATCAGCTAATTCAACACAGATTGGTTTCGTCTTTGTCGGTTGAACTCCTCACCTTGCACCACTACCTGAATATATCTATCATGCTCACTACTGTCGTCCATGTCAGACTTGACAGCTATAAAGGGTCTGCTATTTTTTGTGCACTCAATGGACAGCGAGTAAGGGTACAAATGACTCATGGCGCCTCATTTCGTGGTTATCTTTATAAATGATCATTGAATTCACAGAAAATTAGCCGAAATGCTTTAATATTGCCAACTATTTTGTTTATTGGCCAATAGTGGTGAGAAGAAAAACGTGTGTCTATATACAGCCTTACACTGGACACATTGTATAATGATATATATCTCTGTAGCATCCATCCATTTCACAATATGGATTTGTCCCGTAGTGGAATTAAACGAAGACTTTATGCACACCATCAAATTAAATCAATCAAATGAGCTGATAATGGACACCACTCGTGCATATTGCATTCGGAGTGAACGGCACCACCACTACCGGAATCGTGTTCTTTGCCGTGTGCTAGGGGCACACGGCAAAGAGCCTTTTGCACACGGCAAAGGCTTTGCCGTGTGCCACCCACGGCAAAGAGCACACGGCAAAGATTGGCCGGCAAAGGGCTCTTTGCCGTGGGCCTCCACAAGGGCACACGGCAAAATATTTTGTACCTGAAGGACGTGTGACGGTGTAAGGCCCCTTTGCCGTGTGCCTGACGGCGTGGCACACGGCAAAGAGTGGAGATTTGCCGTGTGCCACGGCCATTGCACACGGCAAACAATACTTCTTTGCCGTGTGCAATGGCCATGGCACACGGCAAAGCTCCACTCTTTGCCGTGTGCCATGGCCATTGCACACGGCAAAGGGGCCTACCCCCTCTATTTTTTTCTATTTTTTGGTTAATGAGACCCCAAATACAAATCACAGGCATATATAATTCACAATAAGCATCACAGGCAGTTTATAATTCACAATAACCATCACAGGCAGTTTATATAGTCAAATAATCCATATATGCAAATAAACTCAAGTATCGTTCATCCACAACCACTAGTAGTCCATACAAGCACATACAATCCATAGAAGTCCATACAAGCCGATAAAAGGTCCATACAAATCCATATAGGTCGATACAAGGGCGCAAGTTCAAAGAACTCACAGAGACGGCGGTGGACGCAGCGGCGGCGGCCAGGTGGGCGAGCCGTGAGGGTGCTGCGGGTAGGGCGAGCTCTGAGGGGGCTGCGGCCACTGCTGGTACGACGTGGTGGGAGGCAGCTGCGGCAAGTGCCCGAACCGTATCCACTGAGGCGGCTGAGGCGGCGACATGTCTGGTGCGATGGGCCCATCATTCGATGCCGCCGACTGATTCTGCATAAAAGATAAAGCATTCGAACAAAAAGCATTCTAAGTGAATAGTTTCAAGTCACTAAGTTTGTTTCTAGGTCATTCTAAGTCATCTAACTTGTTTCTAAGTCATTCTAAGTCACTAAGCTTCTTTCTAAATCATTCTAAGTTCTAAGTCATTATGAGGAAATGAAACTTCAAAAGTTGACAAGTGACTCACAGGAGTAACATCTGCAGGAGGTGGTGGAGCGAATAGCATTGATGGCGGCGCTTGACCTAACGACGCCCCAATACTCTGCAAGTACTGAGCCATTTGATCCAGCCTCATCCGGTCGGCCTCCTGCTGCTGCAGAAAGTCTGCCTTCAACTTCTCCTCCCGTGCTCTCAGCTCTTGGTCCATCCGGGCCTGCCACCTCCGCTCCATCTCCTCCTCCCGTGCTTTCATCTCTTGCTCCATTCGGGCCTGCAATATTTCATGCCAATGTTACCATACAAAACATATTTAAGCAAATCAATTAACAACAGTTACAACAGAAATTACCTGGAGTGCGTCCATCTGGGCCTGTGCAGCGGTCGGCCGTGGGCGTATGGGCGGGGCTGAGCTCGTGCTCCTGGCTTTAATCTGAGAGAGAGTGGGAGTACTGGCCGTGTCGAGTGTACTGTCGGCCATCCAGTACCGGCCATGCTTCTTGCCTCCTCCCACCCTCATGATCACTTCTCCATCAAGCTCAGCGGTGGTCGGATCGAAATCCGGCCCATGGACCTCCCTTGCCATCGATGAGTACTCACTGATGCGGCTGTGGACGGTTGGATTGTTGTACGCCTCAGGCGGGTCCTGCGGGTTGAAGGTGACGTCGGACTTCGCCTTACCCTTGTGGGACAAAGCATATGCCATGAGCGGGGGGCAAGGCTGGCCACCATGTGCTTGCGAGTGCAAAAAAGACAGCAAGATGGTTACAAATTAATCAGAATTGAGCATTAGAATAAAGAAATGAATTCACGTACCCATCTAGCCGCGTACTCCTTGGTGTTAAGGTTGCCTTGATGGTGTGGTGCACCTGGCATCATCAAACGCCGCTCCCGGGCAGCGTTGTGGATCTCCTCCCATTCCTCCGTGAGCCACTTGTCCACGATCATTTCCCAGCACTGAATGTGCTGGGTGCACCACCAAGGAACCGCCTGCACATCGTCAAGTACATGACATATAAAACTGAGCGTACTTAATCCTTAGTCATCAATCAGTAGGGCATCATCAAGTATATGAGATACTTACCATCATGAATTGTTGCTTAGTCAACCGCATGTTTCTGGCTTCTTCTTTGCTAACTTCCAATTGCTCGTATGTCCCATAGTAATAC
>CM014271.1:69627968-69647297 GCA_004135705.1 Alloteropsis semialata | reverse complement strand
AGCACCATGCATGTAAGCCAATTCGACAAAATGATCTAAAATAGAAAAGAGCGTCTTTCTTTCATATTAAAGTCAAATTTAATAAAATCTAACCAAGCAAATAAATCAACCATCAAACATAGGGCGTACGTACCCATCAAATAACCACTCTGGACTTGTGTAACCTTCAAAACTCGATCTTCTCCATGAATCAATAGGTGAGAAATGCCTCTATAATAATCAAAGAGCAACCACTTATTCATTCTCATCCCTAGTTTGCCTAAAACTAACCAATCACAATAACAACCTAAAACAATTATGTGCACATACCAACCTTTAACCATGGTGGAGGTGTGAAACCATCCAAATTCGGCCTCCTACACGAAAAATTTGGTGAGAAATGACCTCTAAATTGATGAACACCCTCTCCACTAAATTCATCAAAAAATTGAAAATCAACCCACAAATGCATTGGTGGAAATGAGGTATAGCTAGAGACCAACCTTTTGCTAAGTTGGTGAGGTATATCCTTCAAAAATCAGGCCTTCGTGAGCAGAATTCGAAAAAGTGGCCGTAACAATGGTGAAAATGGTGTTTGTGTCGGGTTGGGGAAGAAGGAGGGGAGGAGAGGCAGCTGATATATGGGTGCACCATTTTCACAGTCGGCTTTTAAGAAAAACCGGCTGTGAAAACACATTTCCACAGTCGGCTAAAGAAAACCGACTGTAAAAATGCATTATCACAGCCGGTTTTTCTTAAAAACCGGCTGTGAAAAAAGCCTGCAAATGTCAGGTTTTGTCAGGTATAAAACCGGCTGTGATAGGTGGTTTTCACAGCCGGGTTTTTAGCCGAACCGGCTGTGAAAACCTAGCCCTTTTCACAGCCGGTTCGGCTAAAAAACCGGCTGCGAAAGCCACCTATCACAGCCGGTTTTTTCTTTCCCAGCCGCAGCACTAAAAAAACCGACTGTGAAATTATTTTCTGCGCCACTTTCAAAAAACCGGCTGTGAAAAAGGTGACTTGAAAAATGGTTTCTGTAGTAGTGGAGGGTCTAGTTGATCGCTATATTCTCTAATATTTACACATCGATCTTGGTCACCTGGCCCCCCCTGGAAAAATTCCTGGTTCCGCCGCTGCAATTAGCTACAAGCAGGAAAGCGTGCATTACCCCAACAGTTGCACGGGGGTACGCCTACACGTTCCTTGACACACGAAGATCGTGTCGGTGGGAGCCCCATATTACTGTAAATACTAGTGGTCATGGATATATACTTCACAAAGCACATTCAGAACGATCTCAAAGATTGTCAGGCACCTACCATTTTAGCATTATCATGAGCAGATTACTCATATGTTAGTTCTTGGAGGTCCACACCAGCTGTTACATTACAGTAGTTAATGGACGTCTTGTAGTTCATTTATAGTACAGGGAAACATGTCCAATAAAGGTGTTTGTCACCTTTTTCATGCTGCAACTTATGATATATAGTCACTGCTTCATTTTCCAAGACTACAACGAAAATCTTATTGCTCGCAAAATCACGCATGCATGCTAGCTACACAGATGCGCATGGGGTGCATCAGGATAGTAGCCAACACTAGAGGGATGCCACCCGCGTAATCCATGAGACCTGCCATGCTGTATATTCCACGCTGGAGCTGGACATGCACTCTGATCCACATCTACTCCTGTGGGGAATGCCTCCAGTGTCAAAGACGGGAGATAGGCTCCTCACCACATAGTGAACCATGTGTGCACTACTAAACAGGATCCCCTGGGTTAACCAACCACTTCTGGGAACATTGCTGCTACAACAGCTCACCTACTTTGTCAAATTGACTGGCACTTTTAAATTCCGTACTGAATCTATTAGCTGTATGGAAGATTATGTTGATATATTGTGAACTGAGATTATGAGTATTGACACGAAATTGGTGCAGTGCTGCTTCTTGCTTCATAAGGGAAAATTATTTTTCTTCTTTTAAACGGGAGACCAAATTCTAAGTGTTCCACTATTAAGAATATGTATGTTTCTAATGCAAGTTTTTGTGTGGCCAAATTTAGTATATCCTTCTCGATTACTCAAAAAATGGTTTACAAGGGAGATGGTAGCCGCCATAGGTGTCGTCATCTCAAAATTCTTTTAGAGAGACAGAGACTAGGGCATGTTCGTAATGGAACACTAGTTGTTTATTGCATATCGTGACAACGGCGTAACATACACACATAGTAAGTGGCTAGCATGCTGTACTGGCTGATCTAATGGCCGAGGCCCACTACAGGGACCTGTGGAGTTGCATCACCTCACATGCCCGTGTTGCCCCCAAGAAACCGCCCAGTTCTTGGTGATTGCCTAAGATTCGCCAGGAGGGAGTTATGCCACTAGGGAGCATCCCAACTCCCAAGAGCGCCAACAAGACAGAACAGCTTGCCTTGGTCTTCATGTAACACTGATGATCGCGGATGATACCAGCTAATCTCCTAACGCATCCCATGCACATATGATCGACCCAAAACATGAAGCATATATATCAAGCATAAGTTAATGCTTGAGCAGCTAAAAACATGATAGATTGATTTCGTGCACCTCTAATATTTCTCACATGTTGCCGTGTCGTATCCTGTCTGACATTTGAAAAGGCAGCACCTCGTATGTGCGTGTCTATATATACACACATTACTATTGCAACAAATGTAGCCTGGTGGTTGTAAATCAATCATCAAGTACTGTATATGAATGAAACGTATATGTATGTGGCGAATCTGATGTCCTCTAGTAATATACGGCAATGTCAAAACTGTATGCTATATTGCTATATACACAGCTCGCACACAATGGAAACAGAAGGCTCCAACATAGCATCTCTATTAGAACATTCAGTGTGCGATACCAAAGTAATGGTTGTAATAGACAATTTTGTAAGAAATTATATGAACTTACAGAACCACAAAAATGGTGAACTCTACTTATATTTTCTCAATATATATCATGTGACAACGATGACATCAACGCGGTGCCACTGGATCAGTTTGAGTTGTTAAAATTAGTATCATGAACGGAGTTGCATCAGACATCCACGAAACAAAGCACAATATGCCTGGGCCAAAATTTTGATCACCAGGAGTATCAGAGATCTAATTTACCATCCATTTCATGTCATTTCACAATTGGGTCATTGTTTGCAACATTTATCAAACCTACCCTTTACCTTGGGTGAATCACCGCCACACCGTTGAACTGTCTTTCTTGTCAAGCTGTTGCATCATATCCTGCCCAGCCTGTGTCAGACCGCCTCTCTTGAATAAATAACATATTTTCCTTTTATTTACATGCAAATTCCAAGAACAGGTTGAGGAGCATGATGAACGGAATCATGGAACGAGTTGTCACATTGACCGGAATTTCCAAATTCCAATAGTAAATTTTAGTTGTTGGTGTATGAAAGATTAAGTTGACATTGTAAATTAATATATAGGGATCATCACCAAATTCATGCACCGGTGCTGATTGTTTCATCAGGGAACTGAAACGAATACTTTGAAGGGTGTGCTAGTTGTATGATGTCTCAATGGCAATCAGATTCTTTTTTTTTAACATGGATTCATGATGTTGCAAATGGAAGTTTTGTTCTATACAAATTCAGTACTTCGATTGACACTTCCGAACAAAATGCTGGCAACGAAGAGGCTACAAAAACAAGAGGCTGACAAGGAAAAGACTGGTATAGGCACTGCATCAAATTTTCGAAAGACTTACAGGATCCCATTCCAAGACTTGGAATTCTGGCCAATGCGAGTGGTGAGGACTAGGGCAAGTTGAGGAAAAGAGCTATGATTGTGTCGTGATGGAGCTAGAGGCGACCGAATTCAATGGCATGGGAAGTAAGGAGGTGGGCACTATGCTGTACTGAACAATCTAAAGATCAATGCCCCGTGGCACGCTGTCGCTCCCGCATAGCCCTGTGATGAGACAGTGTGCTCTCCTTCTGCCGATCGACAGCTCCATCAGCCAGTGGGGAGAGGGTTACTGCCTCTGACGCCGTGCTTTGCTAGAGTGGTATATACTGTGCAACACTCCGAAGAGCATGGATGAGGCAACATAGCTGAGGGTCCTGTCTACACAACGCTGCAGGTTGTAGGAGACATCAGCTAGTTTCCAGATGCATCTAATTCCCATATAATCCAAAGCGAAACCCGGCGCCCATCAAGCAACTTGTGATGTGCAATCAGCTAATTTGATGGAACTGTAAAACAGAGCTGTACCTATATATGTATGATGTAGTGGAAGTGAAATTTAGAATATGATTTTAATTTTGAACATTATATCACAGAGCAGCTGTAGTTGACAATAATCAACCACCATGCTCAAGTCATCGAGATATGGCACGGTAGCTGGTGTGACCTGGAAGTCATTGTTGCCACCAATGCCATACTCCTTGTCCTCTTTGTGTACTAGGGATACCATTTTTAATTACTAGTTATACTGGCATTAAATATTGTGGGAAGCTGTCGAAGTCTATTATGTGTCTATTTGTAGCTATTTTAATCAATAATAAGATACGAGAAAAATCCAATCTTTATGCTAGACACAGTTTGCACGCAAACTAGGGACTTCAAGGATCTTTCTAACAAACTGCCGACTGGTGCATCCCAGGGGATCGAATTGCTTTCTTTTGGAAGGAGGATACTCAAGCTCCTTTCAATAGAAAGAACAAAAGTTTATTTGCAAATGTTCCACCAATAGGTGTGCGAGTAACACGGTGCGTATTTTTGGGCTCTTCGGAAGTGCTTGAACAAAAGCTTTATTTGCTAGAGTTCCACCAACAGGGCTACTCATCTAATAACTAACGTGTAATATAAACAATGCTACTTTGTATTGTGACTAAATTTGCTGGCTACTTTGCTCCAAATATGATCGCATATGCCTCTACGTAAAAGTGTTCGTAAAAGACGATCCAAACTGATTTGTTAAGTAGTGGTGTTTTGGTGGCATGGTAAGGTAAGGGAGGGACCTCTGTTTAGCAAAATATGAAAAGGAAAATCACAGGACAAAATTAATTTTCACAATTATTAGCTATAAAAGGTTATTATATTATTAGTTGATATGGGCGTCAGAGGAATGCTGGTGATAGAGGTGTGAGAGATCTTTATTGTCCTTTCTAACAGCAGGTAAGGGGTTCAATTCCATCGCCATGTTCGGTGCTCAGATTTTCTACTTCCACTAGTTCATAGCAGAAGGGTGCAGAATATTGGATCTGTAGCACTCTAAAGAACCAATGCTTTGCCTCAAGAGCTCTGTTCCAATGCTTTGCCGTGAGCAGGCGCTTATTAATCTCCAAGGTGGACATGAGGCAATGAGACAGCAGAGGCTAGGTTTGTCCCTGGCTCAACATCAAAAGTTGCAGTAGGTACGGCTTCTATCATGATGCATCCCACGCCCATATGATCCAATTTTGGTAGTTAGCATGATAATATAATTTTGTACACTATCTTTTTCATTGTGGACAGGTCCATAGATGGCTCATCTTACATATAAAACTGAGGAGTGACTATTTGCCACATGCTATGAAAGCCAACAGATGCTTTTATAACAAACTATGAGTTTATGATAAACAACAGACTTCAATCTCTACATATTTCTAAAGTGTGGATTACTTCTTCGTTGTTTGTCCAACCTAACATGTGGGTCCCACCTGGTCCGTGGAACTCTAACCATCGCTTCAAATTAATGTTTTCGCATTGGTTTTAGAATCTTAACAGAATCTGTCAATCTATATCTATATATTTATATACCTATTTCTGAAGCAAGAAACAAATTTTTGTGCGTTTTGCCATCGGATATTTTGTCTGTCGTCTGACCCTATTTTTTCTTCGCCCATTAAAGAAACCTTGGCCAAATTGTTTGCGGGCCAAACTCAAAGTGTTTCAAGAAAATGGACAAAAGTAGACTATAAATTTACACATACATCCTCAGATTCTTTCACACATCTTAAGGAAAACTCTTAAGTTTGTACGCCCTAAAACATTAGTTTTGCTCATATTACATGGAAATATGTTTTACATTGTTTTATACTGCATATAAGTTGCCATGGAGGGTTAAGAAACTTTTTTTTGAAATGGTTTACTATTTTTAGGATTAAAAGAATTTTCAACACTTATAAATCAATTTTATGTATGCCATTAAAGAACAACCATAAAAATTTGCAACCCAATTGGATGTAAGTTGTAGACTCTAGAAATTCATAAATATTTGGAAAAATTATTTTAAAAAGATTGCATCCCTAGATCAGTCACAATTGATGATATGGTGCAGCGGTAAGGGAAGGTCTGCGCAACCGAGTAATTTTTTTTGTCCCATTTAATATTTTTATGTGATCTTTTCATCTCAGATTTCAAAATTATTTTCACAATCAGTTTGCAAAAACCTTCTATGAATAAACATTTCCACATGCAGTTCGTAGCACAAACTGGTTGTGACAGCTGGTTCAAACCGGTTGTGAAAATCCTTTTTTCACTTCCCCCTAAACACTGCCGCCTCCTCAAAACCAGATGTAAAAACCACTTCAGAACTGCCTGTGATAATCATTTTGTTGTAGCGACATGTAAATTAAAATGGCTGGAGTAATATGCACCAAGATGCACTTGCTATCTAGCATTAAGCAGCCTAGTTAGATCCCTTTCTGACGAGTAAAGTCATTTAATTAGTCAATCCTGCACCTGGTATATTAACGTAATTTTGTGGTGAGGGTACTGGCTCTAACTAATAAGTTTAACTCATATCCCGAGCTGATTCCAGCCAGATCATTTCTAGGCAGCTAGTACAGGTTTATTGTACAACCATGTCTCATATTTAATTTGATAAAGTTTGGAAATTAAATGATTTAGTAAAACATTCCTTCAAATATCATTTTCTGCAGGATTATGGTACACTAGTGTCGTTGGACACAATACTCACCAAACCTGCTGTGTTCCTGTGCTATGCAGTCAGTATTTGGCCGGGAAGCCATCAGATGTTCCATAAGCAAATATCCAAAGATGTATTTGCCCGAATTTGATGGCAAGGATACAAAACTATTGATTTCTGGTTGTGGGAGTACCTTTGAGATATAAGGGGTGGATTGTTGATGTGGAATAAGGTGGCTAGTATGCAATGGGAGTTGCGGTGCGCTGGTTGCAGTCAGCTGAACGGAGACAGTGTTCTGCATTTTGGGACAATTTTACAAAATAACTTTAGATAGATTTGGCCCTGACCAGCATGAACCACTCATTAAACAACTTTTTTCACATCAAGAAGCTACAATTCATTGTGGATTATGTTCATTGGTTTTCTGAACCAGCTGACCGAGTTTTGCGGAACTAGTCGATCAATTAGATCCTAATAGTTGAGGCGCAATAGTAACAGTGTGTGCTCTTCTTTTATATCCGGACAGCTGATTGAACAAAGGTTGAGAGAGGTGTACTAATATGGCATCAGCCTTCAGAATAGAGGTGTACAGTGAGACAACACGGCTCCATGCCACCACACTGCCTGTCTCGGAAGACATCAGGTAGCATCCATATGCATCCCATGCCTATCCACACCTGGTGCTGAACAACAAGTATCACGCTCAGCTCAATTTGGTGGAATGCTTTCATTTGCAAACAAGGACATGACTTATATGTATACATGGCTGGGTCTATTGTCGTCTGAAGACGCAGAGTTGGTAAATGGCTACATATGTATCATGTAGTGGCATGTGAAAGTTAACAGATGGTTTTAATTTTGCACATCACTATTGAACAACTCCCTCCTGTAATTGTCAACCACCGTAGTTGATAGAAATAAACCATGGAATCCATGTAGTGTGGTCGGTGGTGCATTCTTGCCGTGTGCCCCAGAACCATATCCATATCTTTTGTCCTCTAGTCCATGTGTATTAGGCGATAGCCCAGCACGTTAACTACTTGAGCCATCGCATTCTCAGATAGAAATTGTTTCATGTCCAACCAAGACACATGGAACTGTTTCGTATTGTAATTGGCCCTGTTAGCCATAAGCTTGTCATGGATGTGCGAGTGTGTGTGTGGCGTATGTCACCAGGTTGGCTGCCATCTGCAGTTGCGCTGTGACCATGGCGCGTGTGTGCGGTTAGTCTTGTTCCGGTCTGTCGGATCGAGCTCGAACCAGCAGAGGCGCTGCAGCGGACTCGGTTGGGGTCAGGTGAAGGAGTGGCGTGTGTGTGTTGCAACCTGTTGGGTAGTGGGCGCGTCGTTCGGGTGGAGGAGTCACTCTCCACGATGTCGAGCTCAGTCCACGGGTCATTGTGGAAGAACCAGGTGAGGAGGTTAGCTCCGGGCGTGCCTCGGCTACTTGTACCCCCTGTGCTCCTTCGTGCTGGAGTGCCAGTTCCATTTTGCTTATGAGATAGGCCAAGACACAGGAGCAGTGACTCCACGGCGTTCGTTGCCAAAAAATCTATTGTTCATCGTCTACCTCGGTTTGTCGGCGGGTGAGAGAGCTAGAGTGAGCGAGGCAGTGAGGAAGTAGCTGGAACGCATGTTCCTCGGCGTTCCCAACACTTGATATCAGAGCTAGGTGCCGGAGACATGCTGGTGGTGGCCGGCACGAGGTGGTGTTCATGGCAGCAGATGGCGCAGGCTGGAGTTCGCCGACAGCTACGATGCGTTGAAGCTCCGGGCCGTGTGTCGGTCTGTGGAGGTGCGCGGTGGTGAGGCGAATGTCCGGCTCCATGGCCGGACGAGACGTGCTGTGGGGTCACCAGTTGCGGCGCGTGAGCACTGGTGCGGCCAGCAGCGTGCATGACTGGCGAGGCAGCGAAGGCTGCGGCGCTCACGCTGAGATGCACGCTGCGGGGTTCGTGTCGAGTTTTGTGACCGTGGTGGCAGCCGTGTCGATGACGATGGGAGCAGCAGCATCAACTCCTCCGACGGTGAGTGTGTGGCGGCCATGGAGCCCGAGAAGATGGCATGTGTCGCCGGAGATGGAGAAACGACGTGTGTCGCTGGGACAAGAGGCGTGTGTCGGCGACGAAAAAGGAGGCTGTGGTCGCGTCATGTCGGGAGGCCGTGGCGACATCGACGAAGAGTCGGGGTTGCTGTGAACCGAAGGTGTCACCATGTCAAGCTTAGGGGGGGTGATGGTTAGCCATAAGCTTGTCTTGGATGTGCGAGTGTGTGTGGCGTATGATGCCATGTTGGCTGCGGTCTGCAGTTGACCTGCGACCAAGGCGCGTGTGCGCGTTCAGTCTCGTTCGGGTCTGTCGGATCGAGCTCGAACCAGCAGAGGCGCTGCAGTGGACTCGGTCGGGGTTAGGTGAAGGAGTGGCATGTGTGTCGCGACCTGTTGGGTAGTGGCCGCGTCATTCAGGCGGAGGAGTCGCTCGCCACGACGTCGAGCTCGGTCCACGGGGCATGGAGGAAGAACGGGGATGGAGGTTAGCTCCGGGCGTGCCTCGGCTACTTCACTACTGGAGAAAGTCATATCAGTGCCGGTCACAGGACACGTTAGTGCCGGTCGCTGTGGCCGGCACTAATTGGCCGGCACTAACCGCACGTTAGTGCCGGTCACCTTGACCGGCACTAACGTGCGGCACGTTAGTGCCGGCTGTTATTCCCAACCGGCACTAAGCTGCGCGACGCCATCTCCTGTCCGTTTCCTATTTCTTTTTTTTTTCTCATCTCATCTCACCTCAGTCATTCATTCATCTCTCTCGTTCGTTCGTTCATTCATTCCATATTCACAAATCATAATCCACACAATCACAAAATCATTACCACGCATTTTACAGAATCAAAAGAATAAGATTCATCTAACGTAAACACATATCACAAAACATCTCTTAAGAATCGAAAACACACAAAGCATCTCATAAGAATCGATTCTCATCTCACAAAACACTTCGGTCGTCGCGGCTGCCGCTCGTGCTCCTCCGGCCGGCCGCCAGTCCGCCTGTTCGCCCCTCTGCTCATGGCCGCCGGCCTGCTTGCCCCCAGCCGCCCGCGCCGCCGGCCCTGGTCTGCCTGCTCGCCCTTCCGCTCGCGGCTACCGCCTTCACCGTCGGCCTGAGTTGGAGACAGAGAAAATGTGAGAGTTGGATAAGAGATAGGATAAGGAATGGATGGCTGGCCACGGATAAGAAGGAAGAGAAGATGAGAGAGAAAGAGGTTGTGGCCTGCTCTGTGGCCTGCTCGTCGGCCGGCGCTGTGGCCTGCTCGTCGGCCGGCGGCGCCCTCCCGCGCCCCTGTCAGTCTCGAGCGCCTGAGATGAGAGAAAGAACTGAGGTGAAGTGGAGAGGAATTGAGGGAAGGAAGAAGATAAGGACCGGGGTGTGTGTGGTAGTTGATGAGAGAGAGAATGTGCGTTCCAGAGAACTCATATAAGATAAGAATGAGATCGAGGAGACCTGCAAAGTTTAGTGCAGGCTGGAACTTCCAGCCGGCACTAAACTGCTCGAGCCAAGTTAGTGCCGGCTGGATCCCCTAGCCGGCACTGACTTGGCGTTTGACCGCTGTGCGGTCGGTGCAGACCGTTGCAGGAGCGCACGTTAGTGCCGGCTAGGGGCTCCAGCCAGCACTAACATGACTCCGCGGGCACTGTTTTCTGGAGCCGGCACTAAATGATGACATTAGTGCCGGCTCCAGGCCGACCGGCACTAACGTGCGCCCACCAATATGACTTTCTCCAGTAGTGCTTGTACCCCTTGTGCTCCTTCGTGCGGGAGTGTCGGTTCCATTTTGCTTATGGGATAGGCCGAGATACAGGAGCAGTGGCTCCGCGGGGCTCGTCGCCGAAAAATCTACTATTCATCGTCTACCTCGGTTCGCCGGCGCGTGAGAGAGCTAGAGTGAGTGAGGCAGTGAGGGAGCAGGTGGAACACATGTTCCTGGGCGTTTCCAACAGGCCCCACCCTTACACTCATCTGTGTTTACCAATGCATCCTCCCAGTCTCATTCTAGACAACAAATAATGATCAAGATGTATAAAGGGCTTTACTATGGTTCTACAGGCCAGTAATACAAATGCTGTGGGAGGGACATGATAGTTTAAGTTTGTAAATTTCATGGAAACTACCCACTCTCTAATAATTTGTTTAAAAAGAAACACTGGAATGGTTATCTTTTGCCTCATAACTGGTGAGCTGGTTGGAAAGAACAATGTGTCAGTTCCTAATTAGCGAGCAAGGACAGATCATAAATCCATTACCATTAAGAGTAATAAAAATAAAACATAATTCAAACATGTACACCATCTAGCGGTTTAGTCTTGTATTTGTAAGTATATATAGTTGAATTAAATTCTACTTTCTCGTTTTAAACATCAATGCTTCCTTATTTCTGTATTGAGCACCGCTTTCATGAATCTGTCAATATGACTTCGAGCTTTTAAACAGCAATATAATAGTGCAAGGTTGACAGCAAGATGCTGACTCACGGATGGATATATCTCAACAATCTTTTGTACATGGAGCACACATGTGCGAACACTGCTACAATATAATTTTTTTTGATACACCCCTCACTCATGAACCATTCTTCAGAGCATGTAGTCCTACATCACGTGCTCGACATGTCGTGGCCTTGACAATATTGTCCAACGTTTAGCAAGATAATTCATGTTTGTCACCTCATCTTGGTTTTCTGATGCACCCCAATCTCAAACTAGCCTATTTTCAAGAATATATTGTACAGCCAGCTACAGTAGCTTGACAACCAACAGTCATATCAAGGTGTCGAAAGGGCTTTACCACAATTCTTGTATTGAGGCTCGTGGCTGTGATATATATGTTGTGGGCTGGGCATGCACATATTTTTGGCTGCCCTGACTGCATGCTGTGCTTGGCTATTACTACAGATCGTGGCTGCTTAAAGCGAAGAAAATTACCGGCAGTTCTGTGGCCTATATGGCCTGTATAGTGGACGAATCCTTGTCAATTTTATTGTCAGCATTTATGAAGCTACACAGACTGATACCAAGGCCTGCACCGCTGTTCTCAACGAGGATGATGCAAGAAAACATGACTTTCACTTTCGAAATAAAGGATCACCTATCTCATTAATAGTTTTGTCACCACATTTCTTAATCAAAAGATGCCCAGAACGTTTACTAAACACCTACTTGTCATATGATGCTAGTAAATTCGAAGCTCGATGTTATATAGTTCTGTTCTTGTTCATCACAAACCTTTCAATTTAACAGATGTGGGTCAGCTTCTATGTGTATCTATGACCAGTTGAAAATGCAATCTTTTCCATCATCTGCCCTAATAGTTACCCTAGTCCTTGTTCATTTTTCATCTGCTCGGAATGTTTTTGTGTAGAAGATTGAGTAAGGAACACACACATTACAAAAAATATGTGACAAGTGGGTGTCTAAGTTAAGTGCCGAAAAGCTTGTTTCCATAAACATAATTTCTATTTTTTAGGAGGAAATATTAATTGACAAGGTCATGCAGCTGATGAGGCGCTCTTCTCATGGTATCCTGGCAAACATTCCAGCACAATCATTCACCAGACCTCGAAACATTGGTGATGGCCTGTGGGAGAACCTTCGCAAAGACTGCTAGACAAACATTGTATGCGCAGAAATGTGGATCTATCCATGATACTTCCCATTCTCAAATATACAACTAATGTTATGGTGTGAGCAGCAGCGTCAAATATATTTATTGTCTATTCTGCTTTAACAAGTACAGTAAAGGAGAAAATGAGTTGACTTCACTGTAATACCAGTTTACCTTACCAGCATTTAAGGAGCCCTGCCTCATTGTCTTCCCGGCCAAAATTAAATGAACTGACCAGTAAATCATAGATGAGGTAAATAACTGCCTCTGCTACATTTTTTTATCCCTTTTTCTTTACTAGGGCTCCTAATTTTTATCCACCACTCACTGTCGGCATCACCGGGAAGTCCTCCTGGTATGGGAGGTGGTGCAAGCCGACCATGTACCATAGAACATTGTCCTCGTCCTTAATCCTTCTGTTCCTCTTGCTCCAGGCTGCCAAGTTATCATCTCCTGTGCTCTAATCGGCGTATATCCCGGACACCCACTTGTCTGACTTGTTGTATGGAGTCACCCACACCTGCTTCTTGGTGTTACTGGCACGTTGCTGTGGGTAGTGATCATTAAGGGTGGGCATTCGTTAAAAACCGACAGTTCGGTTCGGTTTGTTCGGTGTTCCAAAAGTTCGGTGTGGAACAATCAGAAACCGAATGGTTCATGATAGAATGAAAAACCAAGCAGTTCGGGGTCGGTGCTTTTGGTTTGGTTTTTGGTTTTTACCCAAGAAATCCGATTCATTGCCGTGAAGCATGGAGAAGGCACCGAGATTGCCCTAGAGGCGACGAATCCGCACACATACCTGTCAACCTCAAGCGTCGTGACGCTCTCAAATGGCGGATCAATGGAGGAGGCATACTCCAACCATCCGAGTCACCAGCAGCCTCAGCCCCAAGTGCAGAACTCCTCCGGCCCTCCAGCTTGGCTCGCGCCTGGGCGGCCATGCTTGCGGCCGTGCCTGGGTGGGGATGTGGTTGTGGCACGTCGCTTGTTGGCTGGGCGTCGAGCTTGTATTGCCGCCGCCAGATGCACCGAGACGAGGAGGCCGTGAGTTAGATGAGGCAAGGCAGGGCGCAGGGGCAGATGGTAGTCAAGGACTGGGCCGGATGGAGGCTTTTGTTTTCATGTTTTTACTGCTTCGTTGGGGCTAAGGTGGGCCAAGGTGGTGGTGGATGCTTGCATTAGATGAACTAGGCCGTATATGCTACGTACGAGGGAGTTCGGTGTTTGCTCGATTTTTCGGTACATGAACCGTAGAAACCGACACCGATACTGTAGACCAAATTCTTAAAAAACAAGCACCGAAGCTTACACCGAAGACCAAAAAGGTTCGGCTCGGATCGGTTCGGTTGTTGGTTCTTGGTGAAAAAGTGCTCACCCCTCGTAATCATCTGCCAGCAGCGAGATTGCCGTCACCCGTCGCACCTGCCAGAACTAGCCGATACCCGACCTCATTGCCGACCTTTGTGAATTGAATAAAATCCTAACGAACTCCAATTATATCCTAGAAATCTATTAAAGCCTTAATAAATCCTAGAAAATCCATTAATTGTTTCTAAAACTTATTGTGATGAAAATTAGAGTGTTACATATCCACATTGTTTAATCCGGAAGCCATCTGTGTATTTTTAGGAGAAATAGAGGCTGTGATATAATAATAATGTGTCCCCTAAATTTTTCCTATACCTTCGTAAAAAAAAAGTTCAAGGCCAAATTCAAATGTGAATAACTGCTCAATTATAACAATTAATCGAGGAAGCCTATCACAATTCAAGTTATGCAAAATAACACTACATATGCTTTCTCACTAGAGCATTTTTTGGCCTAAGTTTCATCCCATTTTATTAGTGTTGATCAAAATGTTAATTTACATACAGCTATATTGTGTCTTGTAACTACTTGTGTTCATTTTCTATTGCAAATCTTGAGAAATCTATGCAAGAGATTTCCTTCAGATGTCATTTGGGTGACAACCACCTTACCTGCTCTGATACGGAAGGACAAGTTAATATCTTGCTCTGATAAGCCATCACATGAACATATAAGGACACCAAATGGATGTTTGAAGGAGTGTAACCTTTTTATATATAAACTTGGACAAGCTAATATCTTGCTAACTAAATCAACGTGAAGTTTCTTTGCTTCGCTCGAAAGTTGACTTTATTGTAGTTAGTTTTTCCAAGTCATTTGCAGAAAAAAAAAATAAAACTCTGGGGAAAACAAATTAAAGCTGTATCTGAGAACATATCAAACTAAATTTCAGCCCTCCAGTCTGCTACCTTAATACATTGATCGGATGTGTTGGGAAGATGGCAGATTGTCAAATGAACAACAGTTCTTGGATTCTAGAAGAAATCTGATAATACAAGTTGTTGTCCTTGTCCATGATCACTGTGAAATAATATAGTAAGGCAAGTTGTTGTCCAGAGGATTTATCCTGCAGTCTGTTTGACTCTTTGACAAGCAAGTTGGCAAATTGCTGTGCATGACAATTAATTAACATACATTGTCTTTGAATGACGACATAGCATCACACTTTGTTGAAAACTCTACTTGGAATGGGTAGTGCAAGGTGCAAAGACTCTACACACAAGGGTTTAGATACCTCAGTGGATTTTTTTGTGATGTAGTATACTACATATAAGTTGTTATACGGAAGTTTCAATTTTTTCAATTGATTTGCTACCATTTATTTATTTAATCATTTTTTTGGATTAAAAAATAATTTTTTCTAATGGGTAGGACATAGGCCCACAGTACAAATGATTTTTCTTTTTTGTTTGGGAAATGAATGCATGAAATTTATTGCAGCCAGGGGACGGGACCGGCTGCGTTCCCATCGCATCATGGGGACAGATGAGTACCCTGGCGCGGGGCGTTGCCGGCGGAGTTGTCGGCCGCGGCCACAACTGACAACTGACCGTTTTATACATCTATTTGTGTGCTGGTGGGTGATGTCAACGTTCGCCAGCACAATATTTTTATTTCTTCATGAGCTAAAATAGTCACTAATATGCCATTAGCTACATGTATCATACATAATGTTTTTGAGAATATGGAACATTTATATTTTGGTAGATCGTGCGCTTGTGTTCCTCATTTCAAGAAAACTAATGGAAGCTTGTCATTCTTTATGGTAAGCAGAGGGACCTGTTGTGTTTCCTCCGAAGTGGAGTAGGAAAATCACCAATAGAACAATTAGTTCTCCCCATGCCATATAAGTAATAGTTCTCCCCATGTATGGTCGCTCAACAAAAATAATGGTATCTGATGTTAACAGCATATATAGCTGATGTAAACATTATGTAGTTAACCGAGAAGCAATGTTGCAAGTAATGGTCGTGTTATATGAAATAGATAGAAGAAGAAAATCCAGCCGAATGCTGACCAAGGAGTGTAGGGATCTTTATCATTGTTCCTGGCACCAGATTGGGCTCCATCTCCATGTTTGTTGCTCAGGTTCTCTGTTTCAACTTGACCGGCACAGCATCGCGCAGTAGTTCAGATCCGGGCTTTCGACATCCTCAGAATCTCTGCTCGGATTCTTTGTTGCGAGCAAGTACTATCCCCAGCATGTTGATGAATCATTTAGGAACCAGTCAACTTGGGTCACACAACATCACAACTCGTAGGTAGTGACTTCAATCCCAATGCATCCCATGCCCAAATGACCCTATTTTTGATGCGAGCATGATAATCTAAATTGGTAAAACATTTTTTTCTGAATCGATAACTCCATGAATGGGTCCATGTTATAATACTGAGGAGAATGGATTTTTCTATATGCTCTTGCATTAGAAAGCCAGCAGACGCCTTTGTAACACGCACCAGTGATTCAGGACACTACCAGAGAACTCTCTATCCATCCTCCCTAATCGGTCACGGTTGGATTGGACCCGGTCCTATGCCTTTATAAAACACTAGTTTGGTGCACTGTAACAGATGCCTTTATAACACGCCAGTTTCGTAACAGATGCCTTTGCATGTCTGGGATAGTGGTGGTAAAAAAAAAAAATTTCTCTAAGAAATGAACAAACAACTTCAATATAATCTCAGTTTCTGTCCCAGCAAGATAAGGAATTAAAGTTGCCGAGATTCTGCTGGATAGCGAAAGTGATTATCAGTTTATCACGGTTAGATTATTGCTGGTGAAAAACAATTAGGTGTCCAAACAGGGTAGACTGATGCTCAATGTTTTGATACAAGACCGTGATTACTTCCGTGGGCCGGGTCTCTTAATTTTTGATTTCAAGGATGTATATATGTTGTACCATCAAGATGCCATAGACCTCTCATTGATGAGCTACTGGGTTGTGTAAGTTTGTTTCACTGATCTATTCTCGCAATACTTGCTTCCTTAATTACAATTTGCAACAATAACAATCTATTCTTGTCATGTAGGATGGAGATCCATACACTACTACAGCAGGAGCATCACAGGCGGTTCGGTTGCCCACATCACAGGCGGTTTTCAAAAGTGGCGCTGGTTAAGTGGCGCTGATAATCCCTTTTTCACAGTCGGTTTTTAACCGGCTGTGAAAATCGATTTTCACAGCCGGTTTACGTTATGAACCGGCTGTGAAAATCAGTTTCACAGCCGGTTTTGAACCTTCGAAACCTGCTGCGTCAGGCGTTATCACAGCCGGTTTTTTGCCAAAAAAACCGGCTGTGAAAGTGCCTTTTCACAGCCGGTTTTCTTCCAACCAAAACCGGCTGTGAAAGGGCATTTTCACAGCCGGTTTTCTGCAAATCAAAACCGGCTGTGAAACTCTTTTTCACAGCCGGTTTGAACCGGCTGTGATATGTTTTTCCAGAATAAAAAAATAATTAAAATGTCTCAATTTTCACAGCACAATAATTCACAAATATATAATGCATTCACAATTCATCACCAAAAAAAATCAAATCTGAAATTCATATATAATTCACAGAATTTTTCTATAAATCACAGAATGCATATATAATTCGCTGCATTCACAAATACACATATAATTCACATAATCTCACCTGCACAAACAGAGCACACTAGCATATACAATGCTACTAGTAATCTACTCAGCCACTAATGCATGATTTATTAGGCTTACTGACATGAACAAGGACTGTAAACATTTTCTCCTAATACACGCTACTATAAGCAATCACACATGCCTGCGGTTAAACCAAGCCTCTGCTTTGATTGTTCCTCATCATTGTTCTAGCCCTCACTCTTTCAGTTTCAGTAAATGGCTCGTCTGTACATGCATAGAAAAAATTAACAGTGAGCTTGGACAGATCATTTTTTGAGGTTCAGTTTTCATTTCATTCAAAAATAATAAATGGCTCGTCTGTACATGCATAGAAAAAATTAACAGTGAGCTTGGACAGATCATTTTTTGAGGTTCAGTTTTCATTTCATTCAAAAATAGGCCCAAGCTGCTCTAGCACCGCAAGCAAGGCCATGTCCTAGACAACATGTCTACTGCAAAAGCAAGAACAAAATGAAATGGAGCAAAGTAAACTAGCAGATAAATACAGACTTGTAGGGTAATAAGCAATCAGTAAGCATGCCAATGGCATGTCATACAACTACGAAACAATGAGACAGTACATGCATATTGCCAATAGTATTCAAGGCTATTACATTAATAGTTCAAAAATTGTGGGGGAAAAAGAAAAATAAAATAGAAAAATGTATGGAATAATGTATCATACAAATCCGCTATGAATCCGCTATGAATAAGATGCTTTTTACAAAACGTACATATTGTTAACTTGTGCATTTTCAGACATCATTGAATAATGTATGGAATCCTTGTCCTCGAGTCTATCACCATAATACTAAACATGAAGAATTTATGTGCACAGATCAGTCAGTAAAAATTTTAAGCTTGCTCAGAAGATCAAATGAACCAACACAACTGAAAAAGGGTCACTCAAATTTGGCGACTTTGGTGGGAATATTTATGCTCCTACGAAAATAAATAAATTGTACTGCTCGAGCGATCAACAAATGAGACTAATGCTACAGCCAGTGACTTCGTGATTTAACTAACCTATACACAGGTCCCTGATGTGTGAATAGAAGAAGAAAATCCAGAAAAATCGAACTAGTCTTATACCAAATCACGGGGAGATGCAATACTTACTAAACTTGTGGAAAGACATGCTGCTACGTGCCCTTTTCCTAGCAGCCAAATTACATCTACATTGTCTTCCAAAGAATCACAGAGCAAATATTGGTGAAATCACAAGACAAGGAAACAAGACGCTAACCAAAGAAACATTGATGCATACACTGATTCCACACATACTACCCTCTTAAACTACAGAATGAACCTGAAACACTAGCAAACTATGCAGCACGGATACGGATACGTGTATCGGTATCGGAAGGATACGGATACGCGGATACTTCATTTTCTCAAATAACCCGATACGTGGATACGTTTTAAATTTTTTTAATAAAAATGTAATAATGCATAATAATTAATAAATTACAAATTCAGTAAATTAAGGTCCATAATTCAACAATAATTAAACATAGAAGTTGTTCTGGTTTCTGTGGTCACAGATCCTAAACCAGCAGCACTAGCCCCAGCATTAGTGCTAGCACTAGCAGTAGCATTACCAGCACCAGCATTAGACGCCATGGACAGAATCTAGATAAAAGGACTAATCAGTAATCACTATCAGGAAGGGAAAGTGGGGATTGGAGATAGGAACACTGGAGCAGAGCAGAGCAGATCGAGAAGAAAGGGAACAGGGAAAGGGAAGAAACTCACGGCGGCAGGCGGCAACCGGCACCGGCAG
>CM014271.1:69563026-69612470 GCA_004135705.1 Alloteropsis semialata | reverse complement strand
GGATGAATGAACGTTCGAGCGGTGCTCTTCACAGCTGCATCAACGTATGAAACGGTGGCTGCGCGTGGGTATAGGGTGAAACCACCAACGGACAGGATGAATGGGCTTTCGTATGGTGATGCTTTTCTGTAGGGTCATAGTATAATACTGTGAGTTAGGAAACTTAAGCATTCGAAATTCACACTCCCCATAATGCCCTGTTTCGAATCATACTTGCAACATCATACATATTTAAGCGAGATAGCACGAAACTCAAGTTCATAGTTATATTTACAAAGTTCATAATTATATTTACAAAGTTTGACGACCAGAGAACGCCTGGGGCATGTCTCACATCTTGCTGACGGCGTAACTCACACCGCTGCTGAAGTTCCGTGTCCAGAGGTCGAACTCATGACGGATGCGGCACTGCAGGCTGCAGTACAGGATGATATGCGTCCCATCCGCCCAGCGCCTGCAGTGCGACCATGTGCAGACGTGAGGATCCTGTGGGATCAGGTCTGTGTCGTCGTCGCGGTGAAGAAGACACAACTCGAACGCAAGGCGGTGGAGGTCCTGCCTGGCATTGTAGCGCAGCAGCGCCAGGCCGCGGTTCTCCCACCGGCCATGCGGGGGCGACGGGCCGCCGCTGATGCCATGGAGCACCGCCAGTGCATCAGGGTCCGCGAGGTTGCTACGGTACTGCAGCATCGCCAAGAAGTAAGCCGCACAATATTCCCCAATGCCAGCGGCCTTCTTGACTTGCTGCATTTCGTCGCTCCGCTGGCGGCGCAACAAAAGCTCCAACCCATCGTAGTATACGGCCCCCGGATTTTCGGCCTTGAGAAACCATTCACAATAATATACGGTGCGACATATTTTACGCGGGCAGGAAGAACGTATGTTGAAGCGGTGGCTCGAAAAAGCGTTACACATTCGTCCGCTCCGAGCAGTTTACCGGCAGCGGATGAAACTGTGCTGGCACGTGAAGATGGTGCCTGAGTCCACCGGATGAAGGTCTGTTCGAGCGGTCCTCTTCATAGTGGCATCACCGGACGAAACCGTTGCTGCAATGAGCTTTGAAGCAATTAAGGATCAAGTCCTGGAGGTGTTTGATTATATTTGCGTCGTGGGGAGCCCAGTATGCACCAGAGATTCAAAGTACCAAGCTTGTGTCTCTTTCTAGAAGCCACATGATTGGCATGATTGGCCCTTACCTACGTTGTTCGAGGTTTATAGTAGTGCGTATGACCGTGTAGCAACGTCAAGCGCACTAAATCATGCTCTACTTTATTTTAATGAAGTTCTAGGCTTCACGATCAGAGACCTAAACTATGTTGGATTACTAAGGGCGCGAAGCAGTGTAAGAAATGTGTATCATTGATGTACCTTTATCCTTTTCGTATGGATTTGAACTTGTCTTTAGCATTGATGTAAGAACCTGTGAGACTTGTTATATATATTTCATTGCATATACTTTGTTCTCTGAATGTTGGATGTGAATGGTCCCACTCGCCCTGACTGCGATAGAAATAGGAATGCAAATAGATATTACAATGGAAGCCAAATAAACAAGATAAAAATAACTACATAGAGAGAGTTGCACACTCGAGTTAGACCAGTAATCATCGAAAATAACTCAAGAAACATAGCTAGAAGCAAGGAAATAGACAAGAGACTCAAAGAAGGATGTGGTGGACGAGTTAGATCGGAAACAATGTCACAGTTTCATCAGGTGGTCGGTGTTTAGCACGGAGCGTTTTAATGGCCGTTCATCCTGTGGTGCCTTAGCTTGCACTAGCACACAGGGTGATGCCGTGATCGTTGGGTCTGTATTACGCTTCTAGCACCGAATAAATGTGTCGGCTGTGTAGCGCTGCAGCCTTCATCCTTAGATCACACAGGATGGACACAGGTTCGAAAGGTGACTTCTGTTGTAGGCCGACCGGATGAATGGGTGGCTGAAGTGACGTCGGCCAACTCCGCGCGCGGCACCAAATGAAGAGACATTGGTCCGCTGTGTTCTGTTATTCCTGGACCGGTTCAAACTGTGCCAAAGGGAAGTCGGACCCAGCTACTGTCGTGACCACCGAATGAATGGACATTCATCTGGTGCTTTCTACTGTGGGCTCACCGTATAAAACTGTCATTTATGCAACATCGCAGTCAACTATGTTCACGCCACCATAATAAGTTGATATAGTAATGTGAAGAAGTCCCCGTTCATACCCTCTGAGGCAATCAATCCTTACAATACACATGCATACAAATTGAAATTTGAACAGAAGGTAATATACATTTCAACTCTAGCCGGTGACAATTCTTGGTTCTCCATCATTCCGTGCCCAAGGCTTTTCGCCCCTTTTTATGCTTGCTTCTACATTCTGTATCTTCTCTGGTAGATCTTGGAAGAGGTTCATTTCTTCGAACTGATTGTATTGTTCGATGTCCTCAACTCCGTCAGCTCCTATAATAGCTTGTTTTCCTGGGATCACAGTGTGCTTCTGTTTTTTAGAAGGGTCGATTACATAAAAAACCTGTGCAACTTGTGAAGCAAGTATCCAAGGGTCATCTTTGTATCCAATATTTTGGAGGTCAACAATTGTTAGTCCATAGTTGTCCACCTCAACACCTCTTGGGTGGTTCCCCCATCTACACCGAAAGACGGGGAACCTAATATTACAACCATAGTCTAGTTCCCATATATCATCTATGATGCCATAATATGTGATGTTTTGGCCGGTATTTCCATCTAAGGCTTGTGTGCGAACACCACTATTTTGAGACACGCTTTTCTTGTCTTTTTTGGCAGTATAAAATATGTAGCCATTAATATCATAACCTTGCCATGATGTAACCTGAGCGGATGGTCCTGATGCCAATCTTTTGATTGTTTTTTCTTCTATGGTTTCCCCATCTGGTATGTCCTGTTCCTTGAACCAATCGACGAATCAACGCTTGTGCTCCTTCATGATCCAATCTTGTGAGCGGCCATGACTTTCTGCTCTTACAACATCTAGGTGTCTTTGGATGAATGGTCCCATTAGTGTGATGCATTGCAGGACACTGTAATGTGCTAGTTTTATCTCATTCATGTCCTTGTCGATGAATGTTTTCCTCCCCACTATGCCGATACCATCCAATCTTCCATGATGAAGTGATGCTGGTAAACCAATCCCCAAATTATCTTTTAGATAAGCCAGGCAGCACTCGATGACTTCTTCAGTACTATATCCCTCTATCATGCTTCCCTTAGGGTTTGCACGATTCAGTACGTATCGGTTCAAGATTGACAAGAAACGCTCGTATGCCCACATTTCGTGTAAGTATAGGGGACCCAGTGCCCTTATCTGATCTACCATGTGAATCATGAGGTGTTCTGTGATGTCAAAAAATTGTGGAGGAAAGCACATCTCAAGCTGCACCATGGTCTCCCTGACAAAAACCTGCAGATCGTCCAATTCGTCTTTGACAATCACCTTCTGAGAAATTCTGTCGAAGAAGTAACACAACCGAGTGATCACCATCTTTACGTATACTGGCTTGATCGCCCTGATTGCAATTGCAAGGAACACAGTCAGCATAACATGGCAATTGTGACAATTGTATCCAGTAAACGAGAGATCTTTCATCGACACTAGTTTCTTGATGTTGGATGAGTAACGACTCGGCACTCTGATACCCCGTAAACACTGACATACTGCCCTCTTCTCAGCCAATGTTAAGTTGTAGCTAGCCGCGGGAAGTTTATATCTTCCATTCCCCACATCTATAGGGTGAAGATCATCTCTAATGTTCATAGCTACCAAGTCCTGGCGCGACTTCAGGTTATCCTTTGAATCCAGTAAGAGCCCAATCATGTTACCGAACACATTCTTCTTCATGTGCATACCATCTATGGCATGGCGGACCTCGAGGTCCTCCCAATACGGTAAGTACTTGAAGAAAATTGACTTCTTCTTAAACGGCACGGCATCCTTAGGTGCCTTATCTCTTTTTTTCGGCTTTCCGTCTTTTGTCATCTTCCCATATTCAACCTCGATGTCCTTGACCATCTGAAAAACTGCGTGTCCGTCTTGTTTTGCAGGAGCAGGACCTATCACAGCGTCGCCTCCAAAAAATTGATGGAACTTCTTACCTCGGTACTTGTGTTCCTCCTCTAAGAAGCGTCTGTACCTCAGGAAAACTCCCTTTCTAGTTCCATCGAGGAAATACCAAGCGGTTTCATCGTCCAAGCATACACTGCATGCCGTCTTTCCTTTGACCTGCCCTGAAAGCACAAACAACGCCTGGTAATCGTTGATGGTAACGAAGATCATAGCTCTTAGGGTGAATTCTTGCTGTGTAAAACCATCAATCATCTTGATACCGTTGTTCCATAAATTTGCCATCTCTTCCAATAGAGGCTCAAGAAAAATATCAATATCTATGCCTGGATGCTTTGGGCCTTGTATAAGTATGCATAGGAAAAGATACTTTCGCTTCTGGCACAACCATGTAGGTATGTTGAACATGCTCAAGACAACTGGCCATGTGCTGTGTGTGCTCATCCTTTGACCAAATGGATTCATTCCATCCGTACTCAAAGCAAACCGAACATTTCTTGGATCTTTTGCAAATTCTTTATGCTTCTCGTCGAATTTCTGCCACTGGCTAGCGTCGGCTGGATGGCGAATCTTTCCGTCTCCCTTCCTGCGCTTATCAGAATCCCACCATCGCATCAGTTCAGCGTCGTTTGGGTTTGAGAACAGACGCCTCAGGCGATCGGGCACAGGGAGGTACCACACGACCAAGGAGGGAATTTTCCTCTGCTTCCCATCATCATCAACTCCTACACAAGTGTCAGGTTCCTCATTACAAGCAACACTACCCCTCCTCTTTCTTTTATTCCCGTCTGTTTGAACTATGTCCTCGCCCCCACAATAGCTAGCATTGTTTTTGTACCGTTTTGCACCACATACCGGGCATTTGTCCAAATTTTTGAATGCATCCCCTCGGTACAATATACAATGATTTGGACAAGCATGAATTCTTTCCACACCCATCGTGAAGGGACTGATAAGCTTCTTTGCTCGATAAGTGTTCTTCGGTACTTTATTAGGCTTTGGAAGCAACCATGCTAAGATACGAAGGAGATCATTGAAACTAACGTCGGACCAACCATATTTAGCCTTTAGAATCAACAGCTCGAGTATGAAGCGAAGCACGGTCCAGTGTCTCGGACAACCCTTTGAACGCTCGTACACAGTTTCCTGAGCTGCCTTTTTCAACGACTCTTGTGTGCCTTTCACACTGCCAACTAATAGTTCATCTTCGGTATGATGCAACAACTGGCCCAAGAAATCGCTGTCATCAAATTCATCGCCACTACTGCCGCCATCACCACCTTCATCCCCAACAATGTCCTTAGCACCTTCATCCCCAGCAATGTCCACACCACCACCGACTCCATCACCACCACTTTCAACACCATCACTTCCGTCATCCTTGAAACCATAATCTTCATCATAACCGTCAAAGTATCTGTTGACAGCTTCAGGGTCTCGCCAGATGTCTTGCAACTGGTCCACAGCGTCGGTATCCTTCTTCTCACCATGGTATGTCCATAATGTGTACTCCTTCACGAAACCATGAACCAGCACATGTGATCGGATTGTAACCAAGTCGTTGAAAACACAATGGTTTTGGCACATTCGGCAGGGGCAACGCATATCTTTGGTCCTCTCATCCATTGCATGATTCTCTACGACTTTAAGAAACTTGTCAAGCTCTCGGCGAAAATATTCACCATGCCTCGATATATTGTACATCCATGTCGACCGATCCATCTTGTAACCTTTAAAATTTCCATTAACAAAATAAGTCAATAAAAAATAACACATATCCATGAACAAAAAAATATAAGACATTATACGAGGCTAACGTTGAAAATGTAACAAAAAGAAAAGAAATGCACGCTTATTGTAAAAAAGATAAATCTTCTTGTCTCTCCTCCATGGTTTTACCAATTTCCCCATCCATGAATGAGGCTAAAGAGTCAAAACCGAGGCAAATTAATGGGAGAATCATCTTCCCCTACTTCACTAACCTAGTTCCATCCAAAAGGTTGAGCTTAATTGGGGTCTAATCGGCCAAGTACTATCTAGATCTAGCTAGAGGTGGAGATCTAATTGAGCCATAATCAATGCAATAAGCTTAAGAATAGTCATAGGATAAGCATCAACTCACCTTCTAATGAGGGGACAAACCTTCCCCTTGTCCACCACTTTTTTTTTGGAAATTTGGGCAGCACCTCCCCCTCTTTTTTCGGTCTGGAGTGCACTTGGCGGGTTGGGGAAGAAGGCCTCTCGGTTTTTGTACAGAGCAGAATTTCTAGGGGCGGGTCATGGCGCGAGCCGCTCCTGATAATGAGTTTCAGGGGTGGTTCATAGCATGGGCCGCCTCTGGAAAGAACAGCTTTACAGGGGCGGTTGATGCCAATGCCCGATCCTGAAAACGCTATTTACAGGGGCGGTTCATGGGGCGAGCCGCCCCTGAAAATGAGTTTCCAGGGGCGGGTCATGGCATGGGCCGCCCCTGGAAAGGGTACCATTTGCAGGGGCGGGCCATCCCATCGCCCGCCCCTGGAAAGTTCTATTTACAGGGGCGGGTCATGGGGCCACCCGCCCCTGCAAAAATGTACCCTTTCCAGGGGCGGCCCATCCCATCGCCCGCCCCTGGAAAGTTCTATTTACAGGGGCGGGTCATGGGGCCACCCGCCCCTGCAAAAATTTTCTGTTTCCAGAGGCGGCACATGGCGTCACCCGCCCCTGTAAATCGTTCTGTAGGGGCGGCCCTTAGCTACAGTGTCGATCTCGCTTTTGTAGGGGTGCGTCGCCTTTTAGTCCGCCCCTAAAAAAACCCCTGGCTCTTACAAATGTTTTCTGTAGTAGTGTCAGCCCTGACCTACTAAAGCAATATTGTTATTCGTGGTTCAAAATTTTATAAGTGACTCATATTTTCCACATCTCAAAAAATTATGCATCCCTTCAGAATGGTATAGTCCATCTTATAGGCAAGTTCTGATTCATAGTGTGACTCCACAAAAGAAAATGAAGAGTGTAGATATTGCCACATTTTAGGCTCCTGTAATCTAATTACTGGAACAAAAATACCCCATTTTCATATAGGAGAAGTACAAATAACAAAATCAGAGGAAAGGTTAGGAGAGAATGTGTTTTTTGATCAAAGGATTCAAGAATAATTCGTTTCCTATGGAATACTGCTGCAGGCTTGTGATTTCATAGGAAAAAAAGAATCCAATTCAAGTCCTTGGCTTCCTTGCTAACTGTAATTAACCAACCTTACTCTTACTATTGTTCCTATAACATACTATTTGTTTGGTGCTCTCTGCGTCTCCTCATTCCACTGCCTTCCAAATATTCCCAACTTCCTGACCAAGCCTCAGTGACATTTCACCCTGCTTGACTCCCTTCTAATCCTGATTGTCTTTTACCCCTCCCTGTGATTCAGCATGTAATGTTGATCATGTGGTGGTCGGACTCGCACGGGCGGCATTGAGCCAAGACTTGGGTACTGGCGCCCTGAAAAAAGATGGTTCTTGGTCCTTCATGCCTCCCATTTCTACTTACAGTTAACGTGTCCAGTATCACCAAGACTGTTAGCATCCTACCTGGGAGAAGCATCAAAATCTTCAGCTATTCCTTTTTAAACACCCGGGTTTTAGTATACCTGCACAAACTTATCTGCGAATTTATAGCTGAGTTATTACATTAGGTAATAAGTTGTTTGATCCTCTGGACTTTGAAGAGTTATTACACGCTTAGCAAAAGCTGCACGGCGCCCCTTTTCCCATGACCAAAGAGCGTCAATGTCAAATGTTAATGCAAACATCAGTGTCAACATTGGATGTTAATGCAATCATCAATGTCATCATCAGCACCCAGGCGCTAGGTCTTTAGTAGCAAATTGCTGTGAAACCATTTTAACTTCAGTTACAAATTCGAGATGTCGATGACAATTAGTCAGTGCTTCCATTAAGCACAGACAAAAACATTTTCTTTTGTCAGATTTTGTTACTCTTTGCATTGCATGCACAACTGATAAAAATCCATCAAATTTCAGGACATAAGCCCAACTATATTGCATCCAAATTCGCAACTCTCAGAACATGCCTGGCAGCAAGATGCTTGGTAAAGCACGGCAGTGGAAGACTTGTTCGGTAAGAACAATTGTTCCTGGTGCATGCCCAGGTATTGCATCTACCTGTCTGTCCTTGCCAGTTTCATGACTAGAGACACGTATTGATTGGCTGTAAGATCCCAAAATTAAAAAAAAATGTAGTATGTTGACCAAGTTAATTAGAGTCGGTAAAAAGTTGACTTTTTTTGAACCGTAGATCCTATGGACGATCGGAGAACATGGATGCGTAGAGTTTGTCGAGACGAATCCGTTTTGCTATTCATACATCCTATTTGCTGCTGGGGGAAAGACCCAGCCCATGCACATGGCCCAAGGGTCTTTTTGTAATTTTTGATCCCACCAAGGGTTGAAAGGAACACTGCCTCCCCTCCCATCTATAAATAGGACCCAAGAGGTCACCAAGAGGGGATCCTTTTTTGCCTCTCCTCACTTTGCTTGCTCCAGTTGCCTTCCTCTCTCCCTCTCTCTCCTCTCTCTTGTTGGGGGATCCAAAATCCCCAACAGTGGTGCCGTCAGTAGGGAGCGAAAAAAAATCTAATCTGGGGAGAGAATCGGTTAGGAACAGGGAGCCAATTTATCTTCCTTTAGATCCAGCACAAATCGGGTAACCATGCGTCTCTTCCGTTGAATCTAAGCGAGGAGATGCGAGGTTGTGTGCTTCGTCCTTGCGCGACCCGCGACATAAGCTACACCACCATTTTCTTCGCCCCCGTTTGGCCCCATCACGCGTAGAAGCGAGCTATGTCGAGTGCGAGGAGAAGAGCCAAGTGCACAGCCTAGCCACGAGGCACCCCTCCGCGCATGCGGTGAAGCGTTGGGAGCGAAGACCCCTTCGCGCCTTCGCGGGACAACGCCGGACGAGAAGACCCCTTCGCGACCGCTGCGGAGAGAAGCCTAGCGCGCAACGAAGGGCGCGAATGTCGCGCGAGCCCTCCGCCCGACGCGAAGGCCCCCTCGCGGGGCGGCGGGGCGCCGCCAGGCGAGAAGCCTGCAGAGCGGGGCGCACAGATCCCCTTTCACCTTGGCCAAGCACCGAGAATGCAGGCAAGAAGTTTCTTTTTCTCTCTCTCCAATTAACTGAAAAATACATGCTGCGGAGGATCTGTACCAGGTTCCCTACCGTGGTCCGTGGAGTTGCACTAACCAACAAGGTTTATGCTTACTTTTAATCCTAGCAACTAATAAATCTCTCATATCTCGAGCTAGTTACAGTGACAGCATATAGGGAGCATAATTCTGCAATATTTCTTTCAATCAATTAGCAATCAACGGTCCAGATGAAGCAGCCTTGAATTGATATTAAAATTGATAAGATCCTAGATAATTTCAATTAAATCCTAGAAATTTATTTATGCCTTAAATAAATCCTAGACAATTCAGAAAATGTTTCTAAAATTTCTTGTGATGAAAAGTAGGGTGTTACAACCTACCCCCCTTAAAATGAATCTTGTCCTCGAGATTCGGATGGATCGGCAAAGAGGTGGGGAAATTCTGCCTTCAATTCATCTTCTCTTTCCCATGTAGCTTCATCTTCTGCATGGTGACTCCATTGCACTTTGCACATTTTGATCACTTTACTTCTAGTGATTCGTTCTGCTGTCTCCAATATCTTCACTGGATACTCTGTATAAGTCAAGTCATCCTGCACATTCAATTCATCTAAAGGTAACTGTTCTTCTGGAACTCTGAGATACTTTTTCAGCTGAGATACATGAAACACACTATGCACATCTGATAACTGTGCTGGCAACTCCAACTGATAAGCTACTTCTCCTCTTCTTTCTAATACTTTGAAGGGTCCAATATAGCGAGGTGCAAGCTTTCCCTTGACTTTAAATCTGCGTAGACCTCTAATTGGTGACACTTTCAAGTACACATAATCTCCTACTTCAAAGATCAATTCCCTTCTTTTTGTATCAGCATAGCTCTTCTGTCTTGACTGTGCAGTCCTCAAATTCTTTCTGATGATCAGAACTTGCCTTTCTTCATCCTTTATAATATCTGGCCCAAATACTGTTCTTTCTCCTATCTCACTCCAAAACAACGGAGTTCTACACTTCCTTCCATATAAAGCTTCAAATGGGGCCATTTTCAGGCTTGCCTGGTAGCTGTTGTTATAAGAGAACTCGGCATAAGGCAAACTCTTATCCCAACTTCTCCCATACTTCAATGCACAAGCCCTCAACATATCCTCCAATATCTGATTAGTCCTCTCAGTCTGACCATCTGTCTGAGGATGATATGCTGAGCTAAAATTCAGCCTTGTATCCATAGACTCATGCAACTGCTGCCAGAACCTGGATGTAAACTGAGTACCTCTATCTGACACTATCTTTTTAGGCACTCCATGATAGCACACAATTCTAGCAAAGTACAACTCAGCTAGTCTGGCTCCTGTATAAGTAGTCTTCACTGGAATGAAATGAGCAACCTTGGTTAAGCGATCCACTATCACCCTATGGAGTCAAATCCTGACTGAGTACGCAGTAGACCAATAATGAAATCCATACTGATCTCTTCCCACTTCCATTTAGGTATCTTCAATGGTTGTAGCAATCCTGCTGGTCTCTGGTGTTCTGCCTTAACTCTCTGACAAGTGTCACACAAAGCCACATATTCTGCTACATCCCTTTTCATACCATACCACCAATATCTTTCTTTCAAATCCTGATACATCTTTATACTCCCAGGATGAATAGAATAAGAGGAGTCATGTGCCTCCCTTAATATCAACTGTCTCATAGCCTCATCATCAGGCACACATATTCTATCCCCAAGCCAAAGTGAACCTTCTTCATCCATCCGGAATCCTGGTGCTTTTCTTGCCACCATATGCTGCTTGATTTCCTTAATCTTAGCATCATCAAGCTGCCCTTTTCTAATTTCCTGTTCTAATGTTGGTTCCACTTCCATGGTAACAACTCCAGTGTGAGCAACAAATCCAAGATTCAATCTCTGGAATTCTCTGCACAGTTCATCAGGCATGTCATGAGTCAGAAGTGTGTTAGCATGTCCTTTTCTACTCAAGGCATCTGCAACTACATTAGCTTTACCAGGATGATATGTATCTCCAAATCATAATTTTAATCAATTCCAGCCAACGACGTTGCCTTAAGTTGAGATCCTTCTCTGTAAATATGTACTTCAGGCTCTTGTGGTCAGTGTAAATCTGGCACTTGTTACCCAGCATATAATGTCTCCAGATTTTCAAAGCATGGACCACTGCTGCTAACTCCAGATCATGAGTAGGATAATTCTGCTCATGTTTCCTCAACTGTCTGGATGCATAGGCAATGACACGACCTTCCTGCATAAGAACACAACCTAGCCCTTGTCTAGATGCATCACAGTATATACCAAAGCTCTTATGAATGTCAGGCATCACAAGCACTGGGGCTGTAGTCAACCTCTTCTTAAACTCTTCAAAACTAGCTTGACAAGCCTCTGTCCATCTGAACTCCTTTCCTTTCTCCAAGAGTGAAGTAAGGGGTTTCACTATCTTGGAGAATCCCTCAATGAACCTGCGATAGTATCCTGCATGTCCAAGAAAACTTCTGATCTCTGGCACATTCTTAGGCGGTTCCCACTTCAAAACATCCATAACTTTACTTGGATCAACCGCAATACCACCATCTGTAATGACATGACCAAGAAAAGACACTTTCTTTAGCCAGAATTCACACTTGCCGAACTTAGCATACAACTGATTCTCTCTGAGTTTCTCCAGTACTAGCCTTAAATGCTCCTCATGTTCTTCCTCATTCTTGGAGTATATCAAAATGTCATCAATGAAAACCACAACAAACTTATCCAGATACTCCATGAACACCTTGTTCATCAAATACATGAAGTAGGCAGGGGCATTAGTCAAACCAAAAGACATTACTGTATACTCATACAACCCATACCTAGTAGTGAAAGCCGTCTTCTGGATATCTGATGGCCTGATCTTCAACTGATGATACCCTGAACGAAAATCAATCTTAGAGAACACCTTGGCTCCCTTTAACTGATCAAACAAATCATCAATTCTGGGCAACGGGTACTTGTTCTTAATAGTCACCTCATTGAGTGATCTATAATCAACACACATTCTCTGTGTTCCATCCTTCTTCTCCACAAAGATCACTGGTGCTCCCCAAGGTGATGAACTAGGGCGTACGAATCCCTTATCCAACAACTCTCTGAGTTGTTTCTTCAGTTCTTCCAACTCATCAACAGCCATTCTATACGGCCTCTTGGAAATAGGTGCAGTTCCAGGTTGAAGCTCAATAAGGAACTCAATATCTCGATCTGGTGGCATTCCTGGCAAATCATCAGGGAACACATCTGGATAATCATAGACTACTCTAACATCTGCAACTGAAATACTCTTTACTTCATTCACCTGAACAGAGTTAAATTGCTTCCTGTTAATCTGAGTAGATCCTTGACCATTAGCCACTCAAGATTGTACTATAGCATGTATTGGTTTGTTCCCACCATACAAATGTGGATATTTCTTTGGGCATTTATCCAAGTTATGTCCTTTTTGCATGCAATGGAAACACATTACTGTACGTGGAGCCTTTGACCGGCTTGGCTTGACATGAGAAACTGCTGGCACCTCCTGAACTGCTGCTTGATAGCCATGACATTGTTGCTGAGAGTGATTCTGTGATATGCGAGCTTGTGTGACATGGCCATCCTATTGGACTGGATAATTCTGCACTGCAGTCTGTCGAACAAGACGATAATGATGTTGCGGGTTGCCTGTATCTGTTTCTCACCATCAAACTTCCTCTTCTCATCCATCTCACATCCTATGTCCTCCAGCAAGAGTGCCTTACTCACAAGCTGATCGAAGGTAGAAAAGGTATGCACAATCAACATATATTGAATAGGCATGATCAATCCTTCTTGGAAGAGTCCTTGCTTTTTCTCATCATTAGCTACCTCTTCTGATGCATATCGTGACAACTGTAGAAACTTGTCACGGTACTCAATCACTGACATCCTTCCTTGTTTTAGACTGAGGAACTCTTTCTTCTTCTGCTTAATCACACTTGCAGGGATATGGTATGACCGAAACTCATCCTTGAATTCTTGCCAAGTGATATTACCTGAGTCTGCATGAGCATAGCAATAGGAATCCCACCAATCTGATGCTGCACCTTCTAATCTTTCTAATGCATAAAGAACTTTCTCTCAATCAAAATACTGAGTAATCTCAAGCTTCTTTTCCATGGTTCTTAGCCAATCATCAGCTTCAAGAGGCTCAACGGAGTGGGAGTATGTAGGGGGTTCATGGCGCATGAATTCCTTATGCTTGTTTCTTGGTGGTGGTGGTGGTGCAGCTTGATTCATCTGATCTTGAAGACTGGCCACATTGTTAGCTAACTGATTCAACACTAGAATCTGAGTAGCTTATCAAATTCTGGAACTAACCCAACTAGTTTCATGTCAATCGGAGCTCTATAACTAAAGATATGAAATAAATAAGTCGACTGTGTCAGATTACCGAAACAGATTACGCTTATCTCACCAAAAGTCATGTATCTCTGTGTCCAATATTCCACAAATCGTGAAACTTTGCCAGAAAATAACTTATGAAGTTATAGAACTAATACAATTGGATTTGCATCAATCGGAGTCTTGTAGCTCTAGATATGAATTGAACCGTACTGCTGTGTCAGGGGGTGACGAGAATGGATTTGTGCACAAGAGATTAAAGATTAGATTTCATAAGGATGGATTTGGAACTCACCTAGGTACTAAGACCAGGGACAAAGACAAAACCCAACTATCTAATGGTTTAGTTGATTTAATAAGATGTAATTGTGGTCATCACTCCACAAAAACACCACACTCATTACAAAGAACCAAATCAACCATTTAGCACACAACAAGCACAAAGCAAACAATCCTACACCAGAACTAAACATCGACCTCAACGGCGACTCTACTAACGGTGACATGGATTTAGAGGGGTTGATTTCCTAATCCTCGTGTTGAGATAAAACACGACTGATGGTGTCTCCAAGATGTTCATTTCTCTTATTTCCAATAATTCATACTTAGTAAGAGAAACTCATTAATGGTGGCATCCAATGGGAACAATGATGTTTCTGTGGGCTATAGAGAAACATTATCTAAGGGTTAGAGGAGGAGTAGAAACGAGTGCAAAATGGGATGATGATTAAGAATGAAGGAGAAGGTGAGTCAAGGTTGAAGGAAAACAACAAATTTAGACAAAGATTAGTGCGGACAAGGTAGAGCGAGTAGAAGAAAACATTTAAGACCTTAAAAGTGACCATTGCTACTCTAGGCTTATGTCCTACGGTCAACACAGCTCTGATACCACTTCTGTCACACCCGGTTTTAAGGACAAAACCAGATGACTATCATATGTGCGCCAGGATCAAGTTTACACACATATGAGACTTCCTCAGTGATATAAAAGACAGTGCAAAACGTAAATAGTATTAAATAAATTGTTGCACTCACGCAAAGTGAATAACTAGCAGCGGATCTTGAACAGTTCACCACAGGCAGCTGACTGGGGGAACACGTATGCCTAGAAATCTCCAAAATACTCCACCAGACTCTCCTATCTTAGCCTGAGCCGCATATAAAACAAGGTTGAGTACACTTATGGTTGGTACTCAGCAAGTGTAGAGCAAAAGCAAATGACATGCACGGCTTAACAAGGAATAGCTGGCTATTTAATTTAGCTTAAGCACTTAGTTGGTCATATTTTAATTAGCAGCATAATTACTAAGTGTAAGTATATACCAACCCAAATAAGCATAAACATATACCATAAACCATAACCATATCCAATGCATAAATGATCCGGTTTAATTCATCTTCAAGTTCAAATTATCATGCGAGGGTCCAGGCCGCTCTTGACCGTGAGCACGGCTGATATATCAGTTTTTAACACTCTGCACAGGTTGTACACTTTCACCACAAGTCGTGATTCCCATTGCCAAAGGCATATACTCCCCTCACACCACGTGAACAAAGTACTGGGTTTCACTGCGAGGCCTTTCCAAAGAATCTCTCAATGTGTGTGTGCTCCCTTACCATGCAGGTCTCTAGAAGGAAAACCTTCCTCTCCCGCGCCTCTGCACACAAACCTTGCTGGTAGCAACCAGCCCCATCCAAAACAAGCAGTGCCTCCATACAACATTGAGATCCTCTAGTTACTTAGCCAAGACCATAGCCCGTTAGTTCTTGTGGTTGTACTGTTTTCCTGGGTGGTCACTCCATGTTCCGATTAACATAAGTGGTCTTGTTATCAAAATGCATAGGAACATGAACAAATGATGGTACAAATTCATTATCTTGGATCTTAGTGTAACCATTCCCAAGTTAAAACAACTAAGCATCAACTACCCAACTTTGAATATAAACCCAGGGTTTGACAAGGTATGATAATTGAAACTAGTCAATCCTTAACATAGGACCCATCATATTAAGAGCATGCAAGCGTAGCATAACTATTAAATGTAAGCATGTCATTTGATTATTAGGACTAAAAATCATGATTAAGAATACACTTGTCTTAAATCCAGATAATAAAGAGTACTGCTAAAATCTTCAGAATCTTGGTCCTCGAATTCCACGAACAACCTTGAACACCACAACTGTTGCACCGTCTAAACGCAGCACAGGGGCACATACAAGAAAACATTACAACAAAATAAGAAACAATACACCAAACATGAACAAAAGTACAAAAGAACAGTCTAAAGCTATAGATCATGTCCTTAGGGTCACGTGAGCGACAGAATCACTCGAAACAGAACTAAAACGGATGAGATATGATTAAAACAAGATTGCAAGGACCTAGTCGTAATTAACTGTAGCCGAAAAAGACTAGCAGATAAGATTTTCAAGACACAGGAAATAGTGATTGCGAATAGATGAAATAACAGGGTTAGATCTGAGAAAGTTCTCGATTGGGATTTATGTGCGAAAGGATGGATTCTATAGGGGGTTTTCTAAAAGAATCGCAAGACACATAACTTTTTCTAATATTTACAAAGTTCTTCAGGGGCTAGATCGCAAAGTGGATTTTCTTCTTCCTTTGCATCACGAACAGACGTACGAACAGAGATTGGTTCGGTCACGAAGGAGCCGGCAGTTCTGCTCGGCTGTCACTGCCTCGCACGACGCCAAGCGAGTGCGTAGGAGGAGGAGGTGAATTGGAGAGGGCGCGGGGCTGCTCACCAGCGAAGGACGAGAATGGCGATGACCGGTAACGGACGGCCGGCAGCGGCGGCGATGCAGTGCAGCTCTACAGTAGCAGTAGAAAGGGCGGATCAGGGAAACAGGGCTAGGATTAACGGAACTCGCGCATGAACGGCAAAAAGGAAAGGAAACGAGATGAGGATCGCGATGGTGTGCTCACCAACGGCTGAAGATGATCGACGGCGACGCAAAAACTCGCCGGAGTTTGAGAGAATGTCACCGGAGTTGGGGAAGACGACGAAGATGATGCCTGATTTGCACAATCCACCACATCACGGCGTAGAGCTCGACGAGAGGAACTCCGTGGTGGTGTCGCTTTTTGCCGGAAGTCCACAGTTTCACCGAAAAAGCTCGCCGGAGTTCGACGAGGACCAATCTTGACTTTTAGATCTACGAAATTCAAAGAGTTAACTCGAGAAACGGATTTCAGATCCGGAATCAGCGCGTCGAGAGGAACGCGGCAGTATATATAGGTAGGGTTCGGGACAAAGATATTTTTGAGATTATTTTCCTATTTTCGGAATTTCTGGAAATAATTTTCTGTGCAAAAATAATTCCAGAAAAAGGCTGGACACATATTTAATGCACAAAAAATATCTAGAAAATCCCAAAAATACCAAGAAAATTCTTGGAGATAGATATGGACACGAGTAACCCAAATAAAATATTTGGAGCTCGTGGAAAAAATTTCTTGAAGCTTTTGAGAAAAAGATTTAGCTCTAGGGAAAAATAGAAATAAATTCCAGAAAATTCTGAAAAATTCCCAGAGAAACCTATTTGATTCCTAAACGCTCTTAGAAAACTAAACACTCAACTCATAGCAATTCAAATTTGAATTTTGACAAACTCCATTCAAATTTGAAATGCCAACACAATAAATAATGCAACCAGCATGATGCAACAATACACTTTTTATGACTATAATTATTTGAATTGATATTAAAATTGATAAGATCCTAGATAATTCCAATTAAATCCTAGAAATTTATTTATGCCTTAAATAAATCCTAGATAATTGAGAAAATGTTTCTAAAATTTCTTGTGATAAAAATTAGGGTGTTACAATGCCTACCATGACTAATATCACATTTCCTGTGTTCATCTTTCATGTGTTGTAGTATCTATATATATATATATATATATATATATATATATATATAAATACACGCAGAATTTGAGGAAGTGGAAGGTAATGCAAGTGCAGATTCTTTTCAAGCCTGAGAAGGGAGAACAGAGCTGTTAGGTAAAATAGGCATCATCTTCCACTCTGGTTCCCAAATTTATAGAGCTCGCATTACTTCAATTTCTATTAATTTCAAATACCAATAGTTTATAATATAAAATGGAAGAAGAAAACACCACGACTGAATTCTGTACAAGATGTACATAAGTGTGCTATTAGATATTGCTGTACAAAAGGTAAAAAATGGTTCCCTGTATACTCTGTAAACCGTACCTATGGTTATGTAATGCAGATGACACTCATGACGTTGATATAAGGAGTATATAATCATACATCGACCTGGTAGCGGTTTTGTAATTACCCACATAAAATTCATTTGAATTTACAGACAATAAGTTACATGTTTAAAATGTTATAGTATTTTTCTTAAGAATGCTATAGGGGTTGCTTGACATCACGTACATATAAACCAGTATACCACTACCATATGTTATACCATCTCAGTTAATAATGTGAAAATTAACCCAAGAGATATTCAAAATTACAAGGAGCTTATCGGGCGATGTCATTGCCCCCTTCTGACCAACTACACACTACAGCAGGGGCTTAATTTTCGTTTCCACATCTCCGTTCATCATTATTCAACTCGAAGTCGTCAGATTTTTGGTCCTGTGCAAAGGAGATCAAATATAATCATGCTGCCAACCAACATCTCGGAGAACAGGATCCATCCATTCCATCCTCTTCGGACGAGATCACGAGACTCATATGAAATTATTGGCAGTTTTGAAAAGATTAACCTGGAATTGTAACTAGGAAAGCATTATATAAAGAACTGTAGATGGGAACATATTGTTTGTTTTTTTATATAAGACGTTCTGGAAACTAAAATTTATCAGTCAGATAATAAGCTGAAGAATGAATGCTCAGTTGCTCACTACGATGAAGGAAATATCTTGTCGCTTGACAGTACTTACAGTTAGATGGAGTGCGTTCATAGCAGTTTGACACTTTATAGCTAGGTGAATAACATGCACCTGAGATTCTGCCACGGCAACAAAATGGAATAAAAAGTAAGCAAAACCATTGAAGTGGCGAAATATACATGCTTCATAGTCTGCACATCCATCCGAAGTAGGCATGGTAGGCATTCAGGATGGTCTTAGCTATTTCGAATTGCAATAGTTCAACTCTGAAATTCGATGCCTCCAGCATGTGTTGCAAGGTGCAACGAAATCAGGCAAAAGTGGAAAGAGTTCTTGACCTACAAGGAGGCTGAATGCCCTGGCTATGGCCAATAGCTCCTGCCGTCATGGCCCAGAGGAAAGACAACCAGCCACCCAGATGTGTTCTATGGCTCCAAAAACAGATGTCACAGCCATATTATCGGTGTCATGCAGTGGATTACCATGGGTATTTTCTTTGCTAACATCTGACAGACGGCAAGGGCATGTACGAGCTAGCTGCTCTAACAATCACGAAGGAGCCTTTAATGATTAAAAATAAAAATCTTGTGAAACAGATCTACTATTACTCAATCACTATACCTCTGTAGGTCTATAATAGTTGCAGAAAAAACATGCATTCACTGATCCAACTAAATAACGGAAGCCAATAATATTTCCTGAGTAAAAAAATAGATCGAGAAGCATATATTCAGTTTGGCTTCATACAATCAGAGGTTGCAGAAGAGTAAAACATAGCTGTCATCCTTGTCGTTGTTTATTTCCTCTGGTTCATACATGTTGTTATAGGATTCGTATTGATCATTTTCTTATTATGAACATCATTATATAAATTAAAAGTACATATAATGAGAACGGCAGACAGGTGATATTAGATTCAAAGTGATGCGTATTTTTAGGAGTCAAACGCTGCAGACCTGTACAATACATATATTCATATAAGTTGGTTCAGCAGTTCAGGTCCCAGTATTTCAAGTTGGTATGCTCTTCCTGCACGCGTACATGAAAATAGACATCCTCAAAATTGTCACTTCTTTGTGTGGTGCATATAACTGTAGGAACGGCAAGCATCATCAGGAATGCTAGCTTCTACTTGGATGTTTTTATCCTACTGTGGGAGTGTGGGACTGGATCAGAAGCAGGGAACTAGAATTGGCCCAAACAATGCTTATGAAAACAAATTATGGACTTGCCTTAGGAATTGACAAAATTCCCTGCTGGTGATCCGGGCTGCCTCTGAGATATATTGATCTTGACTCTTGAGGCCATTACATAGCTAGACGAAGCCACCACAACTTCTACCACTCCTCTAACTTAATTACCATAGCAAAATTCTGTTATTCTGAGCATTTACATTCAAAAGACTAGCAAACGTGCACAATAATAACTAAGCTGATCTTCCACTGAGATGCAAACGAAATAGACATAGTAATCATGAGTGTGGGATGAATCTAAAATAAATTAATGGTAAACGCACGATGGCTGTTTGTCCCAGTTTTGCTATGTGAAATTTGTATAATTTTTCTTATCCGCCGACAGTGCACAAATGAGATCAACAGAAGCGGGTTCGATTCGGCCTTCATGCTAGTCTCATGGAAAATATGGAAGGCGCGCAACGGCATTGTCTTCGGTGAAAGCACGGCGTCGCCTCAGCCATCGGCGATTGCTGAATCCATCTGTGACGAGGGAGAGCTGTGGATACAGGCCGGGGCTAAAAAGATGGCCGGTTTGGGTTGGCCGGGTAGCATGACATAGCATAGGTCATAACTCGGTGCGTAAGGTTGTAATCGTTCTAGTATAGTACCTCAATTCATGTGATCCCGTGTGCGTGCGCCCGGTTAGGCCCGCGTTGTAAACATAAACTTGTCAATTTCTTCTTAATGCAATGATGCGCAGTTCTCCTGCGCGTTCTCGAAAAAAAAAATTTGTATAATTTCTTGACAAATCAAACAGTTACTACTGAAAATTAAAATTGTCATCTACTCTTCTAGGACACTAATGCCTCTTTGGTTCTCCACAACGGACTTGAATCGAAAGGTGCCCCTTCATTGATATGAAGCAGCGAAGATGGTTATTCTCTCACCTTCTGCAACCCAGATTTTTTATCCATATTTCTCATGCTCCCCATCAGATTCCTTTTTACTCACTGGACAATTGTCAGAATCCAAAGCTTTATCCAACTGTCTAAGTTTTTATCAGGAAGTGGCAACACAACACCATGCTGCATATAAATAAGCTATTTGTACCCATGTATTATTTATGAAGCGAGAGCAGTCCTAAAATTCCCTTGTTTTATATATTATAATTTTGTGAATGGACACAATAGACCTAGAATATGTCTTCCAGTACTTGCGTCGATCTTTGGTTCTTCCAGTACGATTCTTGCAAATTCATGACAAAATTGTACCTTGTTTTTACTTTGTATAGTGAATTGAGTCCAGAATATGCGAAGAACATGGAAACACAGAAACACTGATGGTCACCCTGACTTTCCACATTCACTGTAGCACCATGACCATAGATGTATAGTACATGAACTGGCAGTGTAGTTGATATTGAACTGGAAGTAATACTAATTTTCCTAGTGATTGGCAATTATTTTGTAATAGTTATGGTAAACTAATCAAGCCACCTGGTAACTAAGAACCAAGTATTTGCCAGTGATATTAAAGGATCAACTTTATCATTGATTTTTAATTGTCTTGTTGCATTTCTGAGTACCTTTGTGGAAGATTCCTACAGTGAGTTACATCCAACTCACACGTAGGGTCTTTTTTGTAAAATCCAATGCTCTAGAAGTTTTCACTTGTACATCAAGGAAAATGTTAAAGATTAACGTAGTCATAATAAACAAACTCTTGAGATAAAATTTAATTCTGGAGATAGAATATATTTAAACATATAACTTGCCTTGTACTCCATGTATTTGAATTTATAGCAATCTGGCATTTAATTCTGTGTACCCAAGTCTGCTCTCTAGTCTCTTTTGTGCTTTTACTTAATTTGCATACATCGTGCATATAACAAAGCCTATAAAATGGAATGCAGAAAGGAAGAAGCAAACATCTAGAGGAGTTGGACATATGGAGGTGCGAGCAGTATGTCTGTATCTCTGAAAAACCTAACCACCATCCCTAGTTGCTAAATCATGTTCCCTCGTATGCATATTGCCAGTGATGAGAGCATGGTAGGCGTTCAGGATAGTCGTAGCCATCTCCGAGTGTTGTCATGTCCGAGGTTCGATACATGCACTCTGTGCTGTGTGGCTTTACAAAATCATTTGAAGCTGGTTAGATCCTTGATCCAGCAAGGAAGACTTATGCTGCGGTATTGTGCCTCACAAATCTGAGCGTCGAGCCCAAAAGTGGAGTGTTGGCCATGTTTCTCTGGCTCTCAGTGTACATGCCGCAGCCTCGAATGGTGGCGAGCAGTGGATTACTTCAAGGCAGCCTTCATTACGGCAGCATCGCTGAAGCTTAGTGTGGCCAGTTCATAACTGCCAGAAGGTAGTGGTACCATCAAGGACCTGTTCCAACCTCCCGTTTCCTGTGTTGACGATATCAGTGTCACCACAAGGCTTCTAGATACTACAGATACGCGGAATGAGCTTCTCCGCTCTCATGGCCTTCCCTGGCTGGTCACATCGTCAACCATTATGGTCCTTGGCTCCTCGTTTTGCTAGCAGATAGTTACTTGCAAATCACATGTAGGGTCTTTTGTGCAAAATCCAATGCTCTAGAAGTTTTCACCGCAACTCCTTATTTGGTACAACGCAAAAAGAGAAATCTTCAGACACATTGGATGCTGACGGTTGTTGGCGTACCTCTCGCGAGGATTTAACTCTGATCCATTGCTTATCCCATGATGGCTTATAGCTGCCCCCAAAGTAGTAACAGGAATGATGAACTTCTCTTTGGTGATTTTATCTATAGCCAATCAAAATTATAGTGCGCTGGATCTATGTTTGTCTTTGCTTCAAGGGTTTATGGTCTGTACCTTCTTCAACTTATGTCTAAAATAATTGTAGCATCACCCAGATTTTATCAATATATTGCAGGGGATTTTCCAACAGTACCATATTATATTTATGTTGTCAAACTTGATTGGGAATTTTTAGAATGCACTTCACTGCTACAGAATTGAATTTTCTAGTCACTATTTTCACAGCCGGTTTTCAAAAAATGTCACTGATACATTTTCATAAATTTAATTCGTACTACTGTTAAACCTTTTACTCGTTATGTGTCCAAGTTCATTGCTAATTCTGGATATGTTGTCATGATATTAACCACTGTCTCATTTGTTAGTTAAATTCAAAAGGAGTGCCCAGAAGAAGTCCAAAAACCTCTCCTTCTCATTTGAGTGGCTCTTCAGCACTGAGGCGCCATAGTTTTCGATTTGAGATAATTTCACTATAGGTCCATTAACTTTTACTGAGTTCTCAACTTGGTCCGTTAACTAAAAAAGTGGTCAAGTGGGTCCATTAACTTTTACTCTTGTTCTCAACCAGGTCTGTTAACTAAAAAAATGGTCATTTAGGACCCATATATAATTAAGAGAGCAAGTGGAGGTCCAGACCTAGCCATGGAAGTGCTTTTTGGCGACGTGACACTGCCACCATGGATGACCGGTCATTGAAAAATTGATTTTTTTATGTTTTAGACCTCCATGTATTCGTCCTATGCGCCTTTATCCTCAAATTGATCCATTTTCCCTCTCTCTCTTCTCCAATAGAGCTCACTGGAGATTCGTGGCCACCGCTCCAATCCATCCTGATCCAATCCATCGGCAGCAAGTACGAGCAGTGAAGCATCCCCTCGCCTCTGTCCCTGATCTGCTCTGGCGATGTTGCAAGGGAGTTCATCCGCATGGTACGGGGAGTCCTCACAGCCGCTGCCGGCTTTGGCGCCATCGCCCCCGCGACATCTGGGCAAGTATGGCCAGTTGAGTGGGTTCTCCCTTGTGACGTGCCCTAAATGCGGCGAGGAAGTCATCGAGCTGTTGCGCCGGCGGCGATTATGAGGACTCCCCGTACCTTACGGATGAACTCCCTTGCAATTAACATCGTAGGAACAGATCAGGAACAGAGGTGAGGGGATGCTTCACTGCTCGTACCTGCTGTCGATGGATTGGATCGGTGGCCACGATTTGCTTGGTTGATGTCTCGTGTGATTCCATGCTTCCATGCATCTTTCTTGATTTGAAGCTACTGGTTGCAGTAGGTAGTTGTAGATGTTGAAACATATGCACGGTGCTTTATTTGACTGGTTAGAGTCATTATAACTGTAACAAAAGGGACTAGCTTGAGCATTCTTTCCGGTGTCAAAATTGGCCAGGTTGCCGCTAAAACTGAAGTTCTGGTCTTGCTACCAATACTTATAATTGTCAGAAGTTACAATGGGTGGTGCGTGTTTTAATTTCTGAAACAGCCTCTTCCTAGTTATGCATTAGTGTGCAGCTATACATGCATAGATGAACTGAAAACATGAACGTATGGAAAAACGCTTCTTCCATGTCTTGAGTTGCTTAGAAATATTGGAGTCTTGATTTTATGGTTCTGATAGTCGCGCTTTGTGATTGTTGAAGCTAGTCCACTAGATTGTGACTGACGTTCAAACTTTATATCTTCCACGGACTTTTTCACGGAGGCGAATCTGAGCCTGCATAGTTTTGGTCCATATATATCCACCTGCGCTTTTTTCATCAGTGCACAGGTTTTGTGTTAGGAACATTGCAGGTATAATAAACATGCCGAGTGAGAAAGCATAGACAACCTCATATCGAGTGATAAATGGAAACTGTGAGTGAGTTCGGCGCTTCTTTCATGAACGGCGCCAACAGCAGAAAAGTCTGTGTGGCGCCATTTGTGTGCGTAAAATAGAAATGGGAGGCGTCAAGAATGGAAGCCAAACATCATTTTCACTTGTCTGTGTAAATGCATGGAACAGCACTGCATATCCGCAGCTTTTCCTTGCTTCCAACGGTCCAGAAGCCAGTCCAGATTGATGAGCACATCACCACACGTGGTCAACTTGGACTTCTGGTCCGGTTCGGAATCAGCCGACAGCCCTACACGAAAATAGTGATATCACTTCATATGTCATTAAAAATGAGGTGTTCTTTGATGCATTGGAAACCTAACGATGAAAGCTTCCTCTTCGTTTTGGTTCTGGCCCTAGAAGCCATGTGGATCATTATGCATTGTCGAATCAAGGTGTTGCGTCCCCGGTTTGGGTCGTCTTGGGTTTTGTATCAGGTCGGGCTTAAGCCCATGTTGTTGATGCCCCAACTTGGTCGCCCCCAACCCTAGCTTGCCTCTTTTGACATATATTTAGTAACCTCTTTCTTATTAGGGTTTGGGGTTTTTATTATATCTATTTTTCCATCAACAAACAAACTTTCTTCAGTATAACTGTGGCGGCGAGTCTTTCAAGACCCCTATTCTTGTTCGAGCTGTTTTTGCTTGACAACCAACAGAGCACAAGTGTAGCAATTGTAAAGGTTCGAATCGTGTCTGATTCGAAGGACGTGTCGTTAAAGTCAAGTCTCCACCAGTCGAATTCATTTCTGGACGATGGGGCAGTGTCTCAATCACAGATTGCTGGAGGGTGTATCACCCTGCTGTCACCAGCGTCGGGCCTTGGCGAACCATGTGATTTTTCTTTGTGGACTGGTGAATAATGTTGTGTACTAGATATATGTGAAGAATTCGATCAAGAAAATATTTAGTTTAAATAAAAATGCATATGTATTCTCAAGTTGCAAGTTTGTTAATCGGTAGGTGGAATTACTGTGATGTAAAAGAAGGGGTATATGAGTGAAATTTTTGTAAAAACAGGTGGTACACCTTTCATGCCAAGTTTCAAGCAGCTGGAGTTGTTGTTTTGTACGTCAATTACAAATTCATTATGTTTGTTGTAGTTTAGCTGTACTTTGTCATGTTCACAGAAGCTGATTTATTTCATTACTTCAATAGAAGCAAAATGTTTATTAAAAAGGGCAACTGATAATATTTGCTACAATTACTTTTGGAGATTTCCACGACTCTGCATAGTAGTCATATACATGTTCACAAGCTTGTAGTGTCGGGTTTACTGTGTTGGAGCCGAACCCTCACTGAACACTCACGCTCGCGCACGGACGCAAGGAGGAAGAAGCACAGTGCATACACAGGAATGGCGACGAACGCCCCGGCCGCCGTACGGCCTGTATGTTGGCTTGTTCTATTGCTCAAATGACTCGACTCAAGCTAGACACAGGGATTACAAGACCTGTTTATAGGCCGACGCACACACACACGCCGGCGAGCTCGGCACCCACGCACACACGTCCTGGCGAACGCCGCGCGCACGAACGCGCTTCCTGGAGACCCGGACTCCCTGCGCGCGCTGAGCCACGCACTCTTCCCGCGCAATCCGTTCTTCAGTTTCGCCACACCGCGCCAAGCTCCGTCCCTTCCGCTACAACGACTCGGTCCTGCTCCTTCCCTGCGGGCCTGCACGCGCCATCACCCGCGCACGCCCTGGAACGCGCCCGCAACGCCGTTCCGACCCCGATTCTCCCCACGGCGCGGACCCGAGCTCGAACTCGAGTACCAACGCGACACCACAGACACCCTAGACCTAACCAAACTGACTAGAGCAAATCCTAACAACCTACACGTCGTGAACGCCTGCGCACACACTGCGAACACGTCGTGAACTCGACCCGCGCGCCACACGCGCGACACAGACACGGACACGCCACGGCCACACCATGGCGTGGTTTATTCCTAACATTCTCCCACTAAACCACGACTCCACCGCGCGTTCTGCCCTACAGGAGCGCCGGCTCGTCATCGGCGCCGGCGAACAGCGCCTCTTCCTTCCTTGGCTTGGGGCACTCCCGGGAGAAATGGCCGCGGACGCCACAGTTGAAGCACCGCCCCTTGCCCGAGCTCCGACGACGCCCGCTTGCGCCCGAACGCACGCTGCTCGCGCCATCGTCGTCGTCGTCGCTCGAATCGTCCCGGCCACCGCTACGGCCCGTCTTCTTGTCGCGCCCGCCGCCACGCGCGCGTTCCTTCTCGCGGCGCTCCCACCGGCGCGCGTCCTGCTGATCCGAGGCGAGGAGCAGCTGGTCGTTGGTGCGCCCCGACGCCACCTCGTCGTCCTCGGCATCGGCTTCCTGCGCCGCACGCAGCCGCCCGCTGGCGTCCTCCAGCGTCAGCGTGGAGAGGTCCACCGTGACCTGGATCGCGACGGCCACCTGCCGGAGCGACTTGGGCACCACACGAAGCAGCTTCTCCACAACTCTCTGCGGCGGGATCGTCTCCCCCACAGTCTCCAGTGCGGCGACGATGTTCTGCAGCCGCAGCGTGAAATCGTCCACGCCCTCGCCGTCGTTGAAGCGAGTGTTCTCGAACGCCCGGAGAAGCCGCTACGCCTCCTTCTTCTGCACTTGGTCGCTGCCCACGTGCCGATCCTTCACCGCGTTCCACGCCTCCAGCGTGGAATCCTTGGCCGCCAGTGAAGCCACCATCTCCGTTGGCACCGCACTTGTGATGGCGTCGAGCGCCATGCAGTCCTCCTGCACAGTCACTCCACCGGGCTCGATCGCACTCCACAGGTTGCGCGCCTTCAGCTTCACCTTCATGACCAGCGCCCACTGCGTGTAGTTGGTCTTCGTGAGCATGGGCCAGCTCACCGCCCCGCCGACCTCCCAGACCACGCGGACGACCTCCCCCTTGCCGCTGCCGCCAGCGCCGTCGCCTCCCTTGCCGCCGGACGGCTTCTTGGGAGAGCCCAGGGGAGTCTTGCCGCCATCATCCACCATGGAGGATCGCAAACGAAGCTCTGATACCAATTGTTGGAGCCGAACCCTCACTGAACACTCACGCTCGCGCACGGACGCAAGGAGGAAGAAGCACAGTGCATACACAGGAATGGCGACGAACGCCCTGGCCGCCGTACGTCCTGTATGTTGGCTTGTTCTATTGCTCAAATGACTCGACTCAAGCTAGACACAGGGATTACAAGACCTGTTTATAGGCCGACGCACACACACACGCCGGTGAGCTCGGCACCCACGCACACACGTCCTGGCGAACGCCGCGCGCACGAACGCGCTTCCTGGAGACCCGGACTCCCTGCGCGCGCTGAGCCACGCACTCTTTCCGCGCAATCCGTTCTTCAGTTTCGCCACACTGCGCCAAGCTCCGTCCCTTCCGCTACAACGACTCGGTCCTGCTCCTTCCCTGCGGGCCTGCACGCGCCATCACCCGCGCACGCCCTGGAACGCGCCCGCAACGCCGTTCCGACCCCGATTCTCCCCACGGCGCGGACTCGAGCTCGAACTCGAGTACCAACGCGACACCACAGACACCCTAGACCTAACCAAACTGACTAGAGCAAATCCTAACAACCTACACGTCGTGAACGCCTGTGCACACACTGCGAACACGTCGTGAACTCGACCCGCGCGCCACACGCGCGACACAGACACGGACACGCCACGGCCACACCATGGCGTGGTTTATTCCTAACATACTGAAATATGTTTGGTTTTGAGATGTTTACAAGCATGTAAATGTCAGGTTGTACTGCTCAACGTCGAGTACACATATATAGGGCCAATTAGTCATGCAATGGTTCTTGCACACATTGTACTATTATTGGTTTCCTTGTTTCTATAGCTAGAAGCATTCTCGTTGGGCCAATAAATAAGAGAAGAAAAGAGGTCTAAAAGGCAAGAAACAGATAACCCATCATACATTGTCAGTGCAGTACACATTGACATATGAAACTCTAGCTAGGGCCTAGGGGCTCTGGTAGGCATGAGAAGCCATGTGATTCTCTTTTGTACAACTAGTTGCCGTTATTGAGCGGCCAGGTCCCATAATCCTAGACCTGCCGAGTGCATACTCTGCTTGTGGTCGCGCCAGTGGCTCTGTGAACTTACGGGGGTGGTGAGATTAGAATGATCTACAGCTTCAACATGCCGTCACGGAAGGATCCTTTTGTTGGAACTGTCCATGGATCGATCACTCACGCACACGAACGCGAGATGGAGCTCAAGCACACAGCAATGGCGCACGAACGCACAGACACAAGGTTTGCCGGCGACGGACGCCGCGGCTGTGCGGACGGCCTGTATCTTGGCTGTTGACACTTGTAAAAATACCACCTTTGGTTCGTCCCCTTTAGTCCCGATACCAATTAGACTCGGCACTAAAGGGCTTTTAGTCCCGGGTCCAAGCAAGAGAGGCTGGGAGGGACATTTAGTCCCGATGCCATAGTCCCGGTTGAGAAACCGGGACTAAATCCATCTCTCAACCGGGACCAAAGGCACTTTTTCCAGTAGTGTGATTTCATTGCTTCACTCGCCTCAGCTCAAATGAACCAGGTCACATGGCATTTTATAGCTCAGGCAACGCAGTGGCTGAGCAACCGAGTCCAACAATTCTCACGCGCACGTACGCGTGACTCCACGCCGGACTTCACTCGCATGATCGCCGGAATCGCCCGTATCCGGCGATCCGCCGCCGCGGGCGCCGCCGCCGGCTTCGCCGACCCGCCTCGAGCTCCCACAGCCGTCCATCCGCAGATCAAGGGTGCAAGTCTAGGCCAAGTCAGCAGCGTACCGGTCAACCCTGGAATATTTGTTAAAGAGGCCCTCAGGTATTCAGAAATAAACCTGCCATCCACCCCAAGTGTAAAGTAATTACATATACATCCTTAAATCTTGCAGTTATCCCCCTATCTTTTCAACTTATACAACCCACTGTCCAGAATCTACTCTTTTACATGGTAGCCCTTGAGTTTATAAACATAATTATGTTTTAGCCCTCAGTATCTTTCAAGCTAATCCCTAGAAGTTATAATTCCTCGCATTTAAGTCCCTGGAATCCCGTTTCGATCATATCCATTTTAGCTCTGTTTCAAGTGATTCTTCGGCTCACGTGACTGTAAGGACTTGATCTATACCTTTGTACTATTCTTTTGTACTGTTGCCCATGTTTGGTGAATTATTTCTTATTTGTTGTATTGTTTTTGTTTGTGCCCTCGTGATGCGTATAGAAGGTGCAACGTTCATGGAGTTCAAGACTCGTTTGTGTGGTTTGAGGTTCCAGTTGGAAAGACCCTGAGCAGTAGCATTTATCAGTTGGATCTAAGGCAAGTGTATTCTTGATCATACTTTTCGTCCTAATAACCATATGACTTGCTCATTTCACTTAATAGTTGTGCTTTGCTTGCATGCTTATAATCATGATGGGTCCTATGCTAAGGATGACTAGTTCTCTTTAATCATGCCTTGTCAACCTGGGTTTAATATTCATGTTGGGTAGCATTGCTTAGTTGTTGTACTTGGGATTGGTTTACACTAAATGTGAAGATAATAACTTTGTGATATCTTTTATTGATATAATATATGATCTTATGATGATGTTAAACCAAGACCACATTGATTAATTGGAACATGGAGAACCACCTGGGATTTCCCGTACAACCACAATACTACATGGCTCTGGTCTTGGCTAAGTAACTAGATGAACTCTATCTTGTGTTTGGAGTTGTGTGTTGGGTGGATGTTTGGTTTGTGTGTGATGTGCAGGGAACGAAGGTGCGCCTTCCGACTACCCGTTCGGACAGGGACCAACACATACATAGAGGAAGTCTTTGGAAAGGCCTCATAGTGAATCCCTAGCCCCTCACCTAAGGAAGTGTTGAAGAGGCTCGCGACCTCAGGCGACATGGGAAACATGAATTGTGGGGAAAGCTGTACAACCTCTGCAGAGTGTCTAAAATCTATTGCAGTAGCCGTGCTCGCGGTCATGAGCGGCCTGGACCCTCACATTATTATTATATCAAAAGATGAATTAAATTGGTTTATTTATATTTATGATGATGCTTATGGTTTACCATATGCTTAATTGGGTTGGTATACACTTATACTTTAGTAATTATGCTGCTAATTAAAATATGACTAACTAAAGTGCTTAAGCAATTTAATTAGCCAGCTATTTCCTTGTTAAGCCTTTGCATGTCATATGCTTTTGCTCTACACTTGCTGAGTACCAACAATAAGTGTACTCAACCTTGCTTTATCTGCGGCTCAGGCTTAGACAGGAGGTTTCAGTGAAGTATTTTGGAGATTTCTAGACGTACGAGTTCCCCCAGTCAGCTGCCTGTGGAGAAGTGTTGAAGTTCCACTGCTAATTTTTCGCTTCACGTGAGTGTAATTATGGTATTTAATGCTATTTACATTTTATATCACTGATGAAGTCTCATATGTGTGTAAACTTGATCCTGGCGCACATATGATAGTCATTCGGTTTTGTTTTTAAAACCAGGTGTGACAGAAGTGGTATCAAAGCTGCGTTGACTGTAGGACGTAAGCCTAGAGTAGCAATGGTCATTTTTAAGGTCCTAAATGCTCTCTTATTCTTGCTCTACCTTGTCCGCCCAAATTCTTGTCCAAATTCATTGTATCTCTTTACCTTGACTTACCTTCTCCTTGATTCTTAATCATCATCCAACTTTGCACTCATTTTTGTTCTTTCTTTAGCTCTTAGCTAACGTTTCTCTATAAGCCAACAAACTAGCGTGAATCACATTGGATGCCACAGTTAACAAGATTTGAGACTGGTGCATTTTCTCATATTTTCACGGAGAACAACACACTACATGATTCTGAAGAGAGACAGTCCAAGAATACAATGTACCTCGCCGAGTCACGACTCTGGTTCTCATAGGGTGGTTGGAATGGAACGCTCATCTCCAGATGAACCCCTATCACCGCAGACATTTCAGTGAGCCACACCCATGCAATGTCGCTTAATTTCATTGATGCTGCTCGCAACATCGTGGTAGGAAAAGGTACTGCCTAGTCTTCTGATGCATCCCACACCCATTGACTACGGAAAACTAGATAGTTTTGTTCATTAATTTGTTTCTTAACCCAATATTTCACTGTGCATTGTTTGGCCATTGAGTCTATCGAGTGGCTACTATATATCATGCACAGGTGGTTTTATTGCAGGTCAACATATATTTGCTTCCACGTACTCACACTGCTAGAGAAAGGGGCTTATACCAGGCAAAAAACACATTAGTACCGGTCATAAACAGACCCAAAAGATACATTTTAGTACTGGAAGAGGCTCCACCCAGTACTAAAAAGTACCTTGTTAGTACCGGTGGCGAGTCCACCCCGTACTAATATGTCTATGCCCATTAGTACCGGATGGAAATTTCATCCGGTACTAATAGGACACCCATTAGTACCCGGGTAGTATTTGCACCCGGAACTAATGTGAGCATCGAAAAAAATCTCTAGAGCCAGCTGGCCATAGCGCCCTTATATCTTCCTCGCCTTCCTTTCACTCCCCCTTATCTCTTCCATCTTCTCTCTTTCATCTCCCTTCTCTCTTCTGTTGGGGATTACAATCCACTGTATGGGATTATCAGATCCACTGTTGGGGATTACAATCTAACAATAATATACCAGAATACTACGTGATAGTGGATACTACAATGAAATTTTAAAAAACAATATTATTAAACTTTTGTCATCATTTGTTGTAAAGTTTGAATTGCAGGATTAATTTATTATTGAATGTCTTACAATAAATGATGAAAATTCATTACATAATTTTCTAACATGCGTTATGATGTCCACTATCATCCGGCAAAAACTTAATTTTAAGACTCCACTTGTGTGTGGAGAAATAAAAAAGAAGAATTCTGTCAAGGTGTAAATTTGACCAAATGATGTAGTTTAGGGAGTAAAATGAACCAAAATATAGTTTTTTTAGAGCAAAACCAAAATATAGTTTAGGGGGGTATTTGGATTTTAGTCATAATTGAGGGGAGTAATTTAGACATTTTCCTTGTAGAAATGTCTAAATTGGTAAAAGATTAATCTGACTCATAGTCCTTTATCTCCAGACAGAGTCACCGTTCAACCTACAGATAATTTTGCAACCTGGAAATGCCCTGAAACTACTCTTGTATTGAGAAATAAGAAACAAAAATAAAAATGATGTCATCGCCAATCTTTCTAATTTTGGTGAGTATAGGATATATATTTTCCTAAAACCCATAGGGTATAGTTCAATTCCCATGTCATGTCGCAATTGGGTGTGCTTGTATATTCAGATAAGATAAATATCTGCCGTGTAGTGAATTTACACGACATATATTTAGAATAAGCATGTATATATAGATCAATGTCCATATCTAGCCCTTGATTGTTGGATGGCTGGCACAAGTGTAGCCGACTTACTTGGTTCTTTATATTCTTCAAAATAGGCAAGTAGTATGAGATTGGGATGCACTGGAGAACCTAAGTGAGGAGACAAGCACGGTTCATCTGACATGTCGGCCTTTCTACCTTGGACATTTCAATTGTTAGCAAATTTAAGAGCAGTCCAGACAACAAGAAATATTTATTAGGGTAGAGGCTGTTTGCATATGGATTAGTTAGCCGCATGAAATCTTCATTCAAGTGGATCGTTGAAAATTTTCATTTTCCATTTTGTCAACTTTTATTTACTCAAGAATACTGTTAATAGGGGTGCCAAGCAGCAGAGGAACTCATATGAGTAATTCTCAGCGATCCTTGTGGCAAATAAAGGGAAACTAAATTAAATAAGTGATCAGAATGAAGACAGTGACATCCATGCACATTGTTTTACCGTCTTGCTCAAATTTTAATAGAAACAAAATATGGTCTTATGTGATAAGAGAGCTGTTCTTTTCTTGAAAATATTGAGGCATATTTACAGGATAGAGTATGACAAGCTTCGTGAGTTGGACAAGACTAAACCCTCAGGGTGACTTTTGTCAAGATGAAGTACAGAAAAAGGCCCATCAACACTTGGAAGTCATATATATGCGCAACAAGGATCATGGCAAACCTCAGAGAAAGGCCTGAGCGGAAACGAAAGCCAGTCAAAATCGCGCGTGTTAGGGTTGCCTACTTTGAAAGAGAAGTGTTGAGGTTTGTCTCAAAAAATTTAGAAAGGTGGCTACTATTTAAAATTCCAGCGGTGCTTTTATGGCATATTGGTTTTTTCTTTGTCATTCTTTCTCCTTTCTTCTCAATATATGTGACACTGGTTAGTTTAAAATTGAGTTAATAAATGTCAGATATGAAAGAAAGGAGGTAGTATTTTACAAGTACCATGCCATCGCTAGTTGTATTGCGAAGTAGAGGTATGATGAGTTCCATTCTTACATGAAGTACCAGAAAAAATGTGAGGATCAAGCGTAGCTTAGTTGGTTAGGTTTCTTATGGTGGAACCTGCCCACCCGGGTTCGAGCCTCTAACTCAGCACGAGTGTCACATTTTCCTGGATTTAGTCCAGGATTTAAGCCCATCGATAGCGAGGCACCTGTGATGACTTCGTCAATCTCAAGATCGGAACAGCCGGTCCAGTCTCGCAGAGGTTCTGATAGGGGTAGGGTTTGCATGCATGTATTCATAGAGGTGAGTGTGCATGTGTGAAACTTCTGGCAAACAATTGGTCGCACTACCACAATTTCTGTTCTATTATAGAAAGTAATTTTGTGCGTCTATATAGGTCATTGCTTGGCAGGATAGTAACAAATATGGGATCAAGGTTTTGTACTTGTACAGTTCCACATGATAAAACGAACACATTAAGCCATTCTTCCTATGTTTCTTCATGTCATTTCGAACAGACTTATGTAGTTGTTGTTTCCCTCGCTCCCATGTCTGGACCTCCCGACTGCATTATCTGCTCGCCTGCTCGGTTTGCTCCCTTGTAGTTGGACTTCAGTTCCCTTGGCTTGAGAATACATAGTTTCAGGCAGACTCCTTTCTCACCATTGGTTCCACTAAAAAAACCATTCCCAGCAGCATCAGTGTTAGGCGTACAATGATGTTATACATGGTCTACGTACATGGATTTTTTTTCTCACTGAGAGCCTGTCAGGTTTTTCTTGTTTAATTTCCCCTGATTAAATTCAGGAAAATCCAAACACATTTTCGGGTTTCTTTAGGATAGTCTATAAAATGTTTCTTTTGGATGAAAGTTATCACAGGTTCCTAACTATCTATGGTTGCACTAGCTAATTAGTCATTTTGCGGAGATTCCCAACAACTCAACAAAACCAAGGAAAACATAACTATGTATCACAAGGACAAACTATAACGTCTAAGGTTCAAAATAATAATAATTCGGAATATTTAAATTACTCTCTCCAGACATATAATGATTTCTACAAATTTGGATAACTAAACAGCGTGATATAATAATGATTGCTTTCATGGTCCTTACAAGAACAGGGAGAATTCTTATTGGCGTATTTATTAGCTAGCCCAGCTCTTGATTTGATGATCAGAAGTCTCTTTTATGAAAAAATTGAACATTGGATATGCTCATATTTTGGGATCGAGGAAGTATATATAGGGCAGGAACTACTAATACTCCATCCGTTGTAAGCCCCTTGCAGAAAGCATCGAAGCCTTCTGTAGTTGTCGACCATTTTCTTTTGGACCAAAAAAAGGAACACTAATTATGTCCATCTTTTTATCTATGTCTAAATTAAATTTTCTTCTTACTTGTGAAACAGTAAAGAGTCCAACCATATATTTGGTAGTCCCAAATCCTAATATTTATGGTCATGGCAGAAAAAAATCCAATTGGCTATATCTTCAGCCCTAAATATTGTTTTTTACTGTTAGGCCCCATATACCTCAAGTGCTAATTAAGCAATTGATAGCAATGAAGACTCCAAGAAAGGAAAAGGCGAGGTATGTTTTCTCTGTAATGGTTGGCCAAGGTCCATAAAACAAGCTAAAATTCAGCACGAGTGTTCAGTAGTTCACACTGCTAACTGCATGATCCAATACGTACTCTGTTGAACCAAAAACGTATGGGCGCAGTTCACAGGGACCCATCAGTTCATCGACAATTAGCAAGCTAATGTATCCCAGGGCTTGGGCGCAGTTCACAGGGACCCTTCAGTTCATCGACAATTAGCAAGCTAATGTACCCCAGGGTTGGGCTATACCATAGGATTGCACAACGTCACTCGTCAGAGCAGCTATTGCCAGCTATCCTGATGCATCCCACACCAACTAACTGACAGAGGGAGCCTATGATGTTGGTTATTAGGTTGGTAAAGTAGTTTTATAGGTCGATTTTTACTTGACCCAAACCATCAGTGTGCATGATTTTGCGGCTGAGTCTGTAAAGTGGCTACTATATATCATTCCAGTGATGCTTTAATTTTATCGCACATTGTGATTTGCTTTGCATACTCATTCCTTTCTATATATATATATATATATATATATAGTGACTGCATACTATATATATACATACATATATATATATACATACATACATATAGGACACGTTTTATCTACACGCGCGCGTGAGATTCCTCTCCGCGGTCAGGTTCGCGGGCGCTACAAACACGTATGTGAACCCGCTAATCAGGCACGCGTTCATGGAGGCATTGCAGGACTGATTTGCTGAACCTAATCTCCTTGATTTAGGAGGCGATCGGCCATCCCGTTTGGAAAGGACAGTTGAGAGGCACGCTAGCTAGTATATGTGCAGCCATGCACGTAAAAGTACCCCAGGAGAGTATATTAGCGTTTATTTATCTTTTGGAGTATGAGGGAATATGTTAGTATATGTGTATATACTTTGACGTGTGAGTATACATGAACATATACCTTTTTTGAATGGAGTTTGTGGAGTCTTGGGTGTGTATAATTGTTTAGGAGTACGTGTACATGCTTTTGATGCAGATTAAAGTATACAGATATGTGTACATACTTTCTTGTTGATAGATATTTAGTGTACGGGTATGTGTTCATACCTTTTTTTTTTGGGAAAATGAGTACATGTGTAACGTACATGAGGAGAAATTAATTAAATCACAATAGAAAAAGGTACTCAGTTCAGCAACAGATGTTTCTCTGGGCTGCATGTGCATGGCGTCTTAATTTTATAAGCACAACGTTGGCTTTCATATTATATGTGCAAGAGCAACAGTACATGTTTCCACGTAGTAAATACAATTATGTACATTCTTATGGTAAAAACGAATGCCTGTAATTAGAGTTAGTACATACATGTTCATATACATATCAATTTATGGGCAAGAAAAAGTATTAACTAATACTCTCTCAGGAAAAGAAAAAATATTAACTAATACTATCTTATGAAAAAGGTATCATCTAATACCCTCCTATGAAAAAAATAAGTATCAAGTGATACTCGCATCTGAACAAAAAAAATAGTATCAGCTGATACTTCATCTGAACAGCCATCACCAGCGACATAGCACGCAAATTATGCGAGAGCAGACCAGAGTTGCACGCGGGTCGACAGGGCAACCCAACCCATGTCACGGTACATGAATCCAGAACGCTGGAGATCGATCAGTGGCGCATTTTCGTGTGAATTGGATCAACCGGACTAATCTGGAGAGTGATACGCAATATGAAAAAAATTATAACATAAAAGAGCAATAAGTGATACATGCATAATCGAGAAAAAGTATGAGCAATTGCGTATAGCAATTTTCTAAATCACCTGGATGGCACTTGCTGCCTCATGAGCAGCTAGCTGATTAGATTAGATAGAAGCTGGCCCGGCCGAAGCCTGATATTAAAAAAAATCAGTGGAGGATTAGATTAACCATAAAGATAAATAAACCGGTCAACTTGGGAAGGATCAACCATACCTTGATTTCACCACTGGATACTACTAATGGCTGCAGCACCAAATGGTATTGGAATAGCTAATCTCGCAAGATCAATCTAACCGAGGTATACATCCTTCTTATCATACCTGGAATTGCATAGAGATTACCCATGATATACATGTGATGTCGCTAGTAGACGCGCTCGCGTGTGAGTAGCGTGTCGCTGAATCGCTGATACACGCTCGCCGGTGAGCATCGCGCCTGCAGAGCCCGCCGGTCGCCAGACGATGCCACGGGAGTTTTTGCCGCAGGAGAGAGAAACGGCAGGCTCTAGTTTTTGTTAGATCCAATAAAATAGCTAAACTATTTATTAGTTGAGGTGGCCAGGTGGGTTTCGGTTTTGCTGCGGATTAGACCTATTAGCGCTCCGTCCTCGCGGCTTCCCACAGTGAAAGTGCAAGATTACGTAGGGGTAGCTACTTGCACGTGTAGAATGGATTTTCCCCATATATATATAACCCGTTGTTCGGTTCGTACTAAGCCTAGCCTACTCCTAGTCGCCAAATTTGCTCCCCGGGCATGGCTTCTCAAGAAAGATGATGAGCTAGTAACAGAGAAAAGGGTCTGATCAACCAGGCTTGGGGATGGGGATAGAGGTATGCTTGTCCCCAGGAGGCGCTCACCAGGCTCAACACCTTCAGGGTCATGGAGCTGATGAGCATGGTGTGACGGGCCCAGTGATCTCAAAATTGATTGATTGTTCTTCCTCTGTTTTACCAGTTCGCTGACATTATTGTTTGTGCCTCTGAGTACAACCAAGAGTACAATCTACTTAAATTACTGTGATCTTGAAACTGTTGCTTTTCATCAGTTCTGTTGAAAAGCCTTAATCGGTCAAAGATTGGGGCGTACTATTATAGCACGGTGTGTACAGCCAGAGTCACGTACAGCCCACAGAGTGAGTTTCTCCAATTTACCGAAATGATCGAGATTACTTAGATAATTTTGCTGCATTGAAATGCAATGTACTGCCACAACTCGGCAGTCTACTGAGAAAGTAATTGCATGGTATATAAACGACGGAAATGACAAGAATTACACTTGACATCTAATAACACTACGGGAAATCCCAAGTTTGCCGAGTGTCTTCATGTTTGCCGAGTGTTTTTTTTCGGGCACTCGGCAAACAACTTGTTTGCCGAGTGTTTTTCAAAAAACACTCGGCAAAAAAAAAACACTCGGCAAAAATATGGTTTGCCGAGTGTCAAAAAAAAACACTCGGCAAACAAATTCTTTGCCGAGTGTCAAAAAAAAAACACTCGGCAAACAATATCTTTGCCGAGTGTTTTTTTTGACACTCGGCAAAGGTCCTGTTTGCCGAGTGTTTTTTTGACACTCGGCAAAGTCATAATTAAAACCACATTTTGAAGTAGTAAATCAATTCAAATTAAAAAGTTTTGAACTACAAAGTTGTATAACTTCTCAAGATGCTGAACTTTTAGTTTGGTCATTTCTTCATTCGACAAATTCATATGAATATTGTTCACAAAATCTAGATCTCTCGTAGAGTTTCCTGAAACTATAAGAGAGATCTATAGGATTTGTGAACAATGTTACTCTCACTACATCGGATGAAGAAATGTCATATATCAAAGTTGTAGATCTTCAGAAGTTATACAACTTTGTAGTTTAAAATTTTTTAATTTGAATTTGTTTTGCTAATGAAAAGTACGTTTGTAGTTCTCAAAATTCAAAATTTGAGTTTTTCAAATGACCTCGGATGAAAAAACAGTCAAAATAATAGTTGTAGATCTTGAAAAGTTATGAAACTTTGTAGTTGACCACTTTTTCATTTGAAATCATATAGTCAACGAAAACTAAGTGTGAATGTTCTCAAATTTGAAATTCAAATTTTGTAAATGACCTCGGATGGAGAAACTACCAAAATAAAACTTGTAGATTTCAAAAAGTTATAAAACTTTGTAGTTGACAAGTTTTTAATTTGAGATCATTTAGGGCCTCAAACAAGTAATTTACACTCAGTTTAGTATAATACGGTAGGAATCAAAACAATATCTAGTCACAAATGAGAGTGTGGTGCAGTGGTAGAGAAGGTCACGCGCGAGAGAGAGGTCGCGGGTTCGAATCCCGCCAACCGCGTAGCGCGCGAATTTTCCGCGAAAAATGGGTGGTTGGGTGCCTTCCCACATTTAAATAAATTTTTTTGCTATTTGTTTTCGGTTTTTTTTAGCACTGGAAACCGGCTGTTTGCCGAGTGTCAAATAGCACTCGGCAAAGGGTTTGCCGAGTGCCCGAAAAAATACACTCGGCAAACAGCTCTTTGCCGAGTCGCTGTTTACCGAGTGTTGTTTGCCGAGTGTAACACTCGGCAAAGTCTTTGCCGAGTGTATTTCGGCCTTTGCCGAGTGTTTGGGACACTCGGCAAACCCCTGATTTCCCGTAGTGTAACATGGTAATTGGTACACAAATCCTGCGTAGCTCAAGGCTTTGCAAGTATAGGCAACAACAAAACCCTTGTTTTGATGAATTCCGATGGTGAATGACATGCAAGAAATTAGCACCTTGACAAGCAGAGAGTGAACCAACAAATTGCAGATGCATGTCAAGGCCAAAAATGACATACTAAGAGGAGCTAGCTGCAGAGATACTAGGATTTCGAGACCAACACGTGCACATGGAATTACTGATGCATCCTAGTCCTTTTTTCTCATGTGTCAAACACTATTTGCTGAAAGAAAAAGATGCTTTGGCAATGATCTGTGACGTCGTATTGGAGGACTATGCTTTTGGGTGTGCAAAGTAGTGAATATATTCCACTAAGCTAGTATATATATGACACTAGTGACTAAAGAGACCGCCTTTACTGCCTCCTAAATGAAAAAAATTAATGTTTGAATAAGCAGCTAATATATTTAATTATTTATGTTTAGAAATACTTATATATGTTCGTTGTCTTCGTCTGCACCGTGTGTGTACACTTTTACACCGAGTGAATTCCCATTTCTACCTACAATTTTCCTTTTTTTCCCCTCTGTCATTAATTAAAACAGGACATGTAAACAACCATCTTAGTCAGGTAGGTGAGAAAATAATGATCTAAATAATTTATTAGTTATATATTCATCTTCTGGTGTCTCAGTTATGATATGGTGTCATACTGTCAATCTCAACATAAACAGTATGGTTGACATCATGAATTAGAATCAGAATCCGTTGGTGCGTATCAATGTAGCAGGTTGGTAACTCTGTCAGCCTCTACCAAAACCACATCATCACCTATCACCAGTACCTCGACGTGCATGGAACCAGAAATACCTTTGCCAAGAAAACCATCACCCACAATCCTGTCTCTGAAACCTTAGCAAGATCGACTACTGAGAGCTACAGGAGTCCAGCAATGGTTCACGCTAGCCGACAAACAAACTCCCGGAGATTGCTCATATGTATGAAAGTGATAATCTTCCCCACATTTCAGAGGGAGTTCATGAGTCTATCATTGTGACACAAAATAAGAAGACGTGAATCCCAACATTAACTATTTGGTCAGCAGGTAAAAATTCATAGAATTTTTTATTAAGACGCCAGAAAATTAACTTTCTTTGCATGTTCATTAAAATTCCTAGAGTTTAAAGAGTCATCCAACTGTCAACTAAAGGCAGAAACCGTGTTTCTCAAAGATCATACAGGACAATTGTGTGGATCTGTACCCTGCGCAGCACTCATAAGGTTGTAACGCGAATGCTTTAAGACTACAACTTTCCATATTTTCTTGTTCAGTACTGATCAAGAAAAAGAATCTGTACTGTTGTTCAGTACGGGCAAACCCTGGACACCACTAGAGTTTAAAGAATCATCGAAAAAACTGTTGCCTAATCACCGGACACAGTCCTAGTACAGAAGCATGGGCTCCCTGATGCTTCCAAATCTCATGCTCTTGTTTTCATTGTGCATGACAAAAATGGCTCAAGCAAGCAATTGACACTACTGGAGAAACCACCTTCAGCCCATGCCATATATTATCCATACCCTGCCAGAGCGAGACATGTTTATCCATGGTGCACTCCATTTTAGTGTAATTATTGTAAAAGGTTTCCACCAATTGATTGCTAACAATGTAACTTCGCTCATAATACATCAATTATGGGGTTGCAACCACTGTGAAGATTTTTTGAACGAGATCAGATTATCCAATGGAATCCTTCGGTGGAAAAGGCCAGTAAACACGATTGAATAGTAAATGAGTCTGATTCATCTACGACATATGTAATCTGGTGATTCAGGCCAGTTCCTTCGACATATATAGATCATGTGGTGGATAGAGAACCAGTTCCGATGATCGTTATTTCTTGCAATGAAATTTTTGTAATCCTTGGGAGGACCCACTGCCTCAACTGAGAATGCAGCATCATCCACAAATTTATTTTAGAAAATTTGGATAGATCAAGAGGGTCAGCATTGTCATGTTCCCAAATTGCAGCATGATTTCACACACAACTCTAAATCATGAGTCAGGAGTGTCATGGTCTTGTTGACACATGAACGTGCGCTACACTGAACATGCTTGCTAGCCATATATCATCATAGAGACAAAGAAAGTATTTTTCCAGGAACCATTTTTACAACTGGTTTGAAAACCGACGGTAAAACATTTCACAGCCGGTTTTGTAAATAGGCCACTGTGAAAATGCTTTCTGTAGTCGGTTCGTGGCTGGACATGACTATGAAAATCAACTTCGTTTTCACTGCCATGTCCAATAACAAATCACATGAGAAAATAATTTTCACTGGCGGTGATAGTTCCATCTTCACATACATTTCTAGTCTACAGTACACAATGAGTTTTTTCTTATCATTCTGGTATTTTTTTATTTAACTAGCACCATATGTGGGACAACCACACAAAATTGCATTCCGATCGAGCCTAAGGTGCGTTCTCTAGATATTCGTGAAAATTATAAAAGGTTAGCATAAAGAATTGCAGCCCTACTAGTTCGCACACCCTAAAATATTATTTTTTTGATATCACATGATGCATTTTTCCATGTGTAATACTGCAAACAAGTTACCATGGAGGATTTATTTTTTGTGAATGTTTTTGTTATTTTAAACAATTAAATGAATTTCTACTTACTTATTCCCAATACTTATAATTGAACTGCATGTATCCCAAATAATTCTTAATAGGTTCTAGAAAGCTAGAGTGTAAAGTCATATGACCTAGGTTGGATCATATTTACATGTAAATATATAAATAATAATATCTAAAACTAATCCCACTTTAGCAGATTCTTAACAACATGTCAAAATTTTAGGGTTTTCTATGGATAATTCACACTTTTATTTACATCATTAATTGTAAAAATATTAATAATATATCTAAAACTAATCCATAAATTCTGGAAATCAGAATAGAGTCCTTTTGTACGTGTATAACCTTCTCATAAAAAATTTAACACATGTTAAGAAAATTAGACTATGCATTGTTCAAAATGACATACATCTCTTGCACTTTATCATATGGAGAAATATATTTTACATGTGTTATACTACATATATGTTGCATGTGTTATACGAGTTTTGTATTTTGTTACTTGATTTACTTTTATTATTGTACTTACCAATAAAATTTCATTACTCAAACTTGTTTTTGGAGGGACTTATGATTTGACTCCTAAGCCAACTAGGATTGGATCCCTTATAGATTGGACCCATCCTTTCTTAAACAAACTCTTTCCAATTATCTATATGACTTGACCCCTAAGATAACTAGGTCTAGACTCTTTCCAACTATTTCTAAACTTCCTAACTTTGTTGTCTCAATACTCTAAGGAATATTATGCCGGTGGGGTGGGGCATGGTGTGGCCGAGTTGCAACCCCACCTAGGGCGCTCACTCCTCTGGCTCGTCCAGGTGGACGGCTGCCACCCTGGCTCACCTCTGAGCCGCCTCCATGAGGCCAGTTGGGTCCTCTAGGCCTGTAACAGCTTCTCTGGTGCGCATGGCGTGAGAGAACCAGTACGGTGTGATCAAAATTGTTTGCGAGTTATTCCTCTGTTTGGCCATCATATTGAGATTAAAATCTAATTATTTTACTGCCGTTCTTGAAAATGGTCCTTCTCATCAAACATTTGTAGAAAATCAGACTGGTGTGAATGAGTATAGTCTTTTGTCTGCAGGCAGAGTTATGGTACAGCCTGCAGATAATTTGCAGCACTGAAAATGCCATGAAACAAGTATATATTGAGAAATAAAAACAAAAAATAAAAAATATGTGGTCGCCGGCCTTGTCAGTTCTCATGGGTTTAGGATATGTCACTACTCTTGAAACCGAGATGGTATAGTTCAATGCCCATGTCACGTGGCTATTGTGTGTGCCAGTATATACAGATAAGATAAACATCTGATGTAGTGAAGTTATCTACAATATATATTTACACTGCACGGTAAATCTCTATAATTCCTACCTATCTCGATTGTTGGAACTTGAGCACAAGTAGAAGATATACATAATTTTGTACATCCTTCAAAATAGGCCGTAGTATGAGATTGGGATGCACTGGGAAAACCTAGCATGTTCGCCTTTCTACCTTGGACATTTTAATTCATGAACAATGGAACATTAGTCCAGGCAACAAGCAACATTGATCATCCTGGTGGAGATGCTGTTTGCATGTGGATTAGTCTAGAGTGAAATTCTTCATTCAAGTGGATCCTTGAAAAAATTCAACTGCCATTTAGTCAAATTTGGTTATTTCACCGAATATTGCGGTTAACAATGAGTACAGTAGTTGAATGGATGGGACTTGGGACTAGAAGAGCAGAGCCGATGTTTGGATTGGATCTTGTAGAACTATGGCTCCCTGTGCTGGGTCTTCTAGATCAATTGACTCGTGAACAACTTGTAAGCTTGCTCATAAATGAAATGGGCAAAAATAGTTTCTCAGCTTGTTTAAAAATCCACCAAGCCAAAAGTTAAGTCGAGTTACAACCGAGCCGAGCCAACTCACGAGTTTTGAGCTCTAGGTCCATCCCTAAAAAGAAATACAAGGGAGGTATTTGTACAAAAATAGTGGTATTTGTGTGAAATCGTTGGAATTTGAGTTACAAACATTTAGATCGGTGCACCAAGAGTCACCGGGTGCTTGAATCCCTGTCAGCATGTGTCCGGACTTCGCACAAAATGGAGAAGGAAAGTTTGTTGTCTGCTTTAGGCGTAACCAAATGAAATCCATATTTTTGCTATGCAGCTCCCTTCCTCATTGGCGCTGCAGCGGCCCTCAGCTCTTGTGCCGCCACTGCCTTGAGCAGCTCTTGTGCGACCGTCGTTGCTAGATTCTCCTCCTTCCACATGGTAGTCGTTGCCGATGCTAGGGTTCATGTCGCCGCCGGATGGGGTATTTATGTGCAAGGCGTAGGGTAGGCGATTGGGGGTTGATTGCACGCCCAGCTCCACTACGAAAAAGAAATCCCTACGCAATCGAGCGCCCGCACGCAGTGGGTTGTCACTTCCATCGACGACTCACAGCCAATGCTACAACGCGCGCTAGGAGTCCACGATTCACTTTGGATCATGCGCAAGTGTCGTAAACAAATGAGACGATGGCAATGCTTCCGGTCCTCATTTAATTGCTACCATGTCGGACGTTTTTGTTATCGTGGGCGCAAATAGACAATTAGTTTTGCATTTTCCTAGTACTTCTAAAATGAAATTTACACATGTGCTTCAACCATTTTGTGCTAGTTCTAAAGTGTTACTTGCGCTGTACCCGTATAGAAAAGGAAAGTGTGAAGAAAAAGTAGTTTTGTATGGAGAATTTTAATGAAACAATTTCAAAGAAACATAGAAAAGAAAAGGTTCTAGAGAAACAATTGATCGATTTTTTAGGAAGAAACTTTTAATGCATTTCCAAAGAAAAACTACTTCAGAAACTTTTATTTTAAGAAGAGACTCAAAGAAACATTTTTAGAATATGTGCCTTAAAACCATTTTTAAAAGTTAAAAACTCCAAATAAAAGCTTTGTTAACGAATTTCCTTGAAAGTCTAAGTGAAAAATATTTCTTAAACAATTACACAAAAACTGATAATTTTGACAAAATAATTTTCTTAGATAGAAACAACAACAAAAACACTGCCATTGGGTCTTAAGACTACAATATTTCATTCTAGTTAATTAACGTAGGTAAACAAATAAGATCAGGGCATGGGAGTAGATTTACAAAGAGAGATACGAAGTATTTATGCAAAAACGGTGGTATTTGTGCGAAGTCGTCAGAATTGGGGTCATAAACATTCAGTTTGGCGCACCAAGAGTCACCAGGTGCTTGAATACCGGTCAGCATGTGTTCAGACTCCGCACAAAATGGGGAAAGAAAAGAAAGGCCGTTGTTTGCTTTAGGCGTGACGAAACGAAATCCATTGTTTTTGCCATGCCAGCTCGTGCCGGCTTTCATGGACCCACCATGTATGCAGTATGCTTCGTGGCAAAGAGCAAAAAGGGTTCCAACTCCCAACCGCGGCAACCCTGCACCGGTCTTCAATACCGTTGGTGCCGGAGGGCCGGAGCCCAAACGGCACGCGCTTTCTCCACGGCCCAGCAAATCAACGACCAAAAGACGGAAGCTTCCCAAAGGAATTTTTTTAATTTTTTTTATGATTTTTCAAAAACAACTGCTGGGTGGCAGATTTTGCAAATCTGTCACCCAACCGCCGTATCAAATGGCTACCGCCAAATGATACGGCGGTAAGAATCTGTAACCGCCGGTTCAAACGGCGGTTAGCTGAACCGCCGTTTGAACCGGCGGTTTTATTTGAAACTATTTTTTGTCGGACGGCCAGGACCTAACTGCCGAATGACACGGCGGTTAGGTCCTGAATTCAGTAGAAAATATATAAATCGGAAAAAAGAAAAACTAATGAAAGATCTGACATCAATTCTGAGCATAACAAAGATGGAGGACTGGATGATGCCAAGTACCTAAGTGACTGAGCTCCGGTGATGAGGAAAACAAAGATTATACAGACCAGGATGGTGGCTCTGCTGATAGTGACCAAACACTCATGCCATCATAATATTTTCGCACATCGTTTTATCTTGCACCATGCCATATTTGTTTCAAATGTTTGCTCACCGTTGATAGCAAATATGCCAGGGAATACCTCCAGTTAACAAAAACCTTAAGGATGACGATGGATAACAAATGGGTCTCTTGTACTCATGTTTTTCTTAATTAAGTACCCCCGGCATTCATTTGCAATATATAAAAAATTACATCACAGAAACGATATGGTGAACACACACCTCACATCCTTAGCCTAAACAATCTAATAGAAGTTGCAATGGCATGTGCAGCACACCGAAAATATAATCAGTTGCTGTTACCAGAACAAACATGCCTTAGGGGAAAGTAGGTTGCCGGGTGTGGAACTAACGCTCTACTGAGTACAACGGGGATATTTCCCCTTCCTGCTGGATTCTGGTGCAGCTTCATTTGCACGGCGTCCGGCCTCTCTGTTGCGCTCACGATCGGTTTCACGTGCTTCGGCCTCCTGACGCTCCACCTCCTTCATCCTGTTACTTCGTTGCCAGAACTCTCTTACCGAAGCTAAATGTTGCGCTTCTTGATGACGCAGGCGAGACTCTCGAACTTGGAATTCTCCCTCCCTGATCTTAAGTGCCGCCTCACACTTAACAAGGTCTTTCTCAAGGCGAGAAAGACGTTCGGCCTCACATGCTTGTTCTAGTCTAGCAGAGTACTGCTCTTTTGCTCTCAATTGGTGATGGTACTACTTGACTGGGTAGAGCATTCTTGTCGATCCACTGGAAGAAACTACAAGCCTGCATGTGGACGGCTTCGTCATTTAGATACACTAACAACAAAAACATGCATTAGCATTGCAACGAACCTTGAAATCATCATCAATGTCAGGACATCTGAAGAACCTAGCACCCCACTTGGACTTGTTTGAAGAATTAGTGCAGACTTGCAACCAGCATCGGAACCCGCAGTAGCATTTTGGCCGCTCTTCCCATGTCGGCACACCTTTTGGGTCATCTCTCCACGATGACATTGGTACGATCTATATTGACGATGAGTCGTGGGATGGATGAGTTGTGTATCAAACTTGTGCAATATAAAGAGCGCACCGGCCTACACTTATAGCCTGCACCCCCCTGTCACTCAGAGGAAGGAGAGGTGGTGGGCCATTGAATCCGTGGCTCGCATGAATGTGTTTGTTGCTGTCACTCAGAGGAAGCACACCCTGTACTGGAATTGTGTTTGTGTTCTGTTGGTTTGAGTTATATAGAATCTTACACAACAGATAGTGGTGGCAGCGAAATCCAAAGTGCGTGCAGTGCAATTCTTAAAAGTCTATTGTATTCTTCCCCATAATGCCCTTTTATATCTGTATCTTCGCCATCTTCTCCCCTAGAATCAATGTATTCCTCAAAATCTGAATCGGCTGAATCAAAAGTATCAGATGCTCCATTTGAGTTCAAGTTTTCATCAACACCATCTACTAACAAAGCTGTATTTGAACGATGTCCTTACTGAGTGACTACAAAAACATACCACACGGATTGAATGGCCCACACGATGTCCTTGCTGAGTGACTGCAAAAACACACCACACGGATTGAATGGCCCACACGATGTCCTTCCTGAGTGACTGCAAAAACACACCACACGGATTCAATGGCCCACACCATGTCTTTCCTGAGTGACTGCAAAAACACACCACACGGATTCAATGGCCCACACCATGTCCTTGCTGAGTGACTGCAAAAACACACCACACGGATTGAATGGCCCACACGATGTCCTTCCTGAGTGACCGCAAAAACACACCACACGGATTCAATGGCCCACACGATGTCCTTCCTGAGTGACTGCAAAAACACATCACACGGATTCAATGGCCCACACCATGTCCTTCCTGAGTGACTGCAAAAACACACCTCACGGATTCAATGGCCCACACCATGTCCTTCCTGAGTGACTGCAAAAACACACCACACGGATCCATTGGCCCACTGCTGGGGTGGGGTACTTGGTGGCCTATTAATATCGCGCTCATTCGTCCCCTTCAACCCACATCACAAAAACCAAAATGGCAACCGACGACGACTTAGGGCCAACCATCTATACTGAACTTCCTACAGAGTTTGCAGAACATTTTCCAATCGAATCCAAGAGCGATTTCGGCCCGCAGCGTAGCCTCCGACCTTATGAGCGCAGAAAGTCGGTGCAGTGGCCAAGATGTATGCACGGTGAGTACTGTGTTGTGCAGGTTCAGCATTCAGCTTCGGAGGGCGGACGGCGATTCTGGCGATGCCCTAGGGGATATGTAAGTCATAACCCTGGATTTGTATGTTTCCATCCACATTTGTCATCCTAATCGTTTTTCTACAACGTTCAGAGCTCGTTGGCTCCCGACGGCTGTGGATTCGCAAGGTGGGTGGATCCCCCACCAATTCAGCCGTATGAAGAGTACATCGCCTATAGGGCTGGATATCGAGCTGATATCGAGTTGAAGACAGTTTTTTGAGCTTTTTTTGAAATTAGCATAATATTATTTATCATAGTCTCCTGAATTGTTTGAGACCCAATTTCATGCCGAGCTTAACGAGCCGAGCCGAAGTCGAAAGTCATTCTAAATAAAGTCATTTTAATTTTAAAAGAAAAACGAATCCAATCAGAACACTTTTGTACCGAGCCACCGAGCCAGCCTAACGAGCTTTTTGTCCAGCCCTAATCGCCTACCTCCACCTCGTCATCGATGAGCTACAGCAAGAGGTGGACAACACTAGGCTCCTTCAGGATGACGTTCCTGATGATTCTGAGGAGGGCAGTGCACCAAGCTTTGCGCCACCAGTTTGTTATGACCCCAACTGTCAGTGCTCATGCCACCTAAACAGTAGCCAACCACCACCACCAGCGCCACCGACCGAGCCTCGCCCTAAGTACTACTTTCCCTCGCAACACTCGGGTGGATCTCTCTTCTCTTTCGAGCAGTAGAACTGGACGCATCGTCGAAGCGTCAATTTAATTTCCCTAAGGCATGTTAGGATTAGTAACGGCGCATGTTTAGGTTAGAAAGGTGTGCCGTACATGCCATTGCAAGGTCAAGATATGTATCTTAGTGCTACTTTAGTCAAGTTAAATGTCCTTCGAGGTTTAATATT
>CM014271.1:69533433-69562026 GCA_004135705.1 Alloteropsis semialata | reverse complement strand
AGCAAACCATGCATGATGTAGATCTACAAACATATGAAAGGAATTTTCCATTAGAACCATGAGTAGTACATGCGTGCATTCTTATGTACGAATTGCAAACAGAACAGGTCAAATCCAAATCTCTTAATATGTACTCTTATGTGATAGACGACCTCCATGGCTCAACTACAACTAAATAAGACTACCATGTCATCATCATTTGGAAATTCATAGAGCATTTCGTGGGAGCGGAGATGGGGTCTGATTTGAGGCGCGGAGATCCCACAGGCCTCCATGGCGGCAAAACTCTCAGGCCTGTGCGAGCATTTAAAGCAAGGTGATTTCGTCCATGCCTCCTCTGTTCAAATTCGAGAGACATGCCTGTGCTTGGCACCCTTGGCTCCAGAGAAGTTCAGATGCTATGCTGAATTGCTTGTGCTGCGTTTGCTTGCTTCAATGGCAAATGTATACAGCTCGAGAAGCCTCCTTTGACATTGATTTGTTTCCTCAACGTCATGTGTAATTGTAATTCTGTGTCTGACATTGCGAATCCTAGGGAGGCACACTGCTTGGACTCGAGTATTTTCATGTATGAGTTTACAAAATGTTTGTGATTCTCTAAGTCAAATTGTAATCTTAGCTAAACAAGAGAGCTTTTGGCCAGTCATGGTGTAAATCAAAGAGAGACAAGGCGGAACAGCTGGGTGGCATTCCACCAAATCCTAGTGCAAAGTGAGCAAACATGTTCCACTGTGCATATATAAGGTGACTAGCTGGGGAGGGAGGATAGCCCAGCTGGCTTAGGTGCCAAGCCCCAGACCACAGGGTGCCGGGTTCGAATCCCGGGTGGTGCATCTCGCTGGAAGTGAGAAAGCCACCGGTCACGCGTATCATAGAGAGAACGTGGCTCCCTACTTAAGGTTCCAATAAACCTGGAGCTGGAGGATAATCCAGCCTGTCCTCCAATATAAGGTGACTAGCTGGTACGTAGACAGAGATGTTTGTTGTAATTAATATATAAAGCAAGAGTAAACTGCACCCACCATACAACAACTTGGTAGGTGGGTGCAGATTGGTCCAACAACTTGTAAAATGCTCTATTTAGTGCAACAACGTGACAAGTGGGTTCAGATTGGTCCATCAACTTGTAAAATGTTCAGCTTAGTGCAATAACTTGGTAAAATGGTGCATAAACATTACAATAATGATGTATTTGGTCACATCAAATAGTAATAAGTTGGTATATTGGGATCGGACCAAATAATCGAGCATTATGTGGCGATTGATATTTGTGTTGCGATGGTGAATACTTGTCAAGACAAGAGCCTTTATTTAAAAATTTAAAAGAAAAATATATGCACATTGAAAATAAGAGCATATAAATTAGTTTCTTCTAATTCTAACATAAACAATCAATTTATATGACACGTTAGAATCCTAATTTATCTATATGATTTCATTATACACAAGTTATTTTTTATTTAATTTGAACTATTATTTATATGTTAGAATTCTAACAGGTATTCTATATCTTAATAAGTAAAAAGATGTTAGTTCATTCATTAAGCCTATGTCTATATCGCATCAGAACAATTATTATTTATTTCAAGCTATTTAGTCAATTTTTCTTAATCTTCAATTGGAAATTAATTCCACAATGGTAAGATGGAAAAAGATTGTGGAAAAATTATAAATAATATTGCAACATCAATTTACAAAAGATGGTAGAAATTGGAAAAAATTTTGGTCATGATATGAAGAAACAAAATTCTAGAATAGTACAATACAAGTCTTGTACCCTACCATCCGATCTATGTGTAGTCAAATATATCATCATCATAATGTTTTGACTGTAGATGCACCAATTTATCAAGTTGTCACACTAAATTGAGCATTTTACAAGTTGGTGGACCAATTTGCATCCACCTACCAAGTTGTTGCACTACATTGAGCATTTTAGAAGTTGTTGGATCAATATGCACCCACCTGCCAAGTTGTCGTGTGATGCGTGCAATTTACTCATAAAGCAATGGGCATGTGAATTGCAAAAGCATCTACTTCATTGTGAAACATGTCTACAAAAGGGCACCTCCTTGCAAAGCTGTGGTGGTGAAGTTCAAGAAAATGGAAGGGAACAACCAAACAGTTGTGGTGTGCGCATGCACATAAGCAACAATACATGTGGTAAGCACTTTCTTGATTGGCATTGGAGCTAGCTTCAGGGAATGGGAATTGCTAGAATGATATTCCAGGTGATTTTCTATTAGAACAAAAGATAATGGAACGACTATTTGCTTCCATTAGAAAATTGTTAACTGGACGTGTGCCGTCATCAGTACCATTTGCTTCCATTAGAAAATTGTTAACTGGACGTGTGCCGTCATCAGTACCACTTTCAGAAAATTGCAACTAAAGATCATCACAATGCTTTACTTGTTTCATGTTCTTCTCCATAAGTAAATTGCTAACTGAATTTATTCTGGACATGAACAGAGTTAAATCAATTTTACAAATTTGATATTATCGTAGCAGAAGGTTTCAACAGCATGAACAGTAGAAGTATGAAACTTTCCCTAGATCAAAGTTTTTTTTAGAAAAAAACACATTCTCAAGAAGGAACTATTGCCACAGCTTCCCTGCCCCATGTCATTAATTAACTCATGATGCAGAATTGCCCGACACCACGCCTTGCTCTTGAGCCACTTGACCTCGGCGGATCCCAACCCCAGCTGTCTTGGCAAGCAACGGCAACCCCAAGTTACCCACCTATGTGAACACATACATCTAGAGTTCTTTTACGATACTCCATACTACTCTATCGCCTTCTGCCTCCAAGGAGACTTGCCCTAAACCTGCTGGGTTGGTACAGAGGTCAAAAGGACGATACTGCAATTGGTCTTCATACTGCAATCGTGGGAGTAGATGGACAGGCAATAGGGAAACATTGTTCTTGTACACAATACAAAAAAAAATAATGCTAAACCCGTTCCTCACACCTATCAGGCCTAATGATATTCTGAATAAGACGATTTTCATTTTGTGAAGGTTGAAATATTTTTCTGGTCATCTGTTACGACTCCCCCATACCCAATGTGCCATGTTATTTGTATGCTTTCAAATGCCATTGCGTTTTTGGCACTTTATTACTCAAGTCTAGCATAATCCTCCCTTTAGAATGGTATCCTAACATTAATTAGACTGCCATCTGGTATTTTTAACTTACGTGACACTATCAAGTGAGGTTCGTAACTATGCATTAAAGCTGTGCATCCAGAGTGGTTCCCTTTAGTTGTCCTTTTTTAATTAGTGTTTCCAGACGTAACACCAGGTGTTTGAGCTAACTGATAACAAGCTTAGCTATAAAAGGGCTGGAGCTCTAGAAGACATAATAGATGTGGTACTGTGGTGAAGTTGAACAGATAGATGAGAAATGCCAAACAGAAACAACAAACAGTTTGGGCATTGCCCTGTTCGGTAGTTGTAGTGCTGTCTTTTTGCTAGTTAGTTTCATTTAAGCCTAGTTCACATATATAGCATCATACGCAGTTTCAAGGCTAATCTGCAGACTTGGTAATACTAAAACAAACCACCATTATTATCGATCGATAGGATCCAGTACCATGGGAAACTTGTATCATTTTAGTTAAATTAAATCTAGTCAGTGTTTCCCTTGATGTCTTTCTAGGTAAATAACTAATACATTTTGTGTGTGAAGAAATCAAATGAGTATTCGTAACATAATTATTAGTCAATTTGGTGTGTAATGATTGGACTGAGTTATCTGCGGAAACCTTGAAATTATATTTCATATGTTACCTTTTTTATGTGGTAAATAATAATGCTCCTCTCTCATCAATTTTTTTCAAACATAGAGTATTATTTCACTTAGGATATTTTCTGATCCATGGTACTAGTTAAATTACACTACTACTCCGTGGTAAATAATAATGCTTATATCTCAGGATACACGGAGTAGTAGTTTATAAAGTACTTGATCATATGGCTCAGATATTTTCTGATCCATGGAAATTTGTAACAATCATCTGCACTGAAATTTTAGAGGGTTGTTTTTTTTGAAATTTGTCGGTTACCAACAGCAACCTAATGCTATTATTGGTGAAGTAAAATAATAGCCTTGTAAAAAATATTTTTATGCAACTGAAATATAGAATTGTTAGCCCTAACGAGCATATAAACTATAGAAGTCTTGTACTGGCTTCCATACCATAGCTAGGTTCGTTCTATGGCTTGATATTCTTTCCCAAACAAATTATGTGTTAGGATATGATCAATTGATTAGATTCTTTTGTCAATGGATTCTATTAATACAGCCACCCTGTTATGGATACTCATACAGTGAGATAGAAACTGTTGGAGAGCACGTACATCAGTACCGGTTCCAGAGGCCCATATGTGGGCTATCAAAAACAGAACGGTCGCGCAAGTCTTGGTCGCAAAGAGATGGGTTAAGGACATTACCAGAGCGCTATCTCCGGCCGCTATCCTACAGTACTTCAACCTCTGGAGAATCATCGTAGATCGCACCCTAGACCCCTCGCAGGATGATCGCTTCGTGTCACACCCGGATTTACGAAGGAAATTCGAATGCTACTATATGTATACCCAGGAAGTCTTAAACACACATATAGCTCCAGAATAAGGTAAATCAAAGTAAACCAGTGCTCGAATTACAAAAGAAACTATTACAAGAGACAAGGTCTTGAACAAACCAAAGCGGAAGTCTATGTACTATCTCTCACTATGAGGCCTCCATGCCACAGGGACGCCGGCTAGTAAATCACAACCTAGAACTCTTCTGAAAATCTTTGAGTGTTGCTCATCTGAGTACCCGTCCAGGATTTTGTTGAATTATAGCAAGTGTAAGTAAACCATCTTACTTAACAAGTATAACACGAGTTATAAAGGCTGAAAAGGCTTGACACAGTTTAACTGCATTTAGCATTTTTAGTTGATCATATTTTAGCATTAACCAATTTACTACAATTTAATGCATCCCGGTTGAACCCAAAATTAATGAAGTAGAAGTATAACAATAATAATCCATCAATTCATTAAAACCATCATCCCAAAAAGTTGACCAATTAACAGAGGTTGTTATAATAGTTTTACACTCTGCAGAGGTTGTACACTTTCACCACCAGTCATGACACCCCTTTGTCATAGACAATGCACTCCCAAAGACGAGTGCAGGGTACCGCTACGAGACCTTTCAAAAGTCCCCCTAACAAGTTAGTGGCCGCTATGGTTTCAACTTAGGCGCATGAACCCCTCACCCTCCAGTCAATCCCACATGTAAACATGATCCCATGCCAGAGGCGAGCCGAGGTCCATACTTAAACCATGGAGCCCCACTTGCGCCTTTCGGTAACCACTAACAAGCTAGAGTAGTTCATTTTACTTAATCAAGACCAGAGCCATGTAGGTTTTCCTGGGTTGTCACTTAAAGAAATTGGGCCTTGAAGAGAGATGCTTAGAGCAATCCAAAACACATGCTCAAGCTCTCTAACCATGTTGCTAAAAAGCATATTTTAATCACAGTTCCATATACCATTAGTCAAAGTTAACAATATAAGGTCATTGGTTCATAAGCAAAGGTTGCGAAGCGTAGCAATAAACTACCCATAAATACATAACCCCAGGTGCACAAGGTAAACGTAAAACTAGGTAAAGTCCTTAGGATTCATCAAATTAGACACATGCATATATGAGTATGATAATTAAAGATTATTAGGTTGCAAGGAGTTTCTCGTGTCACACTTGCCTTCCTCGAAGCATTGTTGTTAACTCTGTTCTTCAGAACCTTGCTCTCCTTCAACGTCGAACAGCTCACCAAGTGGCACGATCAACACTAGCACATAAGACACATCTAATAAAGCAATACACCAATCAACAAAACAACATTGAAAGGCACACTACTAGAGAACACTAACTACTACGAACTCGGGAGTGCAAGAAACGTTAAGGAAAAAGCTACGGTTGAAAAGGGCACGTTTATCGAAGCACTAGAGCTGCGAAAGAAACAAAAGACTATATGCTGCATTCATTTTAATTAAATAAATCATGTCTAGAAGGTATTTCAAAGAAATATCCAAAGTTGGAATTATTCGAATTATTTTAGAATTTTAAAAGCGGAGTAAAACCTAGTCAAGTTTTATTTATATATATTTCATAGGAATTAGGCAATTTAACATTAAATGAAAGAATAAAGAATATGTGAGAATCTAATCGAATTAAAAGATATGTCATGTTGAACTTAAACAAACTGTATTTAGAAGACACATTTATATTGATATTAATCACATTAACTTTATTATAAGAAACGAGGTATAACCCTAATCAACTTTTAATTAAAGAACTCTTGTTTAATAGTCATTAATCAAATTAATACTAAATTAATTTCTAAAAACAAGTTTTTTGGAAACCAACACCACTAACGTGTTGTTTATGTTATTACGAAGTTAACGCAACTTGAACGGATCGAATCGGACCTAAAACGTGCAATCTATGGGCTTAGCAAGTTACAGGGACCTATACGAAATTAACTATATACTTCGAGGGTTAGCACAGAAGAACTCGCAAGACACAAGGCTGGACCGTGGGTTTATTTCCAAAAATGCTTAGGGTTCTTTAACAAAAGTGACGAAGGGGTATCCATGTTCTGATCTGGGCCGTTCGCGGTTGATCGGACGGCTGGGGTCCCCTGTGGCCTCTTGGCCGCCGACGAACAGGGAAGGGGCGGCGGCGCTACGTCCAGCGGCGGCGGCGGCTCGCCGGCGGAGGGGGGCTGGGCGCTAGGGACCTCTGTTTCGCGTGTGGATTGGACCAGGAGAGAGAGGGGGACGAGGCGAACCTGTTCCGGGTGGTTTTGTCGTCGATTGCGCAACGAGGAGGGCGAGCGAGAGAGGACGGCGGCCGGCTTGTCGGGGTCACGGTGGGGGCAGGTCTGTAGCCTCGGCTCCACATCGCTGGGTGATGGGGCGGTGTCCTGGTGCTCCTGCGCAGGCATGGGGAGAGCAGAGGGGCGTCAGGGAGGGCGCGGCCAGGGAGGGGCAAGAGCGGCAGCTGGCTTACTTTGGCAGCGTGAGGTAGCTGGACGATGGCGCGGGATGGGGCACGCAAGGGGGCTCGGCACCGGCGGCGTGTTTTATTGGGACACGAGGGCTGCGGGAAAGGAAGGGCAAGCCGGGGATCACGAGCAGATTGCAACAGCTATGGAAGGCTGCGGCGGGTTTTGGAAGGCGCGGCGGCGGTGAGCCAGAGTCCCAGTCGGACTCGGTCGAGCGGGGGAGACTAGCCCGACAGGTGGGGTTCACCTGTCGGCACCCCGGGCGAAGGCGCCTTGGCGCTTTACGCCAACGGTAGCGGATGGTGGGAGCGGGCCGCAGGCTGGGCCGAACAGTTGGGCCGAGGGAGAATACATGAACGGGAGGGAAAAGGTCAGGGTGCTAAAGCAAGCTGGGCCTAAAGCTAAGGGGGCAAAAACAAACTTAATCATTGAACACACAAATACACTCAAACAAATGCAAATTCAAATGGGATTTCAAATATAAATTTATTTCCCACAAATTGAATTGCACACAATCAAAAATATGCACTAGCATGTATGCACAAACAAGTTTCTAATTCCTAATATTAAATTTTAATTAGCATGAATTCATATTAACCTTATATTGACCATGCACACTTTGACCAAAATAAAATAAGTTAATTATTTTTGCTAGCCAAATTTTAGGGTATTATTTAAAATCCTAAGAAGGCAAAAACTAGGGTGTGAGACTTCGTCTAGAAGTGGACCCCAGACGGGGTCTTCACCTCGACGAGTGCTTACAGGGTTTTTTTCCTAGGGCAGTCCTCCATCCCGGGCTGCAAACTCTTGTGGAAGGTTAAGGCGCCTAACAAGTGCAGACTCTTTATCTGGTTGGCATTGCTTGGTCGCCTGTGGACTTCCAATAGGCTTCATCGTCACGGTCTTAGAGAGGACGATGCCTATGCGCTCTGTGCACAAGAGCCGGAAACTATTGACCATCTTCTAGTTGGCTGCGTGCACAACCGTGAAACGTGGTTCAGGGTCCTTAGGAGAGTGAACCTATCAAACCTATCCCCCTCTAGGGAAATGCCTCTTGTGAATTGGTCTCTTGCTCGTAAAGGTTTTGACACTCTAATCTTTTTGGTCGCTTGGAGCCTTTGGAAGGAAAGAAACCATTGAGTCTTCGACAGATCGGCTCTTCAGCCGGTCGCTGGCTGGTTTTCGGCATCTGCGGTTCATCCTATTTCCTCGATGGGGCACTGGTGCGTAGTTTTTAGTTCATTTTTTTTCTCCTTCTAGTTTGCTTGTTGGTCATGTGTGTTGTCATGTGTTGTTGTCGTTGTCGTGTTGTTCGTCTATTTTTTTTTGTTTTCTTGTTAGTTGTGTTTGTAAAACTCTCTTTTCTCTTAATGAAATACGTGCTAAGCACGTTCTCTAAAAAAAAAGAGGCCCATAGGTACCATTTCTGGAACCGGTACTGAGTAACTGAGGCTATTAGTTTCAGTCTTTAGTATCGGGTCTGAAACCAGTACCAAATAGTATGGTGTCTCCACGTTGACTTCGTGAAGGGTCTTTTAGTACCAGTTCGTGTTACCAATCGGTATCAAAGACACCCTTTGTTTCTGTTAGTGAGACCACTACAATGTGTGCTCCGAATCTATGATACATCACTCTGCTAGTAGTGTTACATATGGTTTCTGAGGCCTCCGATCCCAAACAACAATGCACGGAAGCTATGAGAACTAAATATATATGGAGGCTGTGTGCATACTTGTTCACTCAACATCTTTATATAGTACAACACACGGAAACTTCAATTCATAAGGTTTTGTGTGGTATGTGGGACGTTGAAAAACTGGAGACACGTATATATAGACCAATATTATGCAGGCTCAGACTTTCCATCCCCTGGAGGTTTGTAACAGATGAAGGATAATGATTGGACATCGCGACTGTCTAGCCAGTGGGATGCAATTCATGAGCCTTTCAAAATCTGACACCGCTATTACAATGACTTGTGGGGTCACTTTGAGTTAGTGACACTCACTTATTAGGCTTATGAATTGGGTCCCAAATAATGAAATTTCTCATTCGACAATCGCAGAGAACAACTGGCTAACTCATATAATCAACTGTCCAAATTTTGTTAGGAAACTGCACGATGCATCTAGGATTATGGGGCCTGTCCTTAGCTTCCTGTACGAAAAAGAATCCCAGTGCTTCTCATGCCTACAGCGTACCAGAGCATGCCACTAGAGTTGCGCATCAATATGTGCTGCACTCACAATGCATGGTGGGTTATCTGTTTCTTGCAGCTCATCATACATCTTTTCTGCTCCTATTTATTGTCAAACGATAATGCTTCTAGCTACATAAACAAGGAAACCAATTATGTAGATGTACTATACTGATATCTCTGATTCAGTAGTCTCACCTAAAGCTAAGGACCCTATAATAGTTCCATTTGGACGAACCATTATCTGCACATATACGTTGAGCCGTACATAGAACGAGGCATCTACATGCTCGTGAACATATATTTGCCTACTGTGCATAGTTGTGAACATCTCGAAAAGAAACTATAGCAAACATATTGCCAGTCACCCTTTAATCAAACTTTTGTTTAAACTAACACTACTACTGAGGAAACCTCATTTGTTTTATTCGTGCGGGGCATAAATGAGCTGGTACGAATAAGTCATTCATGCAATTGCAAATTCGAGCCGGCATCAATAGTAGATTATTCTAAAAAAACTCGACCGGGAGGGGTATGACGGCCCCAACCGTTTTTCATTAAGAGGAAGCGACTTTCGGCTTCCCCGGCAGAGAAAACCCCCGAACCCTAGCCACAGGCTAGCGAGGGGATTTTTTTTACCCTGCACCGCACGGTTCCAGAAATTCGTCCCCGAGGGGATTCGAACCCTGGCCGCCGGGCAGGGGTGCTACTGAGAGCACCTGACCAACTGGTCAGGCCTCCGTTCGCTCAATAGTAGATTATTCGTGCTAGCTCTCTTATTCATGCCATCATAAGCCAGCATGAGTAATCTATTATCTACCCCGGCTTGAAATCAAACCGGCTTGTGTAATCCCTTATTTGCTTTGGCTCGAACTGGCATGGGTCGGCAAGAATACTCACAGGATTATTAATGCCGTCTCGAAATTGAACCAACAGGAATACACTATTATTCATGCTGGTAAGAAATTGCGTCGTTATGAATTTGGAATCTATGCATTTGGAATTTTAGGTTGTATTCGGAAAATAGGTAATAATGTATTCTATTTTCAACACCAGGTTCTGGCCCAAGCATGGGGTGATAATGGATTTTCACCCCCGGTCTAGCCATGAATCAACAGTGATAATATATGCCATTTTCAATAAACCTCCCATCCTCATGACAAAATTTATATTTTTGTCAGATGAAAACAAATTCCGCACGCGCATGTATTTCATACTATGAGGGGTTCTTCGAGGTGGCATCCGAAGCCTAGATAAATTCTTTGGCTTCGATAGCAGAACGAATAACCATTCCCATTCGCACCGGCTTTGTGGTGCTCGTCGGATCAGCGGCGCAAATTAGGTTTTCACAGGCACATGTTTTGATTATAACAAACAATAGTGGAATTTGTAAATGACATAAAAAGAAATCCAACTTCACACTTGACATCCATGGTACCAGCAGCTCAACCAATCTTTTTCACAACAATCCACTCTTCCAGCAGAAGCATTATTTTCTATCACAGTAGTTCCAATATAATTACGATTAGCAAACTTGCATGAGGAAAATATTTTCTTGGTCAAATTATTCACATTGAGCTAGTACACAAGATTATTATCCAGTCCACAAAGTAAAATCTCGTGTTCACTTGGCCCGGTTTGTTTGCAAAGAAGATTATATAATCTAGCTTATAGGAGATGGATTATATAATCTAAAATAAGCATATTTCAGCAACTTATGGATTATTATTATCTGGAGGGTATAAATTATATAATCTGATGAATAAGCTAAAGTGCTTTTTTCCTTGAGAGATGATTTTTCAGATTTTGAGCTGGATAATATATATAATCTTGAGTGGAAACAAACAGGATGTTATTGATAAGAATGTGACACATCCTCGAGCGATTTGGATCAGCTGCTTGTGTGGTGAAAGCAAGGACGATATACTACATGACTATAGACACGTAGTGTTGCTCCATCCTCCATGCATGCATTTGCAGGTACCTCTGAAAACGAAGTTTGACTTCCATTCTTGACGCCACCCATTTCTATTATACTATCAAATGGCCCCACTGACACTTCTCCTAAGACGGACTCTTTCGCAGTTCCAATTTATCACGATATATAAAGGTTGTCTATTCATGCTCACTCAGCATCTTCTTCTTTATATAGAATACACAGAAGCAGAGCACATAACACAAGCCAATATGACACAACTGTGATGTTTCTAACACAAGCCTGTGCTCTGCTGAAATAGTGGAGGCGCATATGTACGGACCATTATAAATGCAGCAGGGCCCAGATTTGGGTGCGTATATAGTCTGTGACTCAGATAAACGAGAAAGATTGGACATGCGTGAGAGTTTTGTGGACAAGTATGAAACCAGTAAAATCAACAGTAAAATTCTGGTTCTTCTATGATTGCTAACTAGGAAGTACACGTAACTGAAGTCAATGCTCCAGGGGTGTAACTGAAGTTGATGTAACATGAGAGCAAACAAATAATCTTGAGGGTCCCCTTGGTGGATCTGTAGAACAGCTAACACGACACAAAGAAAAGTGTGACATTCAGCATAATCTGCACTCAAACTTAATCAAGGCCATGCAAGGTTATCCACGGCAGGCCTTCTCATTAGCATGCAAAAGGTGTTAGGATAATCATGACTTGGAGTTTGTTTGGAGTCAGTTCGTGTGTGCTTAGGCAGGCCAGCTGCAGAGATAGTTGGTGACCATGGTGTTGATCTGCATGAGATTAGCCAGGTTGTTCGGTGGAGCGAGTGGCTCACCACGATGTGAGCGGCGCCATGCAGATCATGCGAGTGAAGTCCGGCGTGGAGTCACGCGTACGTGCACATGAGAGTCGCTGGGCTCGTGTCACACCCGGTTTTAAAAACAAAACTGAATGACTATCATATATGCGCCAGGATCAAGTTTACACAAATATGAGACTTCATCAGTGATATAAAAGACAGTGCAAAACGTAAATAGCATTAAATACCATAATTACAATCACGTGAAGCGAATAATTAGCAGCGGAACTTCAACACTTCTCCATAGGCAGCTGACTGGGGGAACACTTACGCCTAGAAATCTCCAAAATACTCCACTGAAACCTCCTGTCTAAGCCTGAGCCGCAGATAAAGCAAGGTTGAGTACACTTATAGTTGGTACTCAGCAAGTGTAGAGCAAAATCATATGACATGCAAAGGCTTAATAAGGAAATAGCTGGCTAATTAAATTGCTTAAGCACTTTAGTTAGTCATATTTTAATTAGCAGCATAATTACTAAAGTATAAGTGTATACCAACCCAATTAAGCATATGGTAAACCATAAGTATCATCATAAATATAAATAAACCAATTTAATTCATCTTTCGATATGTTTAGGTCCAGGCCGCTCATGACCATGAGCACGGCTATTGCAATAGATTTTAGACACTCTGCAGAGGTTGTACAGCTTTCCCCACAATTCATGTTTCCCATGTCGCCTGAGGTCGCGAGCCTCTTCAACACTTCATTAGGTGAGGGGCTAGGGATTCACTACGAGGCCTTTCCAAAGACTCCCTCTATGTATGTGTTGGTCCCTGTCCGAACGGGTAATCGTAAGGCGCAACTTCGTTCCCCGCACATCACACACAAACCAAACATCCGCCCAACACACAACTCCAAACACAACATAGAGTTCATCTAGTTACTTAGCCAAGACCAGAGCCATGTAGTATTGTGGTTGTACGGGAAATCCCGGGTGGTTCTCCATGTTCCAATTAATCAACATGGTCTTGGTTTAACATCATCATAAGATCATATATTATATCAATAAAAGATATCACAAAATTATTACCTTCACATTTAGTGTAAACCAATCCCATGTACAGCAACTAAGCAATGCTACCCAACATGAATATTAAACCCAGGTTGAAAAGGCATTATTAAAGAGAACTAGTCATCCTTAGCATAGGACCCATCATGATTATAAGCATGCAAGCATAGCCTAAAAATTAAGTGAAATGAGCATGTCATATGGTTATTAGGACGAAAAGTATGATCAAGAGTACACTTGCCTTAAATCCAACTGATGAATGCTACTGCTCAGGGTCTTTCCAACTGAAACCTCAAATCACACGAACGAGTCTTGAACTCCACGAACGTTGCACCTTCTATATGCATCACGAGGGTAGAAACAAAAACAAAACAACAAATAAGAATAAGTCCTTATAGTCCCGTGAGCTAAAGAATCACTTGAAATAGAGCTAAAATGGTCAGGATATGATCGAAACGGGATTCCAGGGACTTAACTGCGAGGAATTATAACTTCCAGGGATTAGCTTGAAAGATACTGAGGGCTAAAACATAATTATGTTTATAAACTCAAGGGCCACCAAGTAAAAGAGTAGAGTCTGGACGGCAGGTTGTATAAGTTGAAAACATAGGGGGTTAACTGCAAGATTGAAGGACGTATATGTAATTACTTTACACATGGGGTGGATGGCGGGTTTATTTCCGAATACCTGAGGGCCTCTTTAACAAATATGCCTACTGCTGACTTGACCTAGATCTGCACCCTTGATCTGCGGATGGACGACAGTGGGAGCTCAAGGTGGGTCGGCGACGCCGGCGTCGAGGGCGGCGGTGCCCGAGGCGGCGGATCGCCGGAGACGGGCGATTCCGGGGCTACGGTTCACCAAATCGAGCGGTACTCGGGTCAAAATGCAGAGGAGGTCACGGCTAACTCAACCACTTTGTCAAGTGCGATGGCCAGAGGGCGGTGACGGCGACCAACGAGGAAGGGCGGCCGGGCCTGCACGACAATGCTCCGGTGAGCAAATCCAAGGTAACGAGGGCACGAGCACGAGTTCAAGAAGCATGGACAGATTCCTTATGTTCTTGCGCAGGTCTGGAGGGCGTCGTGGTCGTCCGAGCAGCGACGCGAGGAGATCGGTGGTGGCGGCCTTGGAACGACAGCGGTGGCGCGGTGAAGCAGGGATGTTTGAGGCAGCTAGGGTTTCGCAGGGGCCAAGGGGCGGCGGCGCGGGCTTTACGAGCCGGGGGGATTGCCTTGGCGTGTGGGCCCAAGGGGAAAATCCAGGGCGACGCGGCCTCGGACGGAGTCGGACTCGGGGCCGAGTCCTAGCTGTGCATGGCGGCGTGGAAGGGATGACAAGTGGGTCTCGAGCGGCAGCGACTCGAAAAGAGAGAGAGAAAGAGAGAGAGGCGGGGTGCGGGCCTGCGGGTGAACTGGGCCGGAAGAGCAGTTGTGCCGGCTGCAAAAGCAAGCAGAAAAGAGTCGAGGGGCATAAAGCAGACTACAGACTGAACTTAAATAGAAACAACTCTTATAGGGTTCAAACAAATGCAAATCAATTTGAATTTAAACGAATTTAAATTCACCACAGACTTGCAAACAACTCAAAATACAATGCACCAGCATGTATGCAACAAAAACTTATTGTGACTAATAAATAATTATTAAATTGCATAAAATCCTAAATAATTCCAATTGAATCACAGAAATTTATTTATGCCTTAAACAAATCCTAGGAAATTCATAAAATGTTTCTACAATTTCTTGTGATGAAAATGAGAGTGTTGCAAACCTACCCCCTAAAAATGAATCTCGTCCTCGAGATTCGGATGAACTTGCGAAGAGATCGGAAAATTCCGCCATTAATTCATCCTCTCTTTCCCAAGTTGCTTCATCCTCTCCATGACGACTCCATTGCACCTTGCACATTTTAATCACCTTGCTTCTGGTAACTCCTTCAGTTGTTTTCAATATTTTCACTGGATACTCCACAAAAGTCAGATCATCATGTACATTCAATTCCTCCATTTGTAGTTTTTCTTCAGGCACTCTGAGACACTTTTAAGATGTGACATATGGAAGACATCATGTGCATCTGACAAACTGGCTGGTAACTCCAACTGATATGCTACTTCATCTTTTCTTTCTAGAATCTTGAATGGACCAATGAATCTAGATGACAACTTTCCCTTCACTTTGAATCTGTGCAAACCTCTGATAGGAGAAACTTTCAAATACACATAATCACCAACTGCAAAAGTTAACTCCCTTCTTCTAACATCTGCATAACTCTTCAGTCTAGACTGGGCTATCCTCAGATTCTCTCTGATAATCTGAACCTATCTTTCTGCCTCTTGTAGTATCTCCGGACCAAACACCTGACTTTCGCCTGTTTCACTCCAATACAAAGGGGCTCTACACTTCCTTCCATACAAAGCCTCAAAAGGTGACATCTTAAGACTTGTCTGATAGCTGTTGTTATAAGAGAACTCTGCATAAGGTAAACTATTATCCAAACTTCTTCCATGTTTCAAAGCACAAGCTGTCAACATATCTTCCAAACTCTGATTGGTCCTTTCTGTCTGTCCATCTGTCTGAGGGTGATATGCAGAACTGAAATTCAGCTTAGTATCCATAAAGTCATGCAACTTCTGCCAGAATCGTGATGTAAACTGAGTACCTCTGTCTGACACTATCTTCTTGGGCACACCATACTAACAAACAATCCGAGACATATACAACTCTGCTAGCTTAGCACTGGTATACGTGGTCTTGACTGGAATGAAATGAGCAACCTTAGTCAAATGATCCACAATTACCCATATGGAATCATAACCATCTCAAGTACGGGGTAAACCCACTATGAAATCCATGCTGATTTCTTCCCACTTCCATTCAGGTACCTTCAATGGTTGAAGCAATCCTGCTGGTCTCTGATGTTCAGCCTTGACTCTCTGGCACACATCACACAAAACCACATGAGTACCAACATCTCTTTTCAATCCGTACCACCAGTACCTTTCCTTCAAATCCTGATACATCTTAGTACTTCTAGGATGAATAGAGTAAGCAGAATCATGAGCTTCTCTTAATATCTTATCTCTGAGTTGTCCCACATCTGGCACACAAATCCTCTTCTTAAACCAAATAGTACCTTGCTCATCTTCGGTAAAATCAGGGGCTCTTACAATTGCCATAAGCTCCTTAATTTCCTTGATCTTCTCATCATTAAGCTGACCTTAGCGAATTTCCTGCTCAAGAGTAGACATAACTTCCATAGTCACTCCTTCTGTTTGAGCAACAAATCCAAGGTTCAATCATGCAAACTCTTCACACAACTTCTCTGGCATCCGATGAGTCAAGAGGGTATTAGCATGTCCCTTCCTGCTCAAAGCATCTGCAACCACATTGGCTTTACCAAGATGGTAATGTATCTCCAGATCATAATCCTTAATCAATTCTAGCCAACGACATTGCCTCAAATTCAGATCCTTTTGTGTGAAGATGTACTTTAGACTCTTGTGGTCCGTATAGATCTGGCACTTGTTCCCAAGCATATAGTGCCTCCAAATCTTCAATGCATGAACCACTGTTGCTAACTCCAGATCATGAGTAGGACAATTCAACTCATGTTTCCTCAACTGCCTCGATGCATAAGCTATAACATGTCCTTCCTGCGTAAGAACACATCCAAGGCCTTGACGAGAAGCATCGCATTAGATATCAAAACTCTTATGAATATCAGGCATCACTAACATTGGAGCTGTAGTTAGCCTTTTCTTCAACTCTTCAAAACTAGCTTGACAAGCATCTGACCACCTGAATTCCTTTATTTCTCTACTAATCATGTGAGGGGCTTCACTATTTTAGAGAATCCTTCTATGAATCTCCTGTAATAACCTGGCAATCCCAGAAAACTCTTGATTTCAGGCACATTCTTTGGTGGCTCCCACTTCAAAACATCCCTGACTTTGCCTGGATCAACTTTTATTCCACCATCTATGATAACATGACCCAGAAAAGATACTTCTTTCAGCCAAAACTCGCACTTACTGAACTTGGCATAGAGTTGATTCTCTCTGAGCTTCTGCAATACTAGCCTCAAATGTTCCTCATGTTCCTCCTCATTCTTAGAGTAGATCAGAATATCACCAATGAATACCAACACAAACTTATCCAAGTACTCCATAAACACCTTATTCATCAGATACATAAAGTAGGCAGGTGCATTAGTCAAACCAAAATACATTACCATGTACTCATACAAACCATATCTGGTAGTGAAAGCTGTCTTTTGGATATCTGATGGCCTGATCTTCCACTGATGATAGCCTGAATGCAAATCAATCTTGGAGAATACCTTGGCTCCTTTCAACTGATCGAACAGATCCTCGATCCTAGGCAGAGGGTACTTATTCTTGATAGTAACTTCATTCAGTGACCTGTAATCAACACATATCCTCTAGGTACCATCTTTCTTCTAAACAAAGATAACTGGTGCTCCCCATGGCGATGAACTAGGGCGTATGAAACCCTTATCCAACAACTCCCTCAGTTGTTTCTTAAGTTCTTCTAGTTCGTCAACTGGCATTTTGTATGGCCTCTTAGAAATAGGAGCTATACCAGGTAGAAGTTCAATGAGGAACTTGATATCTCTATCTGGTGGCAAACTGGCAAATCATCTGGGAACACATCTGGGAACTCACATACTACTCTGATCTCAACAATTGTAATACTCTTTACCTGATTCACATTTGCCTGCATTGAGTTCAATTGCTCTTGGCTGATCTGAGTATTACCTTTATCTCCATTAATCACCTCTTGTCGCACTAGGGCTTCCCTTTCATCGTCTCCACCAAACAGATGCGAATATTTCTTTGGACATTTACTAATGATATGTCCCTTTTGCTTACAACAGGAACACACCTTGGTACTTAGAGCACTTGCATGACTGGGCTTACTCTGTGAAGACTCTAGCACTTGCTGAACTGATGCTTGACAGTTACCAAGTTGTGGCCGATAGCTGACCTGTGGGACTTGAGCTTGGTTAGAGTGACCAAATTGGTGGACTGGATAACTCTGCACCTCAGTCTGCTGAGCAAGATAGAAACGAGTGCTACGACCAGACTATATTTGCCTCTGAGAGTTCATCTTCCTCTTCTTCTCATTTATCTCATCTCTCAAATTCTCTACCAAGAGCGCCTTATCCACTAGCTGATCAAAAGTCTGAAATGAATGTGCTATCAGCTGGTAACGAATATGCATAATCAATCCTTCCATGAAGAGGTCTTGCTTCCTCTCATCCTTGGCTACCTGTTTAGGGGCATAATGAGACAACTGAATGAACTTGTCCCTATATGCACTCACAGTCATCACTCCTTGCTTCAAGTTGAGAAACTCTTCCTTCTTGTGATGCTACCCGAATCTTCATGAGCATCGCAATATGCATCCCGCCAATCCGAAGCTGCACCTTCTAATCTTCCAGCAGCATATGCATCCCGCCAATCTGAAGCTGCACCTTCTAATCTTCCAGCAGCATATAAGACCATCTCTCTATCAGTGCACTGAGTAATCATCAGCTTCTTCTCTACTTTCTTAATCCAATCATCAGCATCAAGAGGGTTGACAAAGTGCGAATATGTAGGCGGGTTGTGACTCATGAAATCCTTGTGTCTGTCTCTTGGGGGAGGTGGAGGAGCTAGATTCTAATTTAGCTGAACAATAGTATTGGCCATGTTTGTCATCAGCTGAGTCTAGGCAGCCATAAACTGTTCCAATGCTGAATTCGACATCTGGTTCTGACTTGAGTTAGGCTCTGGATTATTTTCACTGCTTACAGCACCAGACCTAGTGTTCTCCATCTGATTGTATAGAAAACAAGAACTTAGATAGATATAGTAATATACGGTACTAGTGCAGAAGAAACTAAATAGTTCAGGGAAAGAACCAAGATAGAAATTCCAACACTAGCATTTGCATGGTCAAAGCTCTTTATCCAAATTAACATGACCAGCAAATGAATAGCATCCATTAAGAAGTTTCCCATGTTAAGGACAGATCCTGGTTATCTGGGAAAAACAGATGTATCTCCTAAACAGAATATCCAATACAACTGGAATCAACTCTTTTGGAGTTCGGAAACTAAAGATATAAAGAAAACACTCTATCTGTGTCAGGTGCTCCAAACAGATTCTGTATACTCGAATAAAACGCGGGTATCTCTTTCCCAGAAACTCCAAAAATGACAACCTTTTACCAGAAACTAGTGTATTAAATTATGTAACTAACCCAACTGGTTTCATATCAATCAGAGTTCTAAAACTTGAGATATGAAATAAACAAGTCGACTGTATCAAGTTACCGAAACAGATTCTCTTTATCCAACAAAAGTCATTTGTTTCTCTCGGTCCAATAATTCAAAAATCATGAAACTTTGCCAGAAAATAACTTATAAAGATATGGAACTAATCCAACTGGATTTGCATCAATCAGAGCTTGTAGCTCAAGATATGATTTAAACCGTACCGCTATGTGAGGGGGTGACGAGAATGAATTTGTGGACAAGAGATTAAAGGATAGATTTCATAAGGATGGATTTGGAACTCACCTAGGTACTAAGACTAGGGACAAAGATAAAACCCAACTATTTAATCGTTTAGTTGTTTTATTAAGATGTAATTGTGGTCATCACTCCACAAAACATCACACTCATTACAAAGAACTAAATCAAACATTTAGCACACAACAAGCACAAAGCAAACACTCCTACACCAGAACTAAACATCGACCTCAACGGCTGTAACACCCTGAAAATTTCTTTTCTAAAATAGTAATTAAATTGCTGAGTTCTTGTGTGTGCATTCACAAATTTAGGTAAATATAAAACCCTTTTCGGAAATTAAAATCAACCCTAGGTTTAGAAACTTGTTTGTGCATTTCATGCCGATGCATCGTTTTATTGTCTGAGTGTTTTGTGTGCTAGCCCTAGAGTCCGGAAAACCCAACCCTAAGCTCGGCCTGTTTTTGTTTTCTTTTTTTTCCCAGTGTCCAAAAACCCAGAGTCCAAACCCGGAGTCCAAATCCAACCCAAACCCGATCAGGCAAAGTCGGCCCGGCCTGTTTTCTCTCCCGCACTCCTTTTCTCTCTTGGGCCCAACCCTTTTCCCCCACAGCCCAACTCACCCCACCGGCCCATACACACACATAACTCATGCGCACAGGAAGCCAGGCCAATCCTCTCACTCTTCCCTGCAGGCCTACACGCACGTATCCTTTTTTTCCCCTCGCGCAGGAAAGTCACGCCCCTGTCTCCTTCCTTCCTCCCTCACGCACGGGTACAGAAAGACCGTCGGCCTTCCTTCTTCCCCTGAACGGCGCCCTCGTCCCCTTCCTCTCCAATTGCAGCGCCCCCTTCCCCTTCCCATTCCACTGGAAACCGAAGTCCCCTTCAATCCTTCTATCTAGTGGCAGTAATGGTGAGGCACCGAGCCACTGTCCCTTCAAACCATGGCCGCCCGTCGTCCCTGTCCCTTCAATTCCTGGCTGACCAGCGCCCCTTCTCCCCCTACAAAACCCGAGCGAGCTCCTCCCTGACTCCCCTTGGTTTCCCCCGCTCTCCAATTCCATCCCCAACACCTGTGTCCGCTGTTTTCGTCGAGAACAGTGAAGGTATATGATCTTCGTCGCTGCTTCTGTTGGCCGCCATCCATGCCTTTCCCTCACTCCCTTCCTCTTTGTCACTTGTACAGGGACTCCCGGACCTTACTCCGGCGCCGGACAGCAGCAGGCAGAGGCCGCAACCCCGTCCTCCACGGGCGCCCGGCGACCAGTCCGCCCGTCCTCGAGGCACGCCCAATTCTCTGTCTCTCCGCCCAAAATTGATCGCCTGATTGAGTTCGCGTCGCCGTCCCGGTTCCGTTTTGCCGCTCGGAGCTCAATTCCGTGCACGGTAGCCCCCGGGCCCCTTCTTCTCCGGTGGACAGGAGCATGGCCGCCGCCCCCTTCTGATTCGTGAAACAGCGACGGTCTTTCCTGTACAGACCGAAGCAAGGAGAAGAAGCAGCAGCCGTCCGATCTATCACCAGTGGTCCAGATTAAAACATAGGATACCCCTTCGTTTCATAAAGATCCGGCCATCCAACCCCCATCCAACGGCCAGGATTAGATCAAGCTTACCCCTTCGCCGTTTTTCTAAAGAGCCCCTGCAGTTTTCCCTAATAAACCCGCAGTCCAACCCCTGTGTTGCAAAACTTCTCTGCTACCCCCTGCTGTCTAGGGTTAATTGCGTATAGGCCCTCGGTTCATCGCAAATTAGTCCTTTTTCTTGTTTCTAGTGTAGTTTAATCATCCTAGCTCCGATTAGAGTGATTTTCGCGTTCATGTGATCGTAGAAATGCGTAGAATAGATTTTTGCTTCTGTTTTTACTGTGTGGTGTACTGTTCTAATAGTATTACATTTGTTTGCATGTAATGGCATGTGTGGATGTTTGTATGGTGATGGAATGCATGTTTAGAGAGCGAGCAGTACGAGGCCGGTTTTGATCAAGACTTTGAAGACCCGGTTCAGCAACAATACTTTGAGGAAGGCAAGTGTAACATGATTTATCCTTGATACCTATTCACCTATTAATCATGTTATTCATTCATGCATGTGTTTAAATTTGTTAAACCTTTGGAATGACTAGATTTATATATCCTATATTCCTTGATCACCCTGGGTTTTGCATATGGGTAGTTTTGTTAAGTTGTGCTATGCTTGCAAACGCTAACGATCATTGTTAAATGTTAATATTGATTAATGATATACTTGGAACCTTATTAAAATATGCTTTTTAGCAACTTGGTTTAGGGAGCTTGAGCATGTGTTTGGATTGCTCTAAGCGTCTCTCTTTAAGGTTTCGATTCTTAAAGCGGCCACCCAGGAAAACCGTACAACCACAAGAATCAAATGGTTCTGGTCTTGACTAAGTAAATTGTACGGCTCTAGCTTGTCTAAGTGGCTATCTGGCTTGACTCGGAGGAGAGGGCCAGAAGCGGTGGCCTCGGTCTGTCTCGGATGGGCTGACATTTATTTTGGTGGGAGCAAGGAGGGCCTTTGGGTCCCTCACTTGTCTCGGATGGGCTGATATTTACTTTTGGTGGGAGCAGAAGAGGTTCACACTGCCACTAGCTGCTAGGGTGTCTTTTGAAAGGTCTCGTAGTGAAACCCCGTACCTGTTTTTGGAGGTACACTTGTCTATGACAAAGGGGAATCGCGACTTGTGGGTAAAGTTGTACAACCTCTGCAGAGTGTTATGATCTGATATATCAGCCGTGCTCACGGTCAAGAGCGGCCTGGATCCTTTTCGAGCGGTACCTTGTTTTCTGGATAATTGGTTTAATATGATGTTGTTCATTAATTATACTTCACATGTTTCCATAATGTGGGTTTCAACTGGGGTTGTCGCATAATTGTAGTAATTCAGGTTAATTTTAAAATCAATCAACTAAAAATGCTAACCGCAGTTTAAACCTTGCATAGCCTTCTGAGCCTCATTTAATCATGTTATGCTTGCTAAGTAAGATGGTTTACTTACACTTGCTTCATATCAACAAAATCCCGGATGGGTACTCAGATGAGCCGCCTGTGGATGCTTTTGACTTCCCCGAGGAGTTCCCGGAGTTCTAGGCAGTGCAGTTCCCCAGTCAGGGTCCCTGTGGAGGCTCAGTGGATTTAGATGCTTACTCTTCCGCTACTTTGATAAACTCGATAATAATGTAATGCCTGTGATGTAATGACTTTATTCCTGTTTATGTTATCGAGCACTGTTTTCCTTTCTTTGATATTCATTTCTGAGCTATATGTGTGTAAAGACTTCCTGGGTACACATATAGTAGCATTCGGATTTCCCTCGTAAATCCGGGTGTGACAGAGTGGTATCAAAGCAGTGCTGACTGTAGGATGCGCAGCCTAGAGTAGAATGGTCGTTTAGAGTTTGTGCTTTAAACTCCTTGTTTTATTTCATTTTGATTTAACCTTGCTTATTTTATTTATTGATTATACATACCTCATTTTGTTTATTTAATCTATTCTTGTTTTGCCTTGTCATTAATTTATTAAAAATCTTTGCTTATACTTCTATCTTTATCTGTTGCAAAAATTTGACTCTTTCCTTTGTTTTCTTTTTTATAGATGGCTCGCACTAGGAAGACTGCCCGCAAGAGCACCGCTGGCCCACCTGTCCAGGCAGCGCACCCAGCACCGGAGCCCCAGCAGGAGCGAGTACCTGTGGAGCCAGCACCGGTGGAGCCAGTACCTGTGGAGCCAGCACCGGCGGAGCCGGAGGAGGTAGAGCCTGTGGAGATTGAGCCTGTGGAGCAGGAGCACTCTGAGGACGATGCTGTGGAGGTCGAGGAGGTGCCTGAGCAGCAGGGTCAGGCAGCTGGAGGAGCAGCAGGAGGTGACGATGGCCATGGCAACCATGGCAATGGTGGAGATGATGAGGATCTGTTTGATGACTTTGCTGCGGATCCTTTACTGGAGGTGGAGGACAGCGCAGGATGGACTGTCACAGACTTTGATGCTATAAATGTGAATGGCTTCTTCCGCAAGAAGCTAGACGAGCTGCTGACTGACCGCTATGGAGCGGATGACGTGGCAGTGGAGTACCGCACTGAGCGGTGGACTCACCCTGAGCACAAGACCTTCTGGAAGGCTTCAGTGCAGATCTTGAGGAGTACTCAGGGCGAGATGGGAGCTCGTGTAGGATCCATCCACCGCTCTATTTCTGACAGGAGCTCCATGGAGGCAGCTATGGAGGATGCTGCACGTCGCGCTCTGTACGTCTACCGCGACCACCACTACACGCAGATCCGCTTCGCTCCAGAGAAGTTCTACCCTCGCTGCGCCAGTGGACAGACTGCCTGCCGGATCGCATCCACGGACTTTGAGACCAGTTCGAGGTTAGTGGCCACAGTGGAATTGGCAGCTAACCTCAACACAGAGTTGGATGCTGCTCTGGATGAGATCGCCGAGCTTCGTGAGGACCTTGCACAGTCCAGGGCCCAGGTGGCTGAGCTGAGGCAGCAGCAGGGAGAGCCAGCAGAGCCTGCACCAGAGTTTGTGGCTGAGTCTCCCCCGCGCAAGAGGGCACGCTACGGATCTCCCAGCTCCCGCACCACCATCGACGAGGACCTTTAGATGTTTTCCCTTTCATGATGTAATAAACGACTTAGATGCGTTCTGAGTTTGTAATAAGTTTGTCATGTTTGAACAAGTGCTCTTGGATGTTTGAATAAATTGTTATTATGATTAATGCATGAGTTGGCTTTTTGTAATGATTGTGATGATTGTGGGTTCTATACTCACAAGCATCTAGTTATAGGTTTAAGTTAAGTGTATAAATAGTTGGGTGGGTTTTTGTTCTGCACATCTATCATTTCTATATCTTTGACAAGAATCAGATTATTGTTATCTTGGATGGTTGAATAACAGTAATACTAATGTCTTCAACAGATGGCCAGTGGCAGAAGAGGTAACCAACCCACTGTGGAGCAACTCCTGGCCCAGCAGAATCAGATCATGCAACAGTTGGCTCAAACTATGACAATGATGCAACAAAACCAGCAGAACCAACCACCTCATCAACCACATCCTGCTCCACCAAGGGATAAGCGTGGGGAATTCTTGAAGGGCCGCCCACCTACCTTCTCTCATGCAAGCAACCCACTTCAAGCAGTGGATTGGCTAAAAGCAGTGGGCAGGCAGCTGGATATAGCCCAATGTGATGATAGAGAAAAAGTTCTCTATGGTTCTGGACAGCTTCAAGGGGCAGCTCTCGATTGGTGGGATGCATACCAATATGCTCACCCCAATCCTAATCAGATCACCTGGCTGGAATTCAGTGAAAGCTTCCGTAACCATCACGTGCCAGAAGGTCTGATGATTCTCAAGCGCCAAGAGTTTCAGACATTAAAGCAAGAAGCCATGACTGTCACGGCATACCGTGACAAGTTTATCGAACTATCAAGATATGCTCCAGAAGAAGTGGCCACTGATAAAAAGAAACAGCGGCTGTTTTTAATTGGGCTAAATGATGGCATTCAATATCAGCTTATGTCTCATACATTTGGGAATTTCCAAGAGCTGGTAGACAAGGCTCTTATGCTTGAACATAAGCGCAAGGAAATGGAAGAAAAGAAGAGGAAGTTCATGGGCCAACAGTCTGGAAGCAACTCACGTCCTCGCTATAATCAACCAATGGGGAATCAATCTCGCTTCCAAGGCTCTTCACAACAAATGGGTCGTCCTCAATATCAACAGCGCTTCCAGAATCAGCAGCAGCGTCCCCAGTATCAACAACAGCAGCAGCAGTTCAAGCCTCAAAATCCCCAGATGAGAATCCAAGCTCCACCTCTCACACAGGCTAATAAAACACCTGTAGCTCAATCTGGGAGAGTATGCTTTCATTGTGGTGAGCCAGGACATTATGCAAATAACTGTCCTAAGAAGAAGATGGGTGGACAGAATTCCCAACTACAGCACCGCAATGGAAATCAGCAGCAGGCACCGAGGAATGGAGGCCAACAAAACTACACTCGTGGGAAGGTCAACCACATGAACGTAGATGCTGCTCAGGACTCAACAGATGTGGTGATCGGTACGTTTCCAGTGAACTCACAACCTGCATCAGTACTATTTGATTCTGGAGCTTCGCATGCATTTATATCTGCTCAGTTTGTGAAAAAGCATATGATGATCATACAACCATTGAAAAACACCATGATAGTTAGTTCACCAGGTGGGGAGTTAAAGGCCACTCTAAGATGCACCGAGGTTAAAATTAATATAAGGGGGGTAGAATTTATAGCCCATCCTATAATCCTGAATTCCACGGGAATCGATGTCATCTTGGGAATGGCATGGCTAGCAAGGCATGATGGAGTAATTCAGTGTGCCAAAAGAACAGTGCAACTGACAGCAAAATCTGGAGAAAAAGTGGAATATCAAGCAACTATGACAGCTTCAGAGGTGTGCCAGGCCAATCAAGTGAAGGAGATGGCCATGGAAGACATTAATGTGGTGAAGGAATTCCCCGATGTATTTCCTGCGGAATTGCCAGGTATGCCACCAGAACGCGAAGTTGAATTTCTTATTGATCTTAAACCTGGTACTGCACCTATAGCTAAGCGACCATATAGAATGGGTGTGAAAGAATTAGAAGAACTCAAGAAGCAATTAGACGAGCTACTTGAGAAGGGTTATATTCGACCTAGCTCTTCGCCATGGGGAGCACCGGTACTATTTGTTGAGAAGAAAGATGGATCACAGAGGATGTGCATCGATTACCGCGCGCTCAATGATGTAACTATAAAGAATAAGTACCCACTGCCAAGGATCGATGATCTCTTTGATCAACTGAAGGGAGCATGTGTATTCTCCAAGATTGATCTTAGATCAAGATACCATCAGATGAGAATTCGTGCTTCTGATATACCCAAGACCGCGTTCGTTACCCGATATGGATTATATGAGTTCACAGTTATGTCATTCGGGTTAACCAATGCTCCTGCATACTTCATGTATCTAATGAACAAAATCTTCATGGATTATTTGGACAAGTTTGTGGTGGTATTTATTGACGACATTCTGATTTTCTCCAAGAACGAAGAAGAGCATGAAGAACATCTGCGGTTGGTATTACAGAGACTCAGGGATCAACGATTATATGCCAAGTTTAGTAAATGTGAATTCTGGTTGAAGGAAGTAGCATTTTTGGGTCATGTTGTATCCAATGGAGGAGTGGCAGTTGATCCAAAGAAGGTTAAAGATGTATTGAGTTGGAATCCACCAAAAGATGTCAGTGAAATTCGGAGCTTCCTTGGAATGGCCGGATATTATCGACGGTTCATTGAAGGGTTCTCCAAAATTGCCAAACCTATGACGTCCTTGCTAGAGAAGAATGTGAAGTTCGTATGGTCAGAAAAATGTCAAGCTAGTTTTGAGGAGCTCAAGAAAAGGTTGACCACTGCTCCAATATTGGTATTACCAGATATAACCAAGAGCTTCTCTATATATTGTGACGCATCTCGTCAAGGTTTGGGATGTGTACTTATGCAAGAAGGAAAAGTGGTAGCATATGCCTCTAGACAGTTAAGGAAGCATGAGCTAAATTATCCGACACACGACCTTGAACTTGCAGCAGTGGTGCATGCACTAAAAATCTGGAGACACTATTTGATTGGCCATAAATGTGATATCTATACTGACCACAAGAGTCTGAAGTATGTGTTCACACAGTCAGACTTGAATTTGAGGCAACGCCGATGGTTGGAATTAATCAAAGATTATGATTTGGAGATTCACTATCATCCAGGAAAGGCGAATGTGGTGGCAGATGCTCTAAGCAGAAAAAGTCATGCAAATAGAATTACCCAGTTACCAATAGAACTCGGTAAAGAATTTGAACGATTGAATCTGGGATTCGCCGCTAGTACAGTGGAGATGGAAATTGAACCAACACTAGAAAAGGAGATTAAAGAAGGGCAACAAGAAGATAAGAAGATTCAAGAGATCATAGCTTTGATTATTCAAGGAAAAGCACCAGGATTTACCATGGATGAGCAAGGGGCCGTGTGGTTCGGAAAAAGAATATGTGTGCCTAATCTGAAGCATATAAGGGATACTATTCTAAGGGAAGCACATGATTCAGCTTACTCCATACACCCGGGAAGTACAAAGATGTATTTGGATATTAAAGAGAGATATTGGTGGTATGGACTTAAGCGGGATGTTGCAACATATGTCGCTCTATGTGACACATGTCAAAGGGTTAAAGCGGAACATCAGAGACCTGCCGGTTTACTCCAACCCTTGAAAATACCAGAATGGAAATGGGAAGAAGTCGGAATGGACTTTATAGTTGGTTTGCCCCGAACTCAGAGAGGTTTTGACTCTATATGGGTAATTGTGGATCGATTAACGAAGGTGGCTCATTTCGTTCCAGTAAAGACTACCTACTCAGGTGCAAAGTTAGCAGAGCTATACCTGGAACGAATAGTATGCTTGTATGGTGTTCCAAAGAAGATAGTGTCAGATCGGGGATCACAGTTCACATCAGAATTCTGGCATAAACTTCATGAGTCAATGGATACAAAGTTAAACTTCAGTTCAGCTTATCATCCACAGACTGATGGGCAAACTGAAAGGACAAACCAAATCTTGGAAGATATGTTGAGGGCTTGTGCTTTACAGTACGGGACAAGTTGGGATAAGAGTTTGCCATATGCAGAGTTCTCTTATAACAACAGTTTCCAGAAGAGTCTACAAATGGCACCGTTTGAAGCACTATATGGCAGGAAATGCAGGACACCCTTGTTCTGGAATCAAACGGGAGAAAGCCAAGTGTTTGGACCGGAAATTCTTAAAGAGGCCGAAAGACAGGTACAAACAATCAGGCAGAATTTGAAGGTAGCACAATCCAGACAGAAGAGTTATGCGGATGTCAGACGTCGAGACCTTAGTTTTGAAATTGGTGACTATGTATATCTCAAGGTGTCACCTATGAGAG
>CM014271.1:69494240-69528990 GCA_004135705.1 Alloteropsis semialata | reverse complement strand
TGCTTCCTCCAATTCTTTCATCAATCATGTCAATGTCATCTGATAAATTTCTTCCGTCCAAGATGCCATCAGGTGTACAATCTGAAGCGCTGTGTATAAGACCCGGAGACCAGAGCTCCTCAGATGCTACCACTACACTCCTTGAGCAAGTGAACTGTTTGGTTCTCAGCAAACAAACATTTGACGGCAAATTCCATCACAGTATGTATACTTGCTACTATCCCGATGCATCCTACACCCAATCGTAAATGAGTCCCAAACATGATCAGCAAATTTGACGTAGACTGATTTCTTTGGTAGTTGAAATGAATCTATATTGTAAAATGGCCTCTGCAAGCCCGAAGATACTTTTATTTCTCGTCACTGTGGCTACTTAGTATGTGCGCTAACCGCAGCAGTGATAGCAATAAATATGGAACTGATGCACTTTGAGTCATTTTCATGAAACAATATAAACGTGAATTCTTGACCAAACAATGCCCAAGCAAATAATTTTCTTAGGACTAATATGTGAATAGAAAGTAATTTTGTTATGCATCAACATCGCAGCTGATAATTCCCTACAGATCCATTTTTCGGTCTTGCTAACTGATAATAACCACAGTACTTCAGCCAAGATACAGTAGCTATATCTGATTGCTGGCTAACAATATGTCTAAATGGAATTGATTAATTTTTCCAATATTTAATCAGAAATGCACAAAACCACAACATCCTTTTACTAATTCCCATTTTAAAGCACAATAAAAAATTGAAGAACTAAAGTGTCTGCCTCTCCTCAGATCCATGCCTCCCGTCTCCGCCGTCGTCTGCCTCGCCCAGCACTGCGACCTCCGCCGCATCCCGCCCTTTTCCATCACGACTTGGCCACAACTCCTTCCCCTCCGCCACATCCCGCCCTTCTCCATCGCACTTGTGTCTGTGCTGCTCTATCTGCGGCGTCAAGACGACCAGCGCAAGGGCCGCAATGGTTAATACCAAGGTCGTCCACAGGGTCGATCCTGGACGGCCACCAGGCAGGTAAGTCGTCCTACCCTTCCCTCTCTCTCGCAACTCTCTCCCCTCCCGCAATCCCTAACTCCCTCTTATTTTCTGGTGAGTATGATGCCCCTCTCTGATTTTTTGGTGAATGTATCTCAAGGGACGCTAGATGATGGGCTGCCGTTCACTAGGTGCTCGACCAAATCACCGCAAGGTCTGAAGTGCCGGTGGATCCAGTGAACAAGGATACTTCAGTCACGCACTTCAGTTTCCTCCCATAAACTTCCGTGATGTGACTATATGAGTCCTGACAAGTCAATTGAATCTGTTAGTGCTACTGGCGCTTACTGCTTACAATTGGTGAAATTCAAAATCTAATATGTGGTTTGCTGTCTTTATTAACAAGAATTATTGTTCTATTCTCCATCTGCTAGCCATGGGATGTGTCCAGGTCTTGCTTGTGACTTGGAGATTGACAAGAGACTCTCATGATAATCAAGCAAAAACTGATACAAGTGCTGCTGCAGGTCCTTTATTATGAACTTTATTTCAACAATCTGTCCTACTTATTTTCATGAGATCAATTTGGAATTCTAAGTATAAATAGCTACTTAAAGTTTGCTCTGCTCATTTGAAATGCAATCAAGTGTGCTTGCTTTGTGCATTTGAGGATTCTAGCAAATCAAGGGGTGAAGTGCACTTGAACTTACACCCTGTAGTCTAATTGCACTTGTCGCCAATATTCCAACTTGTATATGCATATATGCAGTAGGATCATAGCGTTTTTACCCTCAAATGCAGAGCAGAAAACCTTTTTTTAGATAATTCTGCCTATCTCATCTCTTAAAAGATCATGCGGATTTAATGCATGTTTGACTTTGCAGATGTTTCAAGCATCAAGAGACTGGATACCTGCTGCATAACTGCCAACATGGCCAAACATGGATGCTCGATCATGTTGACACCAAGCAAATCAAAGTGCTCATGGATGCTATTTTGTCTTGGACTATTTATGTTGATACAACACTTTGTAAGCCAAACATGTGATCTGTGCACTAGTGCTTTGAACTTAGATGTGCAAGACAGACTTGTCATATGTGCAAGTCATGTGTCCTGTATGTTGAGTTATGTTCCAAATTCAGTTGCATATGAAAAGGCCGACTTCTGACGGAGCGAAGCGGAGGCCCGTCGCCGGAGGCTTGGGCCGGAGCGAAGCGGATTAGGGTTTTCCCTTGATTATTATCTTCTTGTAAGCCGCCACCGACAGCGTTGTAACCCGAACTCTTGAGATAGTGAAGTTTTGCTGGCTGGCGCCCGTGGTTTTTTCCCTTCCACCTTGGGAGGGTTTTCCACGTTAAATCTCGTGTCCCCTTCGATTTGATTCTTTCTTGTTCATCGTTTATTCGTCATTGGTTTGTAACAAGTGGTACCAGAGCTTGGTTTCAAGTTTAGGGTTCTGCGATGGCGTCGATGAAGTATGATCTACCGCTGTTGGATGTCAAGATGCGGGCTATTCTGGCGCAAACTCAGGATCTCGATGAGGCGCTGGAAAGCTTCGGGAAGAAGAAGAAGGACTGTTGGTCCGATGAAGAAAAGCGGAAGGACCGTAAGGCTCTGTCCCTAATTCAGCTTCATCTATCTAATGATATTTTGCAAGAGGTGCTGCAAGAAACAAGTGCTGCAGAACTCTGGCCCAAACTGGAATCGATCTGTATGTCCAAGGATCTAACCAGTAAGATGCATATGAAGATGAAGTTGTTCACGCTTAAGATGCAGGAGGGTGGTTCGGTGTTGAGCCACATATCTGTGTTCAAGGAGATCGTTGCCGACCTAGTGTCGATGGAGGTGAAGTATGAAGATGAGGACTTAGGTCTTTTGCTGTTATGTTCACTGCCCAATTCGTATGCTAATTTCCGTGACACCATACTTTTGAGCCGTGATGAACTAACCCTAGCGGAAGTTTATGAGGCACTCCAGTCCAGGGAGAAGATGAAAGGCATGGTGCAGTCTGATGGGTCGTCCTCCAAGGGCGATGCACTGCATGTGAGAGGCAGAAGTGAGCACAGATCCTCCAACGAGAGCAACGATCGTGACAAGAGCCACGACGGTAGAGGTCACTCAAAGTCCAAACCGTCCACCAAGAAGTTCTGTAAGTACTGTAAGAAGAAAACTCATTTTATTGAGGATTGTTGGAAGCTTCAGAATAAAGAGAAGAGGAAGAATAATTCTGATGGTAAGGCATCTGTTGCTTCTGCTGCTGCTGGGAACTCTGATTCAGGAGACTGTCTGGTTGTTCTTGCTGGTTGTGTTTCTGGTCATGATGAATGGATACTTGATTCCGCATGTTCGTTTCATATCTGCACTAACAGAGATTGGTTTAGTTCTTATAAACCTGTGCAGAAGGGAGATGTTGTGCATATGGGAGATGATAACCGTGTGATATTGAGGGCATCGGCTCTGTTCAGATCAAGGCACATGATGGCATGACACGCATGCTGCAGAATGTGAGATACATACCAGGGATGACCAGAAATCTCATCTCGCTCAGCACGCTTGATTCAGAAGGTTTCAAATACTCCGGTTCAGTTGGAGTTTTAAAGGTATCAAAAGGTTCTCTTACCTGTTTAATTGGTGATCTGAATTCTGCAAAGTTATATGTCCTTAGAGGAAGTACTTTACATGGTTCTGTTTCCGCTGCTGCTGTTTCTAATGCTGAACCTAGTAAGACTAACCTTTGGCATATGCGTCTTGGACATATGAGTGAACTTGGTATGGCAGAATTGATGAAGAGAAACCTCCTGGATGGCTGTATTTTGAGTAGCAACAAGTTTTGTGAGCATTGTATTTTCGGGAAGCATAAAAGGGTAAAATTCAATACCGCTGTTCATACCACCAAAGGTACTCTTGATTATGTACATGCTGACTTATGGGGTCCCTCTCGTAAGCCTTCTTATGGTGGTGCTCGTTACATGCTTACTATTATTGATGACTACTCTAGAAAAGTTTGGCCTTACTTTCTGAAAGATAAAGATGATACCTTTGCTGCATTTAAAGATTGGAAAGTTATGATAGAAAGGCAAACTGAGAAGAAGGTAAAAGTGCTTCGTGCTGATAATGGTGGAGAGTTCTGTTCACATGCTTTTGATGATTATTGCAGGAAGGAAGGCATTGTCAGGCATCACACCATACCGTATACTCCGCAGCAAAACGGTGTGGCTGAGCGCATGAACAGAACCATCATCTCGAAGGCTCGTTGCATGCTGTCCAACGCACGGATGAACAAGCATTTTTGGGTGGAAGCTGCTAACACCGCATGCTACTTGATAAACAGGTCGCCTTCTATTCCACTTAATAAGAAAACTCCCATTGAGGTATGGTCTGGAACACCTGCTGATTATTCACAGTTGAGAGTTTTTGGCTGCACTGCTTATGCTCATGTTGACAATGGAAAATTAGAGCCTAGAGCTATTAAATGTCTGTTTCTTGGTTATGGTTCGGGAGTTAAAGGATATAAATTGTGGAATCCCGAAACAAGAAAGACTTTCATGAGCAGGAGTGTTGTTTTCAATGAATCTGTGATGTTTAATGACAGCTTGTCTTCAGATCATGTTCCAGATTTTTCTGAGAAAGAGTTGCAGCATATCAGCATGCAGGTGGAGCACGTGGATGATTGTGGATGTTCAGGAAACTGAAATTGCTGATGATGAGGCTCATGATGATGTTCAGCACTCACCTCCTATTTTGCAGCAAGAGGAGGATTTGCCCATTGCTCAACGCAGATCAAAGAGGGGTTGTGGACCTCGACCTCGTCTTATTGAAGAATGTAATATGACTTATTATGCTTTGAGTTGTGCTGAACAGGTGGAGAGCAGTTATGAGCCAGCAACATATACTGAAGCTGTTGATTCTGGTGATCGCGAGAAGTGGATCTCAGCTATGCAGGATGAGATGCAGTCTCTCGAGAAAAATTGTACATGGGAGATTGTGCGATTGCCAAAACAGAAGAAGCCTGTCCGTTGTAAGTGGATCTTCAAGAGAAAGGAGGGTTTATCTCCTAGTGAGCCTCCACGGTTTAAGGCAAGGTTAGTTGCAAAAGGCTTCAGTCAGATTCCTGGTGTTGATTATAATAATGTGTTTTCTCCAGTTGTGAAGCATAGTTCAATTCGTACATTCTTCAGTATAGTTGCGATGCATGATCTTGAGCTTGAGCAGTTAGATGTGAAGGCTGCATTTTTGCATGGAGAGCTAGAGGAGGAAATATACATGGACCAGCCAGAGGGGTTCATAGTGCCTGGTAAGGAGGATCATGTTTGCAAGTGGAAAAGGTCCTTATATGGTTTGAAGCAGTCTCCTCGTCAGTGGTATAAAAGGTTTGATTCATTTATGTTGTCACATGGCTTCAAGAGGTCTGATTATGATAGCTGTGTTTACATCAAGTTTGTTAATGGGTCATCTATATACTTGCTGTTATATGTTGATGACATGTTGATTGCTGCCAAGAGCAGGGAAGAAATCACTATGTTGAAGAAATTGTTGAGTAGTGAGTTCGACATGAAGGACCTTGGTGCTGCTAAGAAAATCCTAGGTATGGAGATTACTAGGGACAGAAAATCTGGTTTATTATTTCTTAGTCAGCAAAATTATATCAAGAAGGTTCTTCAACGTTTCAACATACTTGATGCAAAGTCTGTCAGTACTCCTATTGCTCCTCATTTTAAATTATCAGCTACACAGTGTGCTAGTACAGATGAGGATATTGAATACATGTCAAAGGTTTCATATTCTAGTGCTGTTGGTTCTTTGATGTATGCTATGGTTTGCTCTCGCCCAGATTTGGCTTATGCTATGAGTTTGGTTAGTAGATACATGGCTAATCCTGGTAAAGAACACTGGAAGGCTGTTCAGTGGATTTTCAGGTATATCAGAGGTACAGCAGATGCTTGTTTGAAGTTTGGAAGAATTGATAAGGGACTTATTGGCTATGTTGATTCAGATTATGCTGCTGATTTGGACAAGCGAAGGTCGCTCACAGGTTATGTGTTTACTGTTGGCAGTTGTGCTGTGAGTTGGAAGACTACATTACAACCTGTTATTGCTTTGTCTACTACTGAAGCAGAATATATGGCTATTGCTGAAGCGTGCAAGGAGTCTGTTTGGCTGAAGGGATTGTTTGCTGAATTTTGTGGTGATGATTCTTGCATTAACCTTTTCTGTGACAATCAAAGTGCTATATATCTCACTAAAGATCAGATGTTTCATGAGAGGTCCAAGCATATTGATATCAAGTACCATTATGTCCGTGATGTGATAGCACAAGGTAAACTGAAGGTATGCAAGATAAGCACTCATGATAATCCTGCTGATATGATGACTAAACCAGTTCCTGTTGCTAAGTTTGAGCTCTGCTCAAGCTTAGTTGGTATAGTTGCTTAGCCCAAGAGGCTATTTGGTGCCAGAAGTATTTTTTCTCTGATGTGTTCAGGATGAAGGTATTGATTTATGCTACAAGAGGAATTTGTCTCAAGGTGGAGTTTGTTGAGTTATGTTCCAAATTCAGTTGCATATGAAAAGGCCGACTTCTGACGGAGCGAAGCGGAGGCCCGTCGCCGGAGGCTTGGGCCGGAGCGAAGCGGACAGAGCATATATACCCGATTAGAGTTTTCCCTTGATTATTATCTTCTTGTAAGCCGCCGCCGACGGCGTTGTAACCCGAACTCTTGAGATAGTGAAGTTTTGCTGGCTGACGCCCGTGGTTTTTTCCCTTCCACCTTGGGAGGGTTTTCCACATTAAATCTCGTGTCCCCTGCGGTTTGATTCTTTCTTGTTCATCGTTTATTCGTCATTGGTTTGTAACACTGTACAAGTACAAATATTATTGATTGTACAAGTACAAATATTATTGATTGCTTAAATCACAATTATGAGATGTGTTGGCCAGCCCATTATGTGTTTGATGTTAAATGTGAGCTTGTATGGTTATTGTTTAAATGAATGATATTATATGATTAATATGATATTAATACTATACGGCTACTTAGCGTTGGATAGGTGGTCGGTAAAAGGTGATTATATCTTCGAACCATTGGTCGGTAAAACTAGCAACAAATCCGTCTGACTATCGATCGATATATAGTGGTCGGTCGGTAAAACTTTATACCGACGCCACTTACAACGTAAGATAGGTAGAGTCGGTATATGTCTATACCGACCGATGGTCGGTCGGTATAACGGCTTATACCGACCTTTGCGCAGTCGGTAATTTGGGGCTGTGGTATAGTGACTATGCATATATAGCATCACGAATGAGCATCTTATGAGAAGGAGCAGTGACTGTATATCCTATACATGTATAATGGCACATGAAAGAGAAGATGACCATTATTGCTCACGGGGCACGGCAATAGCTTTCTGCATACCATAAACTCTACACACTGGGCCACTAGCCATCTCAAGACACCATCCCCTGTAGATGACTAAGAAAGAAAATAAGTTATGTTTTCTTTTATTTTGTTTATAAAGCAAAAAAAACTGATGCACCGAAAGTCCCCAGCTTGGTTAGAAAACTGCATATGTAGCATTTCTGAAAAAATAGAGTTCTCACATGTAATTAAATTTCTCTATAACGCTTTAATATAATATAGCGACCGTGACCTTTTTTTTATATCGCTAGTAGAAAACCACCTTCGGTCCAACATATTAGTCCCGACCGGTTTTATACCCGAGACTAATGGATGCATTAGTCCCGCGTCCAATGACCAGTAGTCAAGAGGGCTTATTAGTCCCGGGTTGTGGCTCCAACCTGGACTAAAAGACGCCCTTTAGTCCCTGGTGAAGTAACAACCCGGGACTAATGAAAGAAACACCTTTTAGCCCCGGGGTGAAATCACCCATCGGGACTAAAAAAACGAGTTTCAGTCCCGGTTAAAAAATAACCACTCGGGACAGGTACTTGTTCTAAGACCCTCTTTTGTATCGGTTTCGGAACCGTTACCCCCAAACTGAAACTAATATTGGGTGAAGGCAGTAGTAACCGGTGAGCACCCGGTACTAATATATATATGGTCAATGGCTCACTTCGCATTGTAGACTCTTCCTTAAATCCGTGCTCAGTCTTACTGGCCCGTTGTACTGAACTAGATGATCATACTCACAACCAAAGTCCGATCATATGAGAGTGGGATGCATCAGGATAGCAGCCAGTATCTACTGCAACTAACATTGTTGGCACTTCAGTACATCACGCCATGCTGTCTGTTAACATGCATCTTGAGTACCATGACCTTCTGGGATTGCATAGGAATGGGTGACTAGATATCCTGAGGCCTGACTCGTCATACATTACTATCAGCCATGCTAACTCAACGACTGATTGACGCCCTTGGGATCTCGCAAGTTGATTGCTCACGGCAAAGCATCTGTAGTGTCCTGCTGTACCGTAGTTTGCTCCCAGATTGGATCCTACAATTAACAAATTAGCAGTGAACTAGAGAACCTGTGAAATGAACGGATATTTGCAGTCCTCTGTCCCCAGCAACCTCGCAGCAACAACTATCTGACAAGTGACAACAGATGAACTACTTTGTCCAGCGATAAAATCAGCAAATTGACCTGGGAAAACTACAAGCTAGCATCATTGTTGCATCTGATCAATGTAACGACTAAATCGCAATGGAAGAAATTACTTTCTGTAAAACACTGCTATGAAATTGTGGCACTGTAACCACTGGTTTGTCAAAAGTATCACAGTTTTGATTTTTTTTATATTTTAATCCTTTTGAAGCTCAAATTTTAAAAATAACCTCCATGCTCCATGGCGCGACTCATGCAATGGCGCGACCAAAATGACATGGCAGCGCGACGTGGCGGGGCTTGCCGAGGGAGTCACGCCAAGCCGTTTCGAGCGACCAAAATGACATGATGGCGCGACGTGGCGCGACGTGGCGGTGCTTGGCGTGACTCGTTCGAAAACTGCGATATCATCCCTACTTTGACCGCATATAACTCCTAATTCAAGTATAATTTGGGCGAGCACCAGTTGACAAATTTGTAGATCAAGTAACCGAATACAACTTTCATTATATGAACATCTTCCAAATCTCAACAGTTTGAGAGATGGTCTGTAAAGTTTGTAAAAAACCACGATTTTCTGAATTTCATTCAAAACTGCAGTTTTACCGGATTTCAATCGCAATTTTCAACAAGCTAAACTCATTTACACCACGTATGTAGCATAACGTTAGAAAGTAGAGGGAATGTAGTTCCTATTTTGCTACTTTAAACTATATATATTTAGTCATAAATAATTTTAAACTTCAGTCAAAGACAGTACTTTCTTGGCCCTCGAAAATAAAATTTTCCCTATTTGACACCAGGTCTCAATTTGATTCCCCTATTTGACACTACCGTCACTTTTCAGTAGTAATGGTGTTAACTCGATGGCAAATGACCATTTTACCCATAATAGTCGGGGCCCATGCCAACGCCTATCCGGGACGCTTCCCTCTCCTCTGCGCGGTGCCCGCGGCACAGTGTTGCTGGGGCGTTGGCCACGGCGGTCGGTGCGGGCCGCAGGCTAAGGCGACCAATCCTGTGAGCCGGCGGTTTCTCAACCTCAATCGGTTATTGAGTCAAACAATTGCTTGCCAAAACACATGCAATCAATAAAGGTTCAAGGCAGTCCTCCATGGATTCGCCGCGGATTTGATTTGGCAAGGCAGCAACTCGTGCGGCTACGCTGTCTTGGTAGCATGTGCGGTAGCAGTGCGAGCACAGGGCAAGGAAGGACCGAAGGAGAGATGTAGGCACCCAGCTATTCGGTGGGGCAGCAGCTTGTGCGGCTGCGTTGCTAAGCAGCGGCGCATGCGACAGCAGTGCGGGCGGGGCAGAGGGGCCCTGTGCGGTCTCCACGACCCTGCGCTGCCATGGCCCAGGGCGGTGAGGAGGGGTGCCACGCTGCGAGCGCGGCGTCATTGCTTGGAGGCCTGGGCGACCGGCGAGGATCGGATCGGACGCCTGCGATGGGCCGGCGGCACGGAAGCGCAAGCCGCGGCCCCAGAGGAGCGTCGGCCAGCAGGATGAAGAAGAAGGTTTTTTTAATTATTTAGAGGAGTGGGCCCCACCTGTTAGGGGTAAAATGGTCATTTTGCCATCGAGTTAACACCTGTGCTGGTTAAAAGTGACGGTAGTGTCAAATAAGGAACGAAATTGAAACCGAGTGTCAAATAGGAGAGATTTTGTTTTCAAGGGCCAAATAAGTAATAAGCAACTTTCGCAGTGTCAAATAAAGAATTTTCTCTGCTTGTAATAGTTTTCAGCCTTCAACACTTAGGATTTGGTCCTTTAATCTTTCAAACTTTGTTTGATGGAATTCACTATAACAAACATGTTCAAACTTCATATTTGAGTTGTTTGTCAACATTTTCATGTTTTGACACTACTTAATCCAATTGATTATTTTATTATATTTATTTGTATTTAATTAAAAAATTAGCATTAAATCACTAAAACTTGCACACAAATAAACAAAGTGTCATCAAATGTGCACAATTGCATCCAAACATTCACAAATGCATGTGATTATTTACATGCATTAGTTTCTTGGTTGCCTAAACAACAATCACTAATTGAACTAAGACAATCCAAAAAAGTTTTTTGTCCTATCAACTACAATTGTTGACAAGTTGCCATTTAAAGTGTCTCCTCCCTTTAACAAATGCAATTTAGTTCAATTTTGAACTATCAAATTTCATTCATAAAAGGGAGGAGGGACTGAGAGAGTATGGCAAAGGAAATAGTTGTTATGTGCAATAAAAACACATATCGGCTTTCACAGGCCATATATGATATATAGCATTGGCTCTGTTTTTTATGACAGACTCAGTAGCCTAACGATTCCCGAAATAACCTGCAAAACTCAGTCGACAACGGGTGTGGGATGGGATGCATCAGGACAATAGTTAGTAACTAGTGACACCAACTGTGGTGAATCAAACCCTATGCCAGCTATGTTGGTCCGCGCATAACATTTGGATCCATTTGATTGCTCGCAGTTGAAGAACTGAAATAACACTACTACAAAAACTGCATTTAGTCCCGGTTGGGAACCGGCTTTAGTCCCGGGTTCCCAACCGGGACTAAGCCACCGGGACTAAAGGGTCATACCTTTAGTCCCGGGTGCCTACCCGGGATTAAAAGAAGCTTTTGTCCCGGGTGCTAACACCACCCGGGACCAAAGAGATTTTAAAAAAAAAATAAAAAAAGCAAGCTGCAGCGCTCTGGCGCGTTCCTGCTTTCAAAAGCTACGGGTTCTTCATCAATCACAATCAAACATTTTTTTCATTCCACATCCATGGATTTCAAATGAATCACAAGAATCGAATGACAATCACAGGAATCACAATCACAAGAATCGAATCACAATCTTTACTCCACATCCATGGATTTCACACGAATCACAAGAATCGAATCACAATCAATAATAACAATCACAAGTATCATATACGCAACAATACGGCGCCCAGTCCCCTGCTCGCGCCCATGCCCGCCGGCTTGCGGCGGCGCCCCGCCCCCTGGTTGCACCCGTGGCTGCCGGCTTAGGCGCTGCGNCGCGCGCTGGTTGGCTGCCCCCGCCGGCCTGGCCGTGCGCCGGCGCCTGCCCGCTCGCCTGGAGAGAGGAGAGAGCTAGAGATAAGGTGGAGAGAGACGAGTGGAGAGGAAGAAAGTTGTGGGAAGAATGAGGACAGCTCTGGGACTTAGAAAAAATCCGTGTGCATGCAAGAGGTGACCTACTCCGGTCTTTAGTCCCAGGTTGTGATTTCACCCGGGACTAAAGTCCATCTTTTAGTTCCGGGTGGTGGCTCCACCCGGGACTAAAAGAATTAGTCCCGGGTGGAGTCACCACCCCGGACTAAAAGATATCATAACCCGGGACTAAATGGCCTCGAGTGCTCCTAGCTTTACGAACCGGGACTAATGTATCTATTAGTCCCGGGCCCAATTCTACCCGAGACTAATGTTCCGAACCAAAGGTGATTTTTGTAGTAGTGCGAGCTCGTGAGCTACCCATTTTTTTTTTGTGTTCTTCAGAGATGTTCACATTGGGCCTTATCAACTGACGAGAGGATCTGGTACAAATCCCCGTTGGCAGTGTGAACAACAACAGGCCACATCATTTAAAGCAACTACTGTAAACACTGATGAATGAATCCTTGCCATCACTAGTATAGAATGAGGCTTCTTTCATGGTCCCATAGAGACTGTTACTAAATGTTCTGTACCCATATAGCTGCATTGATCTCAACTCGTGGCAATTAGGTAATACATAGCAAGAAGTAGATCTTTTTTTTATGAAACAGTATGTTTTCATTAAAATGCAGTTTCAAACAATGTTATTCATTAGACTTCAAGCAATGCATTTGGTTATTGCTGCCATGCATAGGCGTCTCTTGTTATTAGTCGGTGGGTAGCCTCTTTTAGTGTTTTAATATTGCATTCATCACAAATGGATCCACTATATTTGTCACTGGAAGAGCCTTGCATTGATTTTCTAACTTTTAATAAGGTGGATGCCGCATTTGGTCACGACGTGCCTTTCTTTTATAGAACTTTTGTGAAGATTATGGATTTATGGTTAGTTACGCCAAGTGATGACTATTATTTTCTTTGCCCGGTGAGTATTATGCACACTATATTTTCTGATACAAATTCCTGTCCTATTCTAATCTATCCATTTGATTATCTAAAATAAAAATAGTTTTCAAATAGATTAGTCACCCTACAAGTATGTTTGATTATGTACATACCGAGCATCCTCAACTGGAGCAGCTAATAAATCCTTTCTCTACATGACATGGATGGGCCTTCTGGTATTATAATAAACAAGTAGTGGTACTTTTTGTAATAATCTTCTTTTCAATAACAAACAAATCACACTTTCCATGATCGGGTACGAGTTGCAGTTCGCCCTCCGCAAGGAAGGGGCTTCCAGGGTCATGGGCTGCCTCAATTCTTCATTCCAGCAAGCTTTGTTGTGCCAATCGGTAGTTCTTCTAACACCTGCAGGATTTTTACCAGAATGGAGGCTGAGATCATAGCTGCAACCCATGGGCTGCAAGAAATCTGGCACAGCCAGTGAACCCAGGTTGTGGGTAACATCCCAGTGCATCACAATCCCATGACAGCTTGGAATGTTCGCGAACATGATTGGTTATTTGGTTTCCTTTTGCACAGAGCCAAGATGTCCGACCAAGAGGTCCTCACTATGTGGCGCTACACAAGAACTAGTCTTCTTGTGGCTTGAAATAGAAGTACATGGGCAAGGACACCAACCAACGCATATATATCGTGTACCAGGTGCCACTGGGCACCCTCACCAATGACAAGTCTTGGTTCACTACTCACTCTCCGTCGACTTCAGTCTTAAGCACTCTGTAAAATACAAAGTTACGTGGACAGCTCAAGAGAAGCACCACTAATATCCACACTGAGGAAGCACATGGTTATCAGGCCCAGTGATGAAAAAGCATGTCCAGCTGCTGCATTCACAGAACAGTGCCAATCGCAACTTGTACTGGCTCCTGATGCATCCCACTCCCATAGGGACATTGATTTCTTTCGCAAAATAAGTGGTGAGTACAAAGTCTGGGCTTCGGGCCTATGGTAGCATATTTAAAGCAACTTTGCCTTGTATAGGCGGTACAGAAACCCTTGCTTTGGTGAGCCCCAAAGGTGAATCCCACATGATAATGATGCCATGAAAAGGTGACTGTTAGAAAGTCAGGTTGTGTGCGTGAGTTTCGTGTAACAAGTTTTGGAGTTAAGCTCGGCTAGGTTAGTTGTTGTAAGCTATTGTTATCCTGCAGTTTGTTGTAAAGAATAGAGTTTGTTTTGGAGTCTATCTAAATCTAGCCGAGCCATACTCAGGAACTATATATTGTAAACATTGTGAGCTATTTGGCTATTGAATCAATACGCAACCGATGCCGAGCCAAAGGCCGTCGTTCCCATGCTATCATGCCTCTGATTTTCTTTCATGGTATCAGGGCCTTTGCCGCTTAGGTAGATTGCATCCATGGCTTCAAGTTCCAGCTCCACCAATCCCCTGTTCGGCGTGCAGATCTTCAAGAAGTTGAACAAAGGGAATCATTCTCTGTGGCAAGCTCAGGTGCTCACTGCAATTCGCGGGGCACGACTTGAAGGCCACATCACCGGCAAGACTGGTGCTCCTGATGCCGAGATAGATGAGAAGCAAGGGGACAAGGTCCTCAAGGTCTCAAATCCTGCGTATGAGAAATGGTTTGCCCAGGATCAGCAGGTCCTAGGGTTCATCTTCATGTCCGTATCAAAGGACGTCCTCGGCCACATCGCCACTGCATCGACGGCGGCGCAAGCATGGCAAATGGTGGCGCAAATATTCGCTGCCCAGACGCGTTCACGAATGATGAACGTGCGTCTCGCGCTGGCTATGAACAAGAAGGGCGTGATGACGGTCTCCAACTACTACGCCAAGATGCGTGGATTTGGAGAAGAGATGGCGGCTACAGGCAAGCCGCTCGACGACGAGGAGATGGAGGCGCACATCCTGAATGGACTCGATGCCGAGTTCAATCCCCTCGTCACATCTTTGACTGCAAGGGTTGAGCCGATTCCCATGACTGAGTTGTTTGCACAACTTCTCAATTTTGAGACCCGGCTTGATCTGCAGCAAGGAGGTCAGGGCGCCTCCTCCTACGTCGCCAACAAGGGAGGCCGAGGAGCTCCTATGCGTGGCCGTGTCTTCGCATCTAGTCGCTCTGGGCGTGGCCGTGGAGGACCAGGACATGGGTGTGGCAACCAGGGGCGCACGACGCCCAACAATCAGCAACAGCAACGCTCCTACAACAACGGCGGGAATGACTCCCGCCCTCTCTGTCAGGTATGCTTCAAGAAAGGGCATGTTGCCTCTGATTGCTGGCATCATTTCGATGAGAATTTTGTTCCAGATGAGAAGCTAGTTGCTGCTGCATACAACTCCTACGGGTCAGACACCCAGTGGTACATCGACACGGGTGCCACGGATCACATCACCAGTGAGTTGGAGAAACTCACAATACATGACAAGTACAAGGGGAACGATCAGATCCATACAGCGAATGGTGCAGGTATGAAAATAAGCCACATTGGTCATTCTACTGTCCCAACTCAGTCTCGCAATTTGTATCTAAATAATGTTCTCCATGTTCCTACTGCCACAAAAAATCTTGTATCTGTTCATCGTCTTTCTAAGGATAACTCTGTCTTTCTTGAATTTCATCCCGATCATTTTTTGATTAAGGATCAGGCCATGAAGAACACGATCCTTAGAGGGCGATGTCACAAGGGTCTCTATCCTCTTCCTTCAGCTCAGCCAATAAAGCAGGCGTTTGGAGTCGTCAAGCCCACCTTTGAAAGGTGGCACATCTTGGTCATCCTTCCTCACCCATAGTAACAAAGGTCATTAGTAGCAACAATTTACCTTGTTCCAAAAGTCTCAATAAAGAAGCTGTTTGTGATGCTTGTAAAAAGGGAAAAATTCATCAGTTGCCTTATCCCAAGTCATCTAGTGTCTCTAGTCGTCCCTTAGAACTTATTTTTTCTGATGTATGGGATCCTGCACCTAATTCTGTTGGAGGAAGAAACTATTATGTTAGTTTTATTGATGATTTCAGCAAGTTTACTTGGGTTTACTTGCTTAAATTTAAATCTGAAGTGTTCCAAAAATTTCATGAGTTTCAGAACATGGTTGAAAGACTCTTTGATAGGAAAATTGTTGCTATGCAAACTGATTGGGGAGGTGAATACCAACGACTTCATGACTTTTTTGATAAAATTGGCATCACTCATCGAGTGTCTTGCCCTCATGCACATCAGCAAAATGGATCCGCTGGACGTAAACATCGCCACATTGTAGAGGTTGGGCTAACTCTTCTAGCTCATGCTTCTATGCCTCTATTATATTGGGATGAAGCTTTTCTCTCTGCCGCTTACCTTATTAACCGCACCCCTAGCAAAGTAATTCAATATGAAACACCCCTAGAACATCTCTTCCATCAAAAACCAGATTACTCATCCTTGCGAGTATTTGGTTGTTCTTGCTGGCCAAACCTTAGACCTTATAACAAGCACAAGCTAGAGTTCCGATCCAAGCAATGCGCTTTTCTTGGTTACAGTACCTCTCATAAAGGATTCAAGTGTCTAGACATAGCCACTGGTCGCATATATATATCTAGAGATGTAGTCTTTGATGAAACTGAATTCCCCTTCTCAAAGCTACACTCTAATGCTGGAACTGGACTTCGTGCTGAGATTTCTCTCCTTTCTCCCAGACTTCTAAACCCTTCTGATGTGGGACATGTAGGCGACCATGTAGCTGATTTTCCTGCTGCATCTAATGGCTCGGATGAGCATTTTTTTATGAGAACAGGTCAAATACAGCCGGTAATAGTGCAGCAGAAGGAAGCAGCCCCAGCACAAGCATTGAGGTGGATTTGCCGACATCTTCTGATCCTCGGACGCGCAGGGCTGCTACCGAACCGGCTCCGGGACTTGCACCAGCATCTGCAATGCGCCTCCCCTCCGACGACACGTCGCCGCCTCCAGCCTCCGCGGTCGGGGGCACAGGGGGATAGGGCGCGCCCGGTGAATCACCGCGCGCCGTGTGCCACCCTGTCGGCCACCGGAGCCAGGCGGGCGCAGGCACTGGATCTGGCGCGGGATCTCCTGCGGCTGGGTCTGGATCTTCTGCATCAACGGAGTCTACAGCTCTCACTGATTCATCTCTCGGCCAGGGAAGTCATGAAGCAATTGAAGACGCTCCAAGACCCAGGACTCGACTGCAAAGCGGGATCCGAAAGGAGAAGGTATACACTGATGGCATTGTAAAATATGGATGCTTTACTTGCTTTGGTGAACCACAACAGCTACATGAAGCCTTGGGTGATAAAAATTGGAAGCTAGCAATGGATAAAGAATATGAACCTTTAATGGAAAATAAAACTTGGCATCTTGTTCCTCCTCAGAAAGGTACAAATGTTATAGATTGTAAGTGGGTCTATAAAATTAAGAGAAAGTCTGATGGTAGCCTTGATAGATATAAAGCTCGTCTTGTTGCTAAGGGGTTTAAGCAAAGGTATGGAGTTGATTATGAAGATTCTTTCAGTCCTGTTGTTAAACCTGCCACAATCAGAACTGTTCTTTCTATAGCTGTATCAAAAGGTTGGAGCCTACGGCAACTTGACATTAATAATGCTTTCCTGCACGGGTATTTAGAGGAAGATGTTTATATGAAACAACCCCCAGGGTATGAAGATAAATCTTTGCCTAGTTATGTTTGTAAACTAGATAAAGCTCTATATGGCTTGAAGCAAGCACCAAGAGCATGGTACTCAAGACTTAGCACAAAATTGCAAGAACTTGGGTTCAAACCATCAAAGGCAGATACATCTCTCTTCTTCTATAACAGTGGGCAGGTTACAATATTTGTGCTCATTTATGTTGATGACATCATAGTAGCAAGCTCTGTTGATGATGCAACTTCGGCATTGTTAAAGGATCTTAGCAAAGAATTCGCATTAAAGGATCTTGGTGAGTTACATTATTTTCTTGGAATTGAAGTAACAAAAACCTAAGATGGTATTGTGTTGACACAGGACAAGTATGCAAATGATGTGCTGAGGAGAGTCGGCATGCTGGATTGCAAGCCAGTTAGTACACCATTATCGCCCACAGAGAAGCTTTCAGTAAACGAAGGGTCATTGCTTGGTCCCAGTGATGCTACAAATTATAGGAGTGTTGTGGGGGCTCTACAATATTTAACTCTGACTAGACCTAATATTTCCTTTGCAGTTAATAAGGTTTGTCAGTTCCTACATGCTCCTACTACAGTACATTGGGCAGCAGTCAAAAGGATATTGAGATACATAAAGCAGTCAACTAGGTTCGGGTTAAAAATTTGCAAGTCATCTTCATTACTTGTGAGTTCATTTGCAGATGCAGATTGGGCCGTATGCTTGGATGACCGACGCTCCACAGGAGGATTTGCTATTTTTCTTGGCTCTAACCTTATATCATGGAGTGCAAGGAAACAAGCAACTGTGTCAAGATCGAGCACTGAAGCAGAATACAAGGCGCTGGCTAATGCAACTGCAGAGATCATGTGGATCCAGACATTGTTACTGGAACTAGGAGTTCAGTCGCCAAGGACAGCAAAGTTATGGTGTGATAACATTGGAGCTAAGTATCTTTCAGCTAATCCTGTTTTTCATGCACGTACTAAACATATAGAGGTTGACTATCATTTTGTAAGAGAAAGACTAGCTAGAAAGTTACTGGAAATTGAGCATATATCTACAAGAGATCAAGTTGTAGATGGGTTCACGAAACCACTAGCAGTAAGACAATTGGAGATGTTCAAGAACAATCTGAACCTAAGAAGGTTAGATTGAGGGGGAATGTTAGAAAGTTAGGTTGTGTGTGTGAGTTTCGTGTAACAAGTTCTGGAGTTAAGCTCGGCTAGGTTAGTTGTTGTAAGCTGTTGTTATCCTGTAGTTTGTTGTAAAGAGATAGAGTTTGTTTAGGAGTCTAAATAATCCTGGCCGAGCCATACTCAGGAACTATATATATTGTAAACATTGTGAGCTATTTGGCTATTGAATCAACACGCAACCGACGCTGAGCCAAAGGCCGTCGTTCCCACCACTACGGGAAACCCCCCTTTGCCGAGTGTCCCAGACACTCGGCAAAGGGGCTTAAACACTTGGCAAAGGGGTTTGCCGAGTGTGGCCCACGGCAACCAGGCACACGGCAAAATAGTGACGGCAAAGGCCTCTTTGCCGAGTGCCAAATATCGGGCACTCGGCAAATCTTTGCCGTGTGCCTAAGGACACTCGGCAAACGTCAAAGGACACTCGGCAAAATACATTAACAGACAGACATTCCCAGATGGCGTCAGACAGGCCTTTGCCGAGTGTCCGACGAGTGACACTCGGCAAATAAAGTCTGGTTTGCCGAGTGTCAGTAGGGACACTCGCAAATCTGACAAGGTTTGCCGAGTGCCAGGCGGGGCACTCGGCAAACAAATGACTCCTTTGCCGAGTGTCTGGCCAGACACTCGGCGAACCTTTGAACCCTTTGCCGAGTGCTATGGTAAATGCACTCGGCAAAGACCCTTCCCAGCAAATGCCTGTGTGGTCACTTTGCCGAGTGCTATGGTAAAAGCACTCGTCAAAGTGGCCAGAACTGCAGGTTTTTTTGTGTTTTCTCGCGTTAAAAGTACCCCCAACTCACAAATATCATAAGCATCACATATATATCATATTGAACAGAAATATATCACAAATACATCGCAATATCCATCACAAACGCAAATATATCACAATATCCATAACAAACGCAAATCCATCACAATGTCCATCACAAACGCACATCCATCACAAACACACATCCATCACAATATCCATCACAATCCAGAAATAAGTACCACATCCATCACATAAGTCGACAAGAACATAACAAACACTAAGAAGGAGGCCTCGATTGCCACGGCTGCGACGGATTTGACAAATCTTGGTCCTGATGTGGGTCATTGGTTGCCGCCGACTGGTTCTGCACAAAAGAGAAGATTATGCATGTGTTAGACAAGTTATACATCACAAGTCATGAGATGAAAATATAGGTTCTATAAATGGACTAAATTCTCTAAGTTCTCCAATTCTCTAATTTGTGAATGTTTTCTAAAGTCTCTAAATTTAATTTGCTATATAATTTCTTTAAATTCTCACAATTCTCTAATTCTTAGTTCTCTAATTCTCTAAATTCTTCTAAGTTCTCTAAATCTTCTAGGTTCTCTAATTTTCTAAATTCTTCTAAGTTCTCTAATTCTCTAAAATCTTCTAAGTTCTCTAATTCTTTAAGTCTTCTAGGTTCTCTAAGAAATGAAACTTGAAGGTTATCCAAAGTGACTTACAGGTGTATATGATCCAGGATGTGCCGCTGGTGGAGAGAATTGGATGACTGGACCCGGCACACCTTGCTGTGCGGCCATGGTCTGCATCCACGCATACATCTGCTGCACCTTCTCCTGCTCGGCCACCCACCGCATCTAGAAATCGGCCTCTAACTGCTGCCGCTGGGCCGCCAACCTCTCCTCTACCATCTGCTGCATCTGGGTCTACAATATATCATCAAATCGGCCTCTAACTGCTGCCGCTGGGCCGCCAACCTCTCCTCTACCATCTGCTGCATCTGGGTCTACAATATATCATCGAAATGTTACAATACAAATCAAATGTATGTAAATATCAATGAACGATCAATAGAATAGAAAGAACCTGGAGCTCCTGTATCTGGTGCTGGGCTACGCTCGGCCGTGGTCGTATGGCAGGGCTCGAGCCCGTGCTCCTAGCTTTAATCTGGTTTAAAGTAGGAGTACTGGCCGTGTCGATGCAACCGTCCCCCATATAGTAACGCCCATGCTTCTTGCCTCCTCCCATCGTCATGACAATTTCTCCATCAAGGTTCTCGTTGGCAGCATCGAACTCTGGCCCGCGGAGCTCTCTTGCCATCGATGTGTAGTCATTGAGGCGGCTGTGGATGCTTATATTGCTGTACGCCAAGGGCGGGTCCTCCGGGTTGTAGTCGACGTCGGACGTCGCCTTGCCCTTGTGGGACATAGCATACGCCTTGAACGTCAAGCAAGACTGACCACCTTGTGCCCCCGACTGCGAAAAAAATGTGCGCCGTGATTAGAAATTATGGACAATTGAGTGTATCAATGAAGATATGGTTACGCTTACCCATCTAGCCGCGTACTCTGGCAGGCTAAGGTTGCCCTAATGGTGTGGTATACCCGGCATCAGCAAACGCCGCTCCCGGCAAGCTTCGTGCTGCTGGACCCACTCCTCCGACAACCACTTGTCGACAATGATCTCCCAGCATTGCCGATGCTGGGCACACCACCATGCAGGTGCCTACACGTCATCAAGGTTAGGACATATAAGAATAACAAATTAAACATTCAGTATTGAAGTTCTATATGTACCTCCAAGTACTGTTCCCGGGTGAGCCTAATGTTTCGAGCTTGAGCTTTCGGGCACTTCTGTTGGAGAAAGTTAGCGTAGTACACGATGACGGACTGGACGCGTGCCTCGTAGTGCATGTCCTTCACAAGCTTGAAACATGCTTTGTGAGCCGTCGCATTTGCGGCTTGCTCATAGCCCGGCTCGCATCTGTAGAAATCCTGCATAGAGACGCGATGTAGGCAGTCAATATTTCAAGAAAATGTCCAATGAATGTGTGGTGAATTGAGCAATGTAATGCGAGGAAGACTTACCCACAGCTCGCCCGTGACACGATCCGCCTTGTTCGGGAAGATCCTGCCGTCCCGATCCATCGAGTCGGGGAAGGCCATGTAGTGGGAAAACGTGTAGGCTGGCTCCCGCCTTTCGCCAAAGTCAACGAAGCCTGGGAAGTGCACCCTGCACAAAGCACCCAGGATCCCGTTGACATGGCGGTTGTGAATCCCAAGAGCCACCCTAATCCAACCCCTGCACAAGTGGTTAAGAGAAATTTTTAGTTTGCAATCAAATGATAAACATATGAAATGAAAATGTTGCGATCACATATAAATCATATTACCTAGGCCCGTTGGGCCGAATCATCGGCCGCCTCTCAAGCGGTATGGGTCGCTGGGGAAGCTGCGAGGGACCTCGCAACCAAATGGCTGCGGGTGTAGAGGAACCGGAACCACCCTCCGCCTCCTCCTCCTCCTCCTCCTCCTCCTCCCCCGACTCAGACTCCTCCCCCTGCCGCCACTCCGGGTCCAGCCCCTGCTGTGCCGCGACGTGGTCGGGAGAGGCCGCCTCCGGTGAAGGTAAAACCTCGTCCTCAGACTCAGACTCCGACTCTGCCTCAGGAGGCGGTGCTGGAGCCTGCCTCCCTCGCCCCCTGGCTCCACCCTGCCTCCTCCGACCCCTGGCTCCACCCTTCCCCCGACCCCTGGCTCCACCCGTCCCCCCGCTGGACCCCTCACCGGCAGAGGACCCTCCACCCTATCTCAAAATCCCCGCTAACGACCTCGTGACACCGCCCACCATCTGCAATTAAAAAGAGAAAACCAATAAGTACAGATAAACAAAATGTACTTAGAATTAATTGCAATTAAACAAATCATAATATGGAAATAACATGGTATTGCAAATAATAAATGCGGAACATACATGTATTAGAAATAATCATCGTGGTCGGGATTCACTGGATCATAAGTCTCATCATCACTATCACGGTTGTTGAAATTTTCATGCTCATTCTCCAACGGAGGAATGTCCTCATCACTGTCATCGCCTAACTGTAATCTCTCTAGTAACTCTAAGTCCTTCACACCACAAACCTCATCTCCAGCATCCTCTTCATTGTCTACTTCCATTCGGATCGCTTCGGTTAAGTCTATCTCAAAGTTCCCTTCTAGCCCATCTTCTTGGAAGAACTCCCCGACATATGTGTTTGGGTCAATGTTGTAATCTTCATTGTTTGGGACAGGTATTTTACTGTGTGGCGATACCTTGTACACAACATCCCACCCCTGAAGACGTGGGTCGGTTTTGCACGGGTACGAGAGATAGTAAACTTGGGTTGCCTGTTGAGCCACAATATATACGTCATCTCCTGGCAAGACGGTTGATTGTCGAATTTCGAGTAGCCCAAGATTTGGTGTCCGTCTCACTACTTTGGGATCAAACCAATGGCATTTGAATATGACTGGATTCAGAGGTTTGGATCCATGAAATATGAGTTCGTATATTTCTTCAGTTTTTCCATAATACTAGACGCCATCAATTCCCGGCGTAAAAACTCCTGAATTTGTGGTTCTTCGGTACGGCCGATTCTTCTCGTGGCGTGTTGTGTGAAAGCGATATCCATTCACGTCATAAGCATTAAATGTTCTCACCCTATAGCCACAACAATCGGCAACCTGTCTCAACTCGGCACTCTGTTGACGGTCCTTATAACAAGAAATCCGACCGTCAATAGGCTCAGAAGTCAATAGATCAAGGCATAACTTAGACATTAGTATTCAAATAGTAGTATACCATGCATATCTGGAATATATTTGAGTACAGGGACTACGGTGCAAAAGATAGATGAAACTGGGCACAGGCCCAGGTCGGCCGACCTGGCTAGGTCGGGCGACCTGGCCTGAACCCCGATCGAGCTCACTTTCCACACAGGTCAAGAAGCACTCTGAGGAAGGATCATGGACGTTGAATCATCGTCGGTTCAAGTCAAGGGTGAGGATGAGCCACGTGTCATTCCCACGGATTGAAGAGCCCACACCTCAACTCATTTGCACCCAAACGGAGTATACCCACCTGGAACCGTCATAAGGACCCACATGGAAGTCTACCAGAGAAAAGTAGGGCCGAAAGGTGGCGGAACCAGGTCGGCCGACCTGGCTAGGTCGGCCGACTTGGCCCTGCGGCCGTTTCGCTTCCCCCTTGACCAGTACCTGTAAACCGCCATCAGGAGTCCATCAAAGCAGTGCAATGCTAAAGACAGTGGATCCAAGGGTCGGCCGACGTGGGGAATTCGGCCGACCTAGGCCCACCTCCAAACTGCCTCAACCGTCTCTGGCCGGCTCCAACTGCCTATGAGATGCTATAAATACCTGCAAAGGGCGCCGTACTCAACACACACCAGAAGAAGAGCTCTCCTTGCTACAAGCTTAGTCTTAGTCTTAGTCTTAGTAGTGATAGTCATAGTGTTAGATCTTCTGAAGGGCTTCAGGAGGAGTCTTGGTAAGTTCTAGAGTTCAGCTCTTATATTCTCTTACTTACTTGTAGAACTCTGAGCTTAATAGAAATACCTTCATACTTATGTTGTGTGCCTCAGCTATGCTTTACCTACTTAGTATATACTACTTATGTCTTACACCTTGATCAAGTGAATGTATGCTATGACATTGGCTCAATGTGCCTCTTGGTTGCTCTTTTTATTAACGTGATAGATGGAGTTGTATATCATATTGCAAACATGGTGTTTGGGATATGGAATACTGTTGAGGGTACCGCTGCCCCACGGATTAGTAGAGGTAGGCGGCAGGTGGTGACAGCCCTGTCCGTCCATTGTAATCCTCCACGTACGGGAGTGGGTATTAGGCCTTTATGATAAGACGTCCTACTGTCGTCCCTTGATGAGGGAACCACTGGATACCTCGATATGTCCTCTTGTATATGATCATTGAATGAGCTTATATAGGGTATTGTAGTATATCCAAGTCACATTTGTATGATGCTAATGAAACCTTTGTAATCTTCACTAATGTATTATTACTAATTAAGACTACCATAATGATGAGCAATGAACTTCTGTGTGTCACATTATCCATTCATTTCTATATCATTTACCCCTGTTTAGAGTATGGTATATTAATGTTGTTGTAACTAATTACATAGGATGACACCTCTCTCTTAACTAAACGCTTTCCCTGCGGATAAACATACTCCCGGGTGAAATGCTACAACGTACTTCTGTGCGCTTGCAGAATATCTGTAACCTCTAGATTTACGATGAAGTATCTCTAGTACCATCACTACTCAAAGTGGTGATGCTAAGAAATACCAACAAGCATTTCTGGCGCCGTTGCCGGGGAAAGCAATGGTTAAAGAGATTTGATCATCCATGTATTTAATACAACAGGATTAATTGCCAGTAATCTAGCAGGTTTACCCTTTGCTCTGTTTCTCTGTGATGTGAAACAGGGTAGTGCATGACTGGTTTCCAACTACCAGCCAACTACGTCGAGAACCCAAATACCATAGGAAGGAGGGTACGCTCTCGTGTCGTAATCCCTCAGGTGTTCTTGTCGGAAACCGAACCAGTCATCGGAGAATCCTCCAACCAAGGAGAACAACCCATTCCCGTAGCACCCCAACCGGAAGAAGCCATGGCCGACAGGACCATCCGTGACTACTCTGCCCCGTCCGCTGCCCAGATCCCTACGGGACCAGCAGTGGAGGTGGGGGACCATGCTTTTGAGCTGAAGGCCCTGCTAATCAACATGGTGCAGGCTAGCCCCTTCTGTGGGAAAGCCAATGAGAACGCCAGTGCTCACTTGCAGCACTTCCTGGAAGTGTGCAGCACCATCACCATCAGAGGAGTGGATCAAGATACCATCAGGCTCCGCTTGTTCCCGTTCTCGCTGTTGGTTAGAGCCAAACAATGGTTCTATTCCAACCGTGATGCGGTGAATACGTGGACCAAGTGCTCCAATGCCTTCTTGGCGAAGTTCTTCCCCATTGGGAAAACCAATGCCCTTCGGGGAAGAATTTCCAGCTTCCAGCAAGAGTCCGGGGAGACGGTTCCGGAAGCATGGGATCGCTTCCAGGACTATATTCTGGCATGCCCCCACCATGGCATGCAAGAATGGCTCCTGCTTCAGAACTTTTACCATGGGCTGTCCCAGACAGCCCGTGAACACATGGATGCTGCCGCTGGAGGGGCATTCCTCTCCTTGACCGTGGCCGCCGCCAAACTTCTCATTGAGAAGATGGTGTCAAACCAATCCTAGAATGACGACCATCTTCAGGGACGTAAATGCGGTATGCACACCGTGAAGGAGGTGGACATGCTGGCCGCCAAGATGGATCTCATCATGAAGCGTCTTGATGACCGCACCAAGGATGGAGGTGCCGACAACGAAGGGCCACTGGACTCACACATGACGTGTGAAGTCTGTGGAGAGACTGGCCACTCGGTGAACAACTGCCCCGAGACACAAGAGGAGGTACAGTTCGTGAATGGCAACAACGGGTACCAGCCTCAAGGGAACTGGAATCAGCAACGCCCATTCGACCAGGGAGGTAACAACAATAATTCTTATTCCAACCAACCTTCCCTCAAAGATCTTGTTCTTGGTCAATCCAAGATTGATGAATCTATCTCTAAGAGGCATGCTGCAAATGATAAGGCTCTCGAGGGCATAAATTCTAAGATAGAAAGTTTGTCCTCCACCTTCTAGAGCCAGTTGAGCTTTAACAAAATGCTAGAAACCCAATTAGCTCAACTAGCAGCTACTGTCCCTTCCGGTGACAAGGGGCGAATTCCCGGGCAACCGGAATTGTCTTTTGAGAATGTGAAAGCTGTTTCTACGAGAAGCGGTAAGGCTACTCGGGATCCAGTCCCACCTAACCATGCAGGGAAGGCAGCAGCACCGCGGAAGGAAGTGGAAGAAGAGCCTGAAGCCGAACTAGCACCAGCTGGACAGACTGCGCCACATGAGTTCTACAACAGCAACGTGTTGTCATTCCCGCAACGTCAAAAGAAACCATCCGCGGATGAGCAATTCGCCAGGTTCGTAAAAGCCATTCAAAACTTAAATATACATGTGCCATTGCTGGATGCTATGCAGGTACCGACCTATGCGAAGTACTTGAGGGACATTCTCAACAACAAACGTCCACTTCCAAGTACCGAGGTCGTAAAACTAACTGAGGAGTGCAGCGCAGCCATCCTAAACAAGGTCCCAGAAAAGAAGAAGGACCCAGGATGTCCCACCATCACGTGTACAATCGGGACACAGCATTTTGAGCATGCACTCTGTGATCTGGGGGCAAGCGTCAGCGTCATGCCAAAGGTAGTATTTGACCGTCTCAATTATACTACCTTGTCCCCTACTCCCATGAGACTGCAGTTGGCCGATTCCACGGTTCGCTACCCGGAGGGGATAGCCGAGGACATTCCGGTGCGCATCTGGGATTGCTTTGTTCCTGTCGACTTCGTGGTTCTGGACATGGACGTGAGCAACGATTCGTCGCTCATCCTTGGGCGACCCTTCTTGAGCACAGCAGACGCTCACATTAATGTGGGTGCTGGAGAGATCCAGCTCAACATTAATGGAAGGAAGGAGAAGTTTGAGTTCAGGCCAAAGTGGAGCAATGCTCCATGATCAAGATCAAGTATGGGAGAAATAGTCAGAACGTCAAGAAAGTGGAGGTGACACCTCCAGAAAAAGACAGCCTGATTAAGTTCATAGAGAAGTTCTAGGAAAAGGATTTCCCCATCCGGTATTATGCAAAGCACAACAAGAAGTCTACACGAGGTGCGAAAGCACAGACAAAAAAACACCGGAGCAAGCTGTTGACCGCCATAAGAAGGTAAAACAGGTATGGCGGGTTAAATCATCTGCATCCTTATCTCCAGGGTCAGATGCTGCTTCATCAAGTTGAATCCCATATCAGAGACGTCTTCGCTCGACGACGTAAAACACGAGTCCTGCGCCGACAGGTTCATCGGTGTCAACAAGCTAGCTTGGGGGAGGACCCTCAGCTCAGGTAAGTACAGGTAAGTATTATCGAATAAAGTTTTTCTTTCAAATAAAGTTAGTAAATGAGAGCTACTTATGTTAATCCCTTAATGTCTTAAATCCATGCTTAAAATCTTTACTTTGGATATGATGAACAGTTGCTCTTATTTCTCTCTTGTGCCTATGTTTTAACCTGCTATTCTCCTAAGTTTTGAGTTTGCTGGTTGAACATGATCTTTTCTGTTATCTTGTCTATCTGTGGGTAGCATATGCAAGCTCTAGTCTAGGTCGTTGTTAGCTAAGATATGGTAAGACTTGAGTTTCCTTAAGATCTCACTAAGCTAAGACTTGATAACCGGAGTTTCTCTTTTAAAGATTAAATAAAGAGTTCCTTATGGTGACTAAAATCCCTACCAAAGCTCATATTGTTTTAAACCCCTACATGAGCTACTTGCTTCTGCATTGAGTGTTGTCAAGGTCACTGTGATTTTTAGAGATTTGCTTCATGCTTTTAAAGCCAAGATCACGCACACGCCACCATACACATGTTATACTTCTACTCTGGAAGTAAACATGACACTTATCATTCCATCAAATAAAAGCTCTACATAAAGTATGGTGCTTTTCCCCCATCTTAATGAAAAAGAAAGAGACATGGGCTGATGAAAAAAAAGATGGACACATGAAGGTCCAAGTATGTAAAAAAAAGAAAAAGAGAGAGCAAATGAAGGCTCTTGGTTCAAAAATAAAGCCATGTCTCTAAAAGCAACTCTTTTAAAGGGGAAAAGGGACCTGTAAAGAGAGCTATCATGCCATTCACACACGTGCACATCTTGGTTTGAGAGTATGACTTATTTCTCTTTGAATCCTGATTTTGACTTTACAATATGTGCATTACAAGTATGCTATAAAAGCTCTCCTAGCACAAGCTCCACTCCGAAGAGTGACATGAGAGTTAAGAGAGGAAATTGGTAAGGAAATACACCATAAGTGACTCGAGAGTACCACCTAAGGAACTCTGCTCTATTGAAAAAATTTCCAGAACCTCCGGTTTGATTGTCTAGCAAGGTAGAAGACATGGTTCTTGGTCTAAGTCGTTCTAGCCATCAACCGCCCAAGACAAGGAGAAGCTACAAGCCCCATAAAAGGCCAAGGTAATTAGGCAAGTTTATTTTACCAGCTTATTCAATTTTTGGTAGAATATCTTGCTGAACCATTGGTACTTTTGAGGAGTAATGAGGAAGCAACCCCTAATCCACTGAGCCTAAAAGTATTAGTCTTTTGCTCTGGACGAGCAAAGGCTAAGCTCGGGGGAGTTGTTGACGGTCCTTATAACAAGAAATCCGACCGTCAATAGGCTCAGAAATCAATAAAGATCAAGGCATAACTTAGACATTAGTATTCAAATAGTAGTATGCCATGCATATCTGGAATATATTTGAGTACAGGGACTACGGTGCAAAAGATAGACAAAACTGGGCACAGGCCCAGGTCGGCCGACCTGGCTAGGTCGGGCGACCTGGCCTGAACCCTGATCGAGCTCACTTTCCACACAGGTCAAGAAGCACTCTGAGGAAGGATCATGGATGTTGAATCATCGTCGGTTCAAGTCAAGGGTGAGGATGAGCCACGTGTCATTCCCATGGATTGAAGGGCCCACACCTCAACTCATTTGCACCCAAATGGAGTATACCCACCCGAAACTGTCATAAGGACCCACATGGAAGTCTACCAGAGAAAAGTAGGGCCGAAAGGCGGCGGAACCAGGTTGGCCGACCTGGCCCTGCGGCCGTTTCGCTTCCCCCTTGACCAGTACCTGTAAACCGCCATCAGGAGTCCATCAAAGCCGTGCAATGCTGAAGACGGTGGATGCAAGGGTCGGCCGATGTGGGGAATTCGGCCGACGTAGGCCCACCTTCAAACTGCCTCAACCGCCTCTGACCGGCTCCAACCGCCTATGAGATGCTATAAATACCTGCAAAGGGCGCCGTACTCAACACACACCAGAAGAAGAGCTCTCCTTGCTACAAGCTTAGTCTTAGTCTTAGTAGTGATAGTCATAGTGTTAGATCTTCTGAAGGGCTTCCGGAGGAGTCTTGGTAAGTTCTAGAGTTCAGCTCTTGTATTCTCTTACTTACTTGTAGAACTCTGAGCTTAATAGAAATACCTTCATACTTATGTTGTGTGCCTCAGCTATGCTTTACCTACTTAGTATATACTACTTATGTCTTACACCTTGATCAAGTGAATGTATGCTATGACATTGGCTCAATGTGCCTCTTGGTTGCTCTATTTATTAACGTGATAGATGGAGTTGTATATCATATTGCAAACATGGTGTTTGGGTTATGGAATACTGTTGAGGGTACCGCTGCCTCACGGATTAGTAGAGGTAGGCGGCAGGTGGTGACAGCCGTGTCCATCCATTGTAATCCTCCACGTACGGGAGTGGGTATTAGGCCTTTATGATAAGAATCCCTACTGTCGTCCCTTGATGAGGGAACAACTGGATACCTCGATATATCCTCTTCTATATGATTATTGAATGAGCTTGTATAGGATATTGTAGTATATCCAAGTCACATTTGTATGATGCTAATGAAACCTTTGTAATCTTCACTAATGTATTATACTAATTAAGACTACCATAATGATGAGCAATGAACTTCTGTGTGTCACATTACCCATTCATTTCTATATCATTTACCGCTGTTTAGAGTATGGTATATTAATGCTGTTGTAACTAATTACATTGAATGACACCTCTCTCTTAACTAAACGCTTTCCCTGCGGATAAACAAATAACGATACTCTGGAATACTCCCGGGTGAAATGCTACAACGTACTTCTGTGCGCTTGCAAAATATCTGTAACGTCTAGATTTACGATGAAGTATCTCTAGTACCATCACTACTCAAAGTGGTGATGCTAAGAAATACCAACACACACATAGACGCATCAGTTTGCCCCTGCAAGGTCATGCATGATAGTTCGTTATATTATTCGCTACAATGAAATACGCATGAGCTAATTTGGACGGTGCCTTATGTTGGAACTACGAAATGAAATCGGGCTTTTGTCCTCTCGCACCCTCTCTAAGAAGGGTCTCGCTTTCCTGCGGGGAAGGTTGCCTTGAACGATGCCAAAATAGATGATGAAATTCCCTGTACCAACGACAAACACAAGGTGTTGGATGTAGAATTGTGAGTTAAAAGGGCAACTAGTTTGTTGAGGAGTACGTACCGCAAGTACGGCTCCACCTCATCAAGGTTGGTCAACACATAAAGCATGATAGTGTGCCACACTTCATGTCTCAAGGTCTTGTATGACCCTTCACTTGCACTTTGGAGTTGCCCTCTAAAAAGGCTGAGGTTCGATTCATCTTCACGAGCATTGTAACGAGGGGCTGGATTATGCACGTTAGGAAGGTTGTCAAGACAGTATTTTGTTGTGAAGTTTGACACCTCCTCCAGAATGTATGCCTCAGCAATGGAAGCTTCAATTTTGCATTTATTTTTGCATTTGGTTCGAAGAACCTTTTGACATCTCTCAATTGCATAGCACCAACAGGACTTCACAGGCCCCCCCTTTCGTGCCTCATACGGGAGGTGTAGAATCAAATGCTGCATCGGATTGAAAAAGCCGGGTGGAAAGATCTTCTCCAACTTACAGAGCAACACAGGCGCCATTCTTTCCATTTCTTCAATCACGGACCGAGATATTTCCTTAGCACAAAGCTGGTGGAAGAAGAAGCTCAACTCAGCCAGCACTTGCCAGATATGATCAGGGACATATCCTCGAACCATCACCTGAAGAAGTCGCTCAAGCCATATGTGATAGTTATGACTCTTGAGCCCGTTGATTCGCATAGTAGATAAGTTCACTCCCCTCTTCAGATTCGCTGCATAGCCATCGGGGAACATTAACGTTTGAAACCATTCTAGAACTTCCCTCCTTTGAGGCCTCGACAGGACGAAATCGGCCTTAGGCTTTCTCCATGACTTGCCGTCTTTGGGAGGCGGTATATCTAGCTTTGGTCTATCGCATAACCTCGCCTAATCCACTCTAGCCTTAACATTGTCCTTTGTCTTATCAACCATGTCCATGATTGTACCAAAAAGTGCCTGACGAGGGTCTAGATCAGGGGTACCCGGTCAAGCCCTTAATCCTCGTCATGACGATAATCCACCCTACAAAAACAAAAGCCGAAGACCCAAAATCAAGCAGATCCTCCATGTCCGGACAGCTCGGAGGTCGTCCGACGAGTCTCCGATTCGCCCGAGGAGTTCTCCGCCTCCGAGTGGTTCTCCGATTCGCCCAAGGAGTTCTCCGCCTCCGAGTGGTTCTCCGATTCGCCCGAGGAGTTCTCCGCCTCCGAATGGTTCTCCGATTCGCCCGAGGAGTTCTCCGCCTCCGAGTGGTTCTCCGGTTCGCCCGAGGAGTCACCGCTTCCGAGCGGTCTCTGCCTCGCTCGACTAGACTACTCGGCTCCGTCCCGCTTCGGCCCATCCGGTGCCGTACCACCATGGTACCCGCCGTGCCAGGGCATGATGAGCGTCTGTCCTTTGCCACGGCAGCCACAGTGACATCCGTCTCATCCTAACAGGAACGCTACAGTCCAGGGAGGAATGCATGCGCAACACCAGGCGCCCAAGGACGACCCCAGGCGCCCAAGGACGACACCTGGAGCCCGAGGAGTACACCTGGAACTCCCGAAGGCCCAGAACAAGTCAACCGCGACCCAGAAACCACCCGGGAGCTTACCCGAGAAGTCATCTATACCAACCACCCGGGATGTACGATCCCGGGTCAGGCGGGACGCCCACTCCGTCAACACCTGCTCCCTGTACGGCTCGGCATGCGGCGCAAGTTAAAGGTCTCGGGGCCGAAACTCCCATTGTAATTTTCTCTTTTTACCTCCCCGCTTCCTTCTCCCACTTGGGACTATAAAAGGGGCCGAAGGGACACCAGTGAGGGGGGACAATGGACAAACATTCGAACACAGGACGAACAGCACATTCACTCACACAGCACAGGGACTTGGGACCCTCTCCCTCTCCCGACTAGTTTGTACCCCCTACTACAGACTTGGACTTGAGAACATCGGCACTCACTGGACGTAGGGTATTACTCTCCGGAGGCCCGAACCAGTCTAAATCCCCTGTCTCTTGAGTCACCATCCGGACCCTGACACGCGATCATAGAAATTTACTTGCCGGCGGTAGAGAACCCCGACAGTTGGCGCGCCAGGTAGGGGCATTTCGCGTGTCACGACATTCCACCAGGGCCCGGATGGCCCACGACGGCGTCTTGCTGGCGCCGGGCGCTCACCTGCGGTTCGGCTCCCTCGACTTCGTCTTCAGCAAGTCGGTGGAGCCCATCATCGGGGCTACTTTCGTGCGCCCCGAGCTCGCCTGCGACGACGACGACAAGACGATCCACGACAAGGGGCCTAAGCCCCCTCACGCCACCACGGGAGCCACCGCCTTCGTCCTCGACCTGCTCGGTGGGGACCTGGCGGCCGCCCTGGGACGAAGCCCGACCCAGGAACACTTCCGCAACCTCTCCTACATGGTCACCAACCTCGCCCTCCAGGTTGGAGGGGAGGAGCAGCTCCTCTGGGACGACTTCCTCGACTACTACGGCGCCATGTACCCAGAGGGACAGCCGGGTCTGCCACGCGATCTGGCGGTCGCCCCGGCATCGACGAAACTCAGCTCTTCCACTTCCCTAGCCGCCAAGGGCGCGACGGACAGGCGGGACTCGTGCCCACGGTTGAGGTGGGCTCCGCCAAACTTCGACCCTTCCCGTGAGTGCTTCATGTGCCACACCCCGGACGGGGACGTGCAGACTGCGAGCAGCTCGACGAGCGACAAAGCGGCGCCCAAGGACGCCAAGGCGCCGCCCAAGAACGACCCCGCCGGCGATGCTCGGCGGACCCGGCTGCGGGAGCTCAACGAGGCACAACGTCAACTCGAGGACGAGCGCGGGCGACTTCACCGCGAGCTTGGCAAGAACGCGGATGGAGGGGCCGCCCGCGCGCGCGCACGGGAGGTGCACCATAACATCGTCATCGACAACAACGCCAACGACGCGCCGGTCTTCAACTGAGCGTCCCAGAACCTCGCAGCGGCCGCTGTCCTGCTCCGTGAACACCCTGCACCAGCGGCGCCTGAAGACTGAAGGTTCCATCAACAGCTCCGCGCGCTCCTGGAAACCGCAGCAGTTCAACAAGCGGAAAGCTCCGCGTCACGCCAACGGGGCCCCAGGGAGCACGAACAGGAGCAGCCTGCACGCCATCACGAGGCCACGGTGAACAGAGACGCCGGGCGACGAGACGAGCACCGCGAGCACCGGGAGCACCGCCCACACCGAGTTTACAACAGGCGGCGTGGAGGCCGCTACGACAGTGGCGAGGACCGGAGCAGGAGTGTGTCCCCCGACCCCAGGGGGCCGCGCGCTTTTGGACCCCGTGTCCTAGGCGCTCAGGTCCCTCCGCGCTTCCGAGCTCCCACGACGGTGCCCAAGTACGATGGGGACACCAACCCCAGCGTCTGGTTGGAGGACTACCGGCTCGCGTGCCACGCGGGTGGAGCACAAGACGACCATTTCATCATCAAAAGCCTCCCCCTCTACCTCGCCGACTCGGCCCGGACATGGCTGGAGCACCTCCCTGCAGGCAGGATCGACAGTTGGGCGCAGTTGCTTGATGCATTCATCGGCAACTTCCAGGGCACCTACACACGCCCCGGGAACCCGTGGGATCTGCGCAACTGCCTCCAAAGGGAAGACGAGACCCTGCGCGACTACATCAAGCGCTTCTCCAAGCGGTGCACCGAGCTGCCGAACACCGCCGACACCGACGTCATCGCGGCATTCCGATTCGGAACGACTTGCGCGACCCTCATTCACGAGCTAGGGCGCAAAAAGCCGCGAACCATCCGAGACCTCCTCGACATCGCCACCGACTACGCCGATGGAGAGGACGCCATCGCTGCAACCCTTGATCGGCCTCAGGGCAAGGGCAAGCAGTCGGAGGCGGTCGGCGAGGGCACCTCCGCTCGACCCGACAAGAAGAAAAGGAAGGACAAGCGGAGGCGCGATAGCGGCATGGTGGCGGCGGCCGAGCGGAAGACTGCTAAACCCAAAGGGAACCCGGCACCAAGGGACCACTTCGAGAAGCTCCTCGAGGCGCCTTGCACCAACCACGAGGGCCCTGTCAAGCACGCTCTGAAGGACTGCAAGCTCATGAAAAGCTTCCTCGCCGGTACCCTAAAGAAGAAACCCCATGAGAACACCAAAGACGGGGTCGGAGGCCCGAACGATGACGACGGCTACCCCAGGGAGGACGGCGCAGTCCTGATGATCATTGGGGGGTCGGCGGCCTGCCCTTCGAGGCACGACGAAAAGCTGATCCGACGAGAAGTTTGTCACACGGAGCCCGTGGTGCCCTCCTAC
>CM014271.1:69480815-69491013 GCA_004135705.1 Alloteropsis semialata | reverse complement strand
GCCTGGGGACTTTCAAGCTCAAGGACGCCGACGGCCAAGTCCTCACAAACGCTTGGAACATAGAGCAGCTACGTCGCTTTTACCCTTAAAAGTACCTGTATTTTTCAATTCGTGATAATAAATAAAGTGCTGCGCTGTTCCGAGTACTTTATTCATACACGGTCATTTTCCGAAACGTACCTTGCGAGTTCCCAAAGCCAAGCGGCGGGCGACCCCTTCCCCGTGCAGGATCGCCCACCGCTCGGGGGCTCCACCCGGGGCCCGGTGCCCCTCCTTTTTTCGCAAAAATACGACAAGTGATCGCTCCCGCGCGCGGTCAAGCGGTATACTTTTTTGCTCGCGGGAAAGGAACGTCAGCCCGAGGGGCTTTGTGATCACGCTTGTCCAAGTTTCAGGTGCTTACGCCCCTGTGGCTACGGCGCTGACTTGCGAGCAAAATCCAAAGTCCTCGGACCGACGTCTTTTTCCCAAGAGCAATAAAGGAATCGCCTCGATTAGTTGTTGCTTTCAACGTAACAGGCTGCTTTTTGTCATTATTCGAACCTTCCGAAACTGCTCGGGGGCTGCGAGTCCGAGTGCCCAAACTCTCGAGTTCCTAGGCCCCGGCGGCTATGGAACAGAGTCCGACGGGCAAGCCTCCGCGCCTTCCCATCTCGACCTATGACCCCAAGCTTTCGGAAGAAAACGGAAATGGCAAACAACAGATAAAAACACGAGTTTTTAGCAACAACGATTACCCTTTAAAGGGGGATTGAGTTCATTACATTACAAAAATGACTAAGTCCCCTATTTCTATTCCAGCCCGAGATCCTTCAAGGCGGCGGTCAACACCTTTTCGGCAAACGAGGAAGATTCGGCTTCAATCTCATCGTACTCGTCCTCCTCGTAGCCGGGGGCCCACCCACCTTGCAGGGACTCCCGATCCATGGTCGGGTAGTGCGACAAGAACATGGCAATGATCTTCCGCGCCACACTCCGAGCAAGATCCGAGGCCTGCGCCCGAGTCCTCCCTGCAATAAGGGCAAGGCGATCCACCAGGAACGGGCCGCCGCCGACGTTGAGCTCCTCGAGCAGGTGCTCGACGGCCTAGACCAAATCCTGATGGACCTCGGACTTCTTCTCGAGGGCTCTTTGGCTCTGCTCGCCCGCCTCCCTGGACCTCCGAAGGTCCTCGACAGCTCCTGCAGACAATTCTTCGTCAGAGTCATCTCGCAGGAAGGGGAGCAAAATGAGGGACGAGCAGAAACATGATGCTTACTGGCCAACTCCGCCTTCAGGTCATTGCCAAGCTGCACCAGCTCTTGGTTGGCGGCAAAGGCCTTGGCCACCTCGCGCTTCTCTAATCTCAGCTGGCCTTCCAGATTGGCCTTCTGGTTGCGCAGAGCTGTGCCAGCGAACAAGGTTAAGCAACCTGCGACCACTCGGGAAGCGGAGAAAAGAACAAACCAACAAGAAACAAGGAGCATGGGAGGGCAACTTACCGGCGATTTCTTCCTCCCGCTTCCCGGCTACTTCCCTGAGGCGGGCCACCTCACTCTCCGCAGCTGACAACTTCCCGGTCGCCTCGACCAGTTGATTGCCGACCGTCTTGAGGTCGGCGTCACGATGCTGAACATCTTCCTCAAGGTCCTTCACCCTCGCCTTCAAGCCCTCGTTCTCCCGAACGGCGGCCTCCTTCTCCCGACTGGCGGCGTCGGTGGCAATCAGTGCCTCCGCCAGCGTCCTCTCGGCCTCCTCCACCTTCGCCTCGAGGGCTGCCTTCTCCTCCTCGGCATCGGCGAGCGCCTCCACCCTGGCCTCCCGGGCCTCGGTCAGCTGGGCCTCGAGCCGCTCCTTCTCCGCCTTCAGTTGCTCGACGGCAGGCCAGAGCCCGGCCTCCCGGCGGAGGAACAGGGACTTCTCGGAGCTGAGCTCCATGATTTTCTGAATGAAAGTAGAAAGAGGAGCGGTAAGACCCACCCCAAAACGGCGCCAAGACCAGAAGAAGGAAACCCGAGAACTTACCCGCGAAGGCCTGATGATCATCTCATTGAAGATCTCCTTCATGTTGTTGAGGCCCTCCGCAAGAAGATGGCACTGCTCCGCCTCCGACTTGTCGTCGAGCTCGAAGATAGGATTCTCTGGGTTCTGACGATCGTACCACAACAACCGACCCTCGCACGGCAGGTTCGGGTTGTTCTCGATGGGTACGATGGTGTCGAAACGACGATCCATCGTCATCATCCCCGGAGTCTCCCGGAGAAAGTCCAGGCCCTCGCTCGAGGGGCTCGAAGGGCTCGGGGACTCCACGATCGGCCCCCGCTGGGCTCGCCGTCGATCCTCCGCGAGCCACCCTCCGGCGAGTCCTCGAGCACGACGACCTCTGGGGGAACCACCCCGGAGGAGGACTCGGGGGCTGCAGCAGCTGCCGCCGCCGGGATGGCAAGCATCTTGGAGGGCGCCGGCCGTACCCGCCTCCGCTTCCTTGGGGCCGGCCGCGGTCCCCGGAGAGGTAGCAACCCCGCGGCCATCTCCCCCGGCAGCAATCTCCTCGGCCCCGGCTAGGGCCACGTCACCAGGCAGGGCAACCTCCCCTGCCCCAGGGTGGCTCGCCGCCTCCTGAGAGGTGGGAAGGGCCGTCCCCGCCAGCTGTTGCTCCAGCTCGGCTTGGAGCGCCGCGACAGCCGCCTCTGAGGGAGCGGCCTGCGCGGCAACCAGGCCAGTCGGGAGTGCCCCACCCGGGCTGTCGCCGTCTCCCTCTGCCACCTTCTCCTCCGCAGAGGGCGTCACCCTTCGTGCCGCCCCTCGGCCTGCTCCGCCGAGGGCACCGGTGCCGCCTCCTCGGCCCGTTCCGCCAAGGGCACCGGCGTCGCCTCCTCGGCCCGCTCCGCCGTGGGCTCCGGCGTCGCCTTCTCGGCCGGCTCCGCCGCGGGCTCCGGCGTCGCCTTCTCGGCCTGCTCCGTCGCGGGCCTCGGCGTCTGCGCTGCCAAGCGCAGCATCTTCTTCGGCGCCACCTCGAGCGGATTCTCGGCCCGACTAGTGCATCACAGGTCGAGGAGCTCGGCTAAGAAAAAAAAAGGGGGCGATGGACAAATGAAACCACTCGAGAAAGACAGAGCATTACTCACCTCGACGAGACGGTCCGGGTCCGCTTGGAACTCGTCGGCGCCGGGCCCCTCGGGGACAAGGGCCTCTTGGACCCCGCGAGCGCCGTTGGGGCGGGAGCCACCTGCGCGTCTCAGCGCCCCTGCCCGAGCGGGGCACCGCCTGGCCAGTCGGGCCTCCTCCTTCGACCGGGGACGGATCCGGCCGCCCCGTCGTGGCCCTCACCAGGGCGGAAGGGGCCTGCGCCTCCACCACGGGCGACGCGGGCGAGGCCCTGCCCCCAACAGGATCTGCCCTTGCGGCAGGAACGGGCGTCCGGGGCGCGTCCCGCCCTTCGCTCTGCGCCCGCGTCGTTTGAGGGGCTGGCGGCGGCCGCCTGTCGTCTCGTGGCGCGGACCTTTTGGGGGAGCGCGACGCCCCCGACGACGAACCCCCCTTGTGGGCGCGCTCCGACAGGTCCCGGCTCCGGCTTCTCTCCCGACGGGGGGAGACCGTGTCCCGTCGGGAACTCTTCCCCTCCTCGGGCACATGACGGGTGGACGGAGGCGTGCGGCTGCGCCTCTCACGCTGGCTGTCCCCGGAGGACCGTCGATGCCGGCTCGACCGGGAACTTTCGCTCCTCCCCGCGTCCGGCGGAGGCGACCTCCCTCTCCCGCTAGACCCCGGTTGCTGCGCCGAGGGCGAAGCTGTCACCACGGCGACCGCCTTGAGCTTAGCGGGGGGCGCGTCCTCATCCTCATCCTCCTCGTCGTCCTCGCTCCTCGAGTCCCCCTCCGCGGGCTCCGACTCGGGGTCCTCATCCTCGGAGACCCGCTCTCCCCTTTTCCTCCTCTTGGCCCGCTCGGCGTTCCTCTCCCGCTTGGCCACCTCACTCATCCTCCACTTCTCCCGGCGGTCCTTCTTCGCCTTGGCCCGCTCGGCCTCGGCCCGATTCTTCGCCCTGTCCTCGGGAAGCGGCGGCAGGGAGTAGGAGCAGTCATGGCTCTTCACCTGAAGAGCTCGGGATCAGGAAACCGAAAAGCACTCGGGATTGAGTCCAAGGCGGAGGAAGGAATCCTTACCAGAGCTTTGGTGTGGGCGTTCGGGAGCATGGGGAGGAGGTCCGGCGGTGGATACACATCATGAGCCCTCCCCACCGCTGCCGTCACCGGCGCTCCACTTCGGCCTCCGAGGGCAGGGGGACCATCGTCACGGTCCCCACGTAGGGGGCCCTCGCCGTAGTCATCTGCCAGATCTGGAGGGTGCGCCGCCTCAGCGGTACGATACCTCTCGAGAGGTACCCGCCGATGATCTCCGCCGCGGACACGTCCGCGTCCCGGAGTCGAGCGAGGGCCTTCCAGATGTTCCCGAGGAGTTTCTCCTGCAGCTTCTTCTCGGGCCCGTACGCCCACTCGTCGGGCGCCTTCTCGAATGTCTTTCCGGTGTACTCCAGAAGGGGGTTCTTGGAGTCGTTCTTGAGGTAGAACCACATTGGGTGCCAGCCCTTGTTCGAGCTGATCAGGGTCCCCGTGATGTAGTCCTTCGACCGCCCCTGCTTCATCTTCAACACGGCGCACCCGATCGTTGCGGGGGCGCCGCCCTCGGCGGGGTGCAGCGCGAACTTGAAGAAGTACCTGAAGAGGTCCAGTGGGCCTCCATCCCCAGGTACCCCTCACAGAGTGCCACGAACACCGCCATCTGCTGCACCCCGTTGGGGTTGATATGGTGGAGCTCCAGCCCGTACTCGTTGAGCACGGCGCGGATGAACCTCCCAGCGGGGACGGAGAACCCGCGCTCGTGGAAGGCGACGAACGAGACAACGTATCCGCGCGGCGGTCGGGGGTAGTCCTCCACACCCGGTATCTTCCACTCCTCGGCCGCCGTCAATGGCGGAAGCAGCCCTTCCGCCATGAGGCCCTCCAGCTGCCGGAGCGTAACCCTCGAGCGCTCCCAGGTCGACATCGCAAAGCTATCAGAAGGGGAAACGCAGGCGGGATAGGGAGCTCGGTCTCTCACTCCCCGGAACAACGCGGCGACAGCGGCGGAGGACGCTAGAAAACGAGCGCAGCAGCGGCGGAGGAGACGAGACGCGCGACGGAAGGCGAAAGGCTCGGGATAGGGTAAAACCCTAGGCGGCCGCGGCGCAGGGCTATAAATAGGGGCGGGCGGAAGTGGCGACATTAATTGCGTGGGCCCACCACTGGCACAGCAGCGACGTGCGCCCGTCGTTTCATCAGGCCTCCTCAAAAGGCGCACCCTCCCCCCACGCGGCGGAAGAACGGGCCGGCGCTCCCGTATTCGGCCCATCAACGGTTGGGCAACGGCCCGGCCCACCGACGAAGCGTCCCCGACAAGCTTCCCCAACCCCGACAACCTCCAAGGCAAACTGCCCGGGCTCAAAACCTTAACAAGAGCTCCAGCTCTTCTCAAGGCTCGAGGGCTACACCCGGCAGGTGCGCTCGCGCGCCCCCACCGGAAGAACCACAACTCATCTCACTCTTTCGCCACGGCTGAACCTGGGCACGAGTTCCCAACTCCCCCCAGGCTCGGGGGCTACTGACGAGGGTCTAGATCAGGGGTACCCGGTCAAGCCCTTAATCCTCGTCATGACGATAATCCACCCTACAAAAACAAAAGCCGAAGACCCAAAATCAAGCAGATCCTCCATGTCCGGACAGCTCGGAGGTCGTCCGACGAGTCTCCGATTCGCCCGAGGAGTTCTCCGCCTCCGAGTGGTTCTCCGATTCGCCCAGGAGTTCTCCGCCTCCGAGTGGTTCTCCGATTCGCCCGAGGAGTTCTCCGCCTCCGAGTGGTTCTCCGATTCGCCCGAGGAGTTCTCCGCCTCCGAGTGGTTCTCCGGTTCGCCCGAGGAGTCACCGCTTCCGAGCGGTCTCTGCCTCGCTCGACTAGACTACTCGGCTCCGTCCCGCTTCGGCCCATCCGGTGCCGTACCACCATGGTACCCGCCGTGCCAGGGCATGATGAGCGTCTGTCCTTTGCCACGGCAGCCACAGTGACATCCGTCTCATCCTAACAGGAACGCTACAGTCCAGGGAGGAACGCATGCGCAACACCAGGCGCCCAAGGACGACCCCAGGCGCCCAAGGACGACACCTGGAGCCCGAGGAGTACACCTGGAACTCCCGAAGGCCCAGAACAAGTCAACCGCGACCCAGAAACCACCCGGGAGCTTACCCGAGAAGTCATCTATACCAACCACCCGGGATGTACGATCCCGGGTCAGGCGGGACGCCCACTCCGTCAACACCTGCTCCCTGTACGGCTCGGCATGCGGCGCAAGTTAAAGGTCTCGGGGCCGAAACTCCCATTGTAATTTTCTCTTTTTACCTCCCCGCTTCCTTCTCCCCCTTGGGACTATAAAAGGGGCCAAAGGGACACCAGTGAGGGGGGACAACGGACAAACATTCGAACACAGGACGAACAGCACATTCACTCACACAGCACAGGGACTTGGGACCCTCTCCCTCTCCCGACTAGTTTGTACCCCCTACTACAGACTTGGACTTGAGAACATTGGCACTCACTGGACGTAGGGTATTACTCTCCGGAGGCCCGAACCAGTCTAAATCCCCTGTCTCTTGAGTCACCATCCGGACCCTGACACGCGATCGTAGAAATTTACTTGCTGGCGGTAGAGAACCCCGACAGTGCCTCGCTGAGATTCTTTTCTGTGTGCATCATATCAATGTTATGTGGCAGAAGAAGGTCTTCCATATAGGGAAGCCTCCACAAGCCCAACTTATGAGTCCAGGCATGTTGCTCACCATATCCGACAAAACCACCTTCTTCATTGACCACGAGAGCATCTAACTGAGCACGAACATCCACAACTATCAACATTGCTGGTGGAGGGTCTTTAACAATGACGCCTTTCGTTAAGTTCTTGGTATCTCGTCTGAATGGATGGTCAAGAGGGAGAAACTGTCGATGTTTGTCAAAACACGAATACTTGCCACCTTTCACCAACCAAATGAATTTCAAAGCTGCCTTGCATATTGGACATGGGAAATTGCCATGAACACACCACCCACAGAACAACGCATACGCCGGCAGGTCATGCAGAGAGTAGTGGAACCAAACATACATTTTGAAGTTTGTCTTTGTAGCTCAGTCATATGTCCATACCCCTTCCTCCCAAGCACGGAACAAATCATCAATCAGAGGCTTCATATACACACTCATATTTTTTCTCGGGTACTCTGGAATTATCAACGACAAGAATATGTTTTTCGTTGAAAGAGCACACCGGGGGGGAGATTGAGGGGGATAACGAACATGGGCCAACAAGTGTACGGTGCAGCCATCATTCCGTAAGGATTGAACCCATCTGTTGCCAGCGCAACTCGGACATTACGAGCCTCTATAGCTTTGTCACTATGAGTTGAATCGAAGTTAGTCCATGAGTCACCATCGGATGGATGTACCGGCTTCTCAGGATTGTATCGACGGCCTTGCTTGTGCCATGTCATCTGTTTTGTGGATTCCTCTGTCATGAAGAGTCGTTGGATTCTCGGTATGAAGGGAAGGTACCTAGGATTTTCACGGGGATTGTGAGCTGCCTCTTAGTACCATCACCTGACTCTACCTCCAAATACCTAGAGGAACCACACTTTGAACAATACTTTACTTCCGCATTTTCTTTCCTAAATAACATGCATCCCTTCGGACAAGTGTGTATCTGCTCATATGGCATCTTAAGTGCACGAAGGAGCTTATGTGCCTCGTACATGCTCTTTGGCAGAATGTGACCCACCGGAAGCAGGCTGCCAACAACAGTCACCATTGAATCGAAAGCATCTCGACTCAGGCTAAATTGAGACTTTACGGCCATGAGGCGCGCAACGACATCCAGTTGAGAAACTTTGGTATGCCCATGAAGGGGTTGTTGTGCCGCATCCATCATATGGTAATACGCATTTGCGGTGGGCTCTGGCTCCTCCTCCCTAGGTGCATCATCGAAGTGTGCTTCATGATAGTCATCCAACATGTCCGCTACCCCGGCATTAGCATCATAATGCTCGATGCGTTGTCTCACGACCTCGCCTCGCACACGATCGTTTTCACCATGGTAGGTCCACCTGGTATAGTTTGCCGTGAATCCAAACTTGCAAAGATGTTTGCCCATGGTATCCTTTGTTTGTCGGCGTGTGTTTCCACATTTGTTGCACGGACACCACGTGCTATCCCCACCTTTAACCTTGGCAAAGGCTACATTCAAAAAGGACTCGGTCTTCTCAATCCATTCATCGGTCAACGAACTCAGATTTGTGCAGCCCGTGTACATCCACTCACGGTCATCATCCATCCTTTAACATCAGCGGGGGTGATATTAAAAACAAATACATCTACACGATGTCTATCATTGCCTAATAGGTAAAGATAGGTCCTAATCCCACCCGAGAATGCGTAGATGGGTACAGTTTCCATGGTCTACTCCTATCCGAGACAGAATTTCGGCAGCATCTCCCCGCTGTTCTCCAAATACACGTCCGGTCAAGGAGATTGTGTATCCGGAGAACAACAGGAAGATGATGCCGAAATTCTGCCTCGGATCGAAGTAGACCATGGAAATTGTACCCATCTACGCATCCTCGGGCTGTCCAAATAACGTGGACAATTCGAAACAGATACGGGTATCCATATGCAAAGATCTGCATACTTCCAACCGTATCTCTTTCGAACGGGAGACGCCTAACTAGGTTACGTGATCTACGAACATGATATGAAATGAGACGGGTAATTGATGCCTCACCTTGCTATCCAACAAAGTGACGCGGCGAGGACGGTGAAGTAGCCGACTCTGAAATTTAAAGCAAAACAATGACGTCAGATACAAATTTCGGCAGATTAAATTCATAGGCAAGGATTCGAGCATTGATAACCGGTACCAATGAAAAACATGGACAACATTTGATGATCAAAGAGTAGCTGTAATAAAGCAGATCCACGGTACTATAATTGGCAAGATTTGGGATGACAGCTCAATTTGGCAAGATCCACGGTACTATAATTGGCAAGATTTGGGATGACAGCTCAATTTGGCAAGATCCACGGTACTATAAAGCAGGTAATGCAGGTGACATCCATTATTCCATTTGTCATGTTCTTAGATGCTTGTTTGCTTTATTGCCAACTAGCTACACATACAATAGTACAGTTAGAAGTCACATGCTTTTGTCATGTCTTAGATGCATATTGGCTTAATTGTCAAGTAGCTTCACAGAAGTGACCACTCAATTGTGGTTTAGCACAACTTGGAAAAATCACCATGAATTAACTAAGTAAACTACGATGCCTATGTTACCACGGAGGGAAATATATAGTTACCTATGCGATTTGTACTTCAAATGTGGATGAACTAGATCATATCCAGATTGCCTGCTGGCCATAAATCATTTGTTCTAGTAGGAGGGTTTAGGGTTTCAAATTGTTTGAACTATGGTACTGAAATTGTTAGTTACCATCAGATTGACACCAATGGCCTGAGAAATGCAGTCCAACAAATTGAATTATTACGATCAATATCTTTTTATGTATTAAGAGTGAAGATCATTTTAAAATGGTAGAAATAGGTTTATGTCCAATATAGTTTCGTAATACTGTGGGTTTGTTGTAGATTAACAATGATATTATAAGAGAAATTAGTAATCAAAAGTGTGTTTTAGAGACTGTGTGACGTCTAAAACGTCAGTTATTGGTGACAAGTGGGAGTATTGTATTTTTATTGCATTGATTTGAAAAAATAAGCAAAAATCTTGTAATACCACAGATATTTGACCACCATTTATTTGAATCTAAAATACTGTAAAGTTAATATGATAAACTTTTGAGATCAACCATCTATAGTAAATATAGTAAATTGGCAAGGCATAAATTCAAAAATTGGCAAGGCTACACTCTGAATTCAATCCTCCCTGATGCCAAATTGAGTACTTTTCCTCTGAGGTCAACCCATACAAATTGAGTACTTTTCCTCTGAGGTCAACCCATACAAATCATTCATTTACCGAGACAGTGGTATTCATATGAAATTTTTAGTCATGCAAGTTTGAACCTCTGAACGCCGGGGAGGGGCGGCGTGGGGAGGGCCGCCGGGGAGGGGCGGCGCCGGCCG
>CM014271.1:69445872-69466165 GCA_004135705.1 Alloteropsis semialata | reverse complement strand
ATGATTTGGAATGTGCGCGGCCTAAATGGTCGGGCACGCCGTAGCGCTGTTCGCTCTCTGGTCGCCCAGGAACACATCTCTTTACTTTCTTTACAAGAAACTAAATTGGATGTCTGTACTGACTCTTTGGTAATGGAAACGCTCGGCCCGGGCTTTGATTACGTTTACTTGCCTGCTGTGAACACTGCCGGGGGGATCCTTCTTGCCTGGCGTTCGGACGTATGGGAGGGCTCCTCCTCTCGCCTGTTGGACCGTTCGGTTACGGTGAAGCTACGCCTGCTGCAGGACGCCACAGTCTCGTGGCTGATGACTGCTGTGTACGGCCCTCACTCTCACGAGGCTCAAGCGGCGTTCCTGCAGGAACTACGAGATGTGCGCTCTAATCACGTTGGGCCTTGGATGGTATGTGGGGACTTTAATATGATCTACCAGGCGGCCGACAAAAACAATGGGAGGCTCGATCAACGCATGATTGGTCGTTTTAGACGCTTCATTGACGACGCTGAGCTGCATGAGCTCACTCTGATAGATCGGCGTTTCACCTGGACCAATGAACGGTCTGTGCCTACCATGGAGCGTCTGGATCGTTTCTTCGTATCCGAGGACTGGCTGTCGGATTTTCCGAACCATATGTTGCACTCTCTGTCCTCGGACTGCTCTGATCACGCGCCGTTGCTGTTGCGTACCTGCGCGCCGCTAAGTGTCTTCCGACGCTTCCAGTTTGAAAGCATTTGGCCTCGGTTCGGCGGATACTTAGAGACGGTGCAAGCGGCTTGGGATTCCCCTACGCCGCCGGGTTGCGACGCTATGCGTGTACTTGATGTCAAACTGAGGGCTACAGCTAAGGCCCTACAGCGCTGGAGTGCAACTCACATTGGGGGGGTTCGCCTTCAGCTTGCCATAGCTAGGGAGTTGGTCTACCGTTTCGACTTGGCTTTGGAAAGTCGCAACCTGTCCACTCGCGAACAGCAGCTCCGGAGGCGCATGAAGCTCAAGTGCCTCGGTTTAGCTTCTCTTATGCGCACCATCATCAGACAGAGGTCGCGCATCATCTACCTCGCTGAAGGGGATGCCAACACCAAGTTCTTTCACTTACAAGCCTGTCACCGCAAGCGCAAGAGTAACATCCAACACATACAGCTCAATGATGTGGACTACGTCCAGGATGACGAAAAATGTAAGGCCATCACTGACCATTACACGTCGATCATGGGTTCCTGGGTGTCGCCCCAGCTTGAGCTAAATCTTACGGCGCTTGGGCTGCCTAGCCTGGACATGTTGGGAACCGACTGTTGCTTTTCGGAGGAGGAGATTAAGGCGACCATCTTCGACATGCCAAGGGACAAAGCACCGGGGCCAGATGGTTTCTCTGGTTTGTTTTACAGGACGGCTTGGGAGATCATCAGGCAAGACATCATGGCGGCATGTCAGGCGTTCTGGGCTTTAGATGGACGCAGTTTCTTCCTCCTAAATCAGGCATACATGGTTCTTTTGCGCAAGAGGCCGGATGCAAGGCAGATCAGCGATTACAGGCCAATCAGTTTGATCCATAGCTTCTCCAAGTTGCTCACTAAGATCTTGGCTAGGCGGCTTGCCACTTTCCTGCCGGAGTTAGTGAGGCCTAACCAAAGCGCGTTCATACGAGGTCGTCTCCTGCATGATAATTTCAGGGCAGTGCAGCTCACCACGAGATTGCTACATCGCTCACATCGGCCATCGGCTCTGATTAAAGTGGACATTGCCAAGGCATTCGACACAGTTGACTGGACCTTTCTGTTGGCCGTTCTAACTCACATGGGCTTCTCTCGTCGGTGGATCAACTGGATAAGTATGTTGCTAACCTCTTCTAGCACCAAGATCGTGGTGAATGGATGTCCTGGGGACCGCATCTGTCACGCGCGAGGGCTCCGGCAGGGTGATCCGCTGTCGCCAATGTTGTTTGTCTTGGTCATGGAGGCGCTTAATGCCTTGTTTCGCAAGGCTGAGGAGGATGTGCTACTCTCGCCTTTAGGCCCGGCTAGCATCAAAGAGCGTATTTTCCTATATGCAGATGATGTAGTGTTATTCTCTTCAGCGATCGAGCAGGACCTGATACTCATTCGGTCCATCCTGGAGATTTTCGGTCAGGCTTCTGGGCTCAGGGTGAATCCGGCCAAGTGTCTCATCAACCCTATTCGGTGTGACCTGGAGACCACGGTCAGGTTAATGCAACATTTCCATGGTAAACTCCAAGCTTTCCCTTGCAACTATCTTGGCATCCCGTTGTCCACACACACGCTTCGCAAAGGGGATCTACAACCGCTTGTTGACAAAGTTGCAAGCGGGCTCCCGACTTGGAAGGCTGGGATGCTCAACAAGGCCGGTCGAGCAGTTCTTGTTAAGGTCAAGCTTTCGGCAATTCCTGTGCACACGGCGATTGCGGTGACCCTCTCGCCATGGGTTATTGAGCGCATTGACCGTCGACGTCGGGCCTTTCTTTGGAAGGGCACTGAGGTGGTTTTGGGAGGTCACTGCCCCCTGGCATGGCCAAGTGTTTGCCGTCCAATGGCGTTGGGTGGTCTGGGTATCATCAATCTCCAGCTACACGGCTACGCTCTGCGTATGCGCTGGCTCTGGCTCCGTCACACGGATTCAGCTCACCGGCCATGGTCGCAGCTCCCTGACTCGGTGGAACCCATGGTGCTTGCTTTGTTTGAGACATCGGTAACGGTGGTTGTTGGTAATGGGCAGAACTGCTTATTCTGGCATGACAGATGGTTGGATGGACACTCTATTGGGGAGGTGGCCCCGTGCTTGATACGTGCTGTAGGCACAAGGACTCGCAACAGGAGAACCGTGCATGACGCCCTACAAGGCCAGGCCTGGATTGCTGATATCACCGGCGCCCTTACAGTACAGGTCATTGTTGAGCTCCTGCGTCTCTCGCCACGTTTACAACGCGTTCAGCTATCCCAGAACGTTGATGATGTGTGGGTTTGGAAATGGACGCCGGATGGGCGCTTCTCCACCGCGTCGGCTTACCAGGCATTCTTCATTGGCCAGAGAGCGATCCTGGGCGCCAAGGTTGCCTGGAAAACAAAGGCCCCTGGAAAATGCAAATTCTTCATTTGGCTAGCTCTCCATGACCGCTGCTGGACAAACGTAAGAAGGAAACGACATGGCCTACAGGATGATGAGGGATGCAGTCTGTGTTGTCAGGAACCCGAAACCATCTCCCATCTGTTAGCCTCATGCGTTTTCGCGCGCGAGGTCTGGTTCTCCGTGCTTGCTCGGGTCGGTTGGCATAACCTGGCTCCTTCGGCCGCTGTGCAGCACTTCCCGGAATGGTGGATGGAAGCTAGGAAGAGGGTGGTCAAAATGGCAAGACCGGCGTTCGACTCCATGGTCGTCCTAACCTCGTGGATGCTTTGGAAGGAACGCAACGGCAGGGTATTCAATGGGCGCTCGGTCTCGGCGTCAAATTTAGTTGATGCGATTTGGGAGGAAGGAAAGTGTTGGGTCTTAGCAGGGTGGCGCCATCTCGAGTTATGGCCTCCACTTCAGCGGGTGGTAGTTGCGGGGGTCGGCGCTGTTGCGGTCGCAAACTTGTTAGACGTATAGTCCTTTGTAGCGCAGGGCCGCTCCATCCTCTGTATGGAATCGGTCGGTTCGTTGTAAATCTGCTTTCCTCTTAATGAAATACGTGCCAAGGCACGGTCGCTAAAAAAACAACAGCATGCGACACAGTCGACACAGCAGATGTGTTACACTGCCGAAATACAAGGATTTTCAAATTTCGAAGTGTACATAGAATTACAGATACATCCCAGTCCCATATTCGTATGTATTTATCTTAATATGTGTCATGTATGCATTTGGTACACATTGGTGTGACATATGAAGGACTAAGTTGTTTCCCTTCAGCTAGCACCCTGAAGCAGAGCACACACTATGCTAGTGGTATATAACAGATGCTAGTCAAGTGGGGTCAAGAGCTGACCTGATGCAATTTACTACCTCTTCACAGGAGAAAACATTATGAGTTGTAGTTGGAATTTATCGCCAGTATTAAGGTTTGAATGACAGTGATCGTGCCAAAAAATAAATAAATCAACTACTACTTTATATAGCTTATGACCATGTAAGACGATGGAAGGCATTTCTACAGATTTCCGCGTCCTATAGTGCAATAAAGATATATCCCCAGGTTTCCGCAATGAGAGAAAAATGTATTGAACCATTATAGTTCTGTTTCCTACTATAAGAGATAAGATCATACGAGTGAGTCACGAAGAGATGCACTGCTCATTGCTTTGGGAGCAAAAAAAATCAGTCTGCTTGGATGACCAAACAACTCAGTAACGAGCCCTGATCATCTTATCGGCATGGGATGCATCTGGACACATAAGCTTGTATGCCCTTCCAATGGCCTTGCCGTCTCCAATTATTTGTCCGTATATTTAGATCTAGGCCTTCCTACTTGAAGGAACGCTACAGAACAGTGAACCATCAGAGGTGGCCTGTAAAATCGAGAAAGTATATATAGGGCATTACCGGCTGGCCATTTTGGCAGTGTATTTCCGTGGCAAGGGCCTCATGGCACAGGCTTGCCATAAGCTGATTCATTGGGCAACAGCACAAGGTGAATTCATTGTTATCTGTTCTCTCTCTCACGCCCCACCATCTAGTGGCAATTTGCAAGATATTGTTATGTCCATCATCCATTAATCATGAAACATTGTTATGACCGTTCAGATTTTTTTTATATGCAACAGTGATATAAAATCTACTCTTATTATCCTGTCTGTGTAAAAGATTATTACACGTGAACTATGCATGGAACACAAGGTTAGCCTGAATGGCGATTGCTGGAGGCGAATCTGGTGATTTTCCAGCCGTTGGAGAAACAACTGGCTGGGCGTTGAAGACGAACAGTAAGCGTTGGAGGATCGGAGGATGAAGAAAAAGACGGGAGCCAGCAAACGTACATCAGACAGGGCTTGATCTCTTGGAAACTAGAATGCTGTGTTTTAGGCACCTGAGCTATAGACTTGTACATGACCACATACAGGTTAACACCGTATACCATGGAAACCACATAATAGGGACATAGTCATCAAACTAGATGTTTCAGAAGGACAGTTACCATTAAACTACAGATTCCACAATAGAGTTTGCATGCTCTAATATAACTATAATTGTTGTGACCAGAATATTATTAATGAAGAATTATATCCCAGGTTGCCAGTGCGAATGCAAGGGCACAGGGCTATTGATTATTGATTCTGCAGGCTACAAGAGGGATACTACATTGAGGTGCACAAACACGGGTGCTCACGTTTTATTCCTACATGCTCTGGATCCGAATAAATAGTAGGTGACTATCGCACACGTTTAGCTTCTAAATCAGAAGATACCATATTTTGGTGAATAGACTTGATCATATATAAAATGAGTAAAACTAATGAAAATTAAAAGAGCACTCCGATGGAGGTTTTAGTTAGTGTGAAAATACTTCATTTTTTCACAAAGGAAAAATGGAATTTATTACAATATATGAGACAATATAGATTTTTTTTAAAAAATACAAAGTTCTACGTTAATACTAGCCCGTGCGAATGCATGTGTTGATGACTAGTAGTTAAAATTTCATGGCCAAATTAATGGCCAAAGAATGTAAAGTTTGAATCTGGATATGTGTTCGCCGTATAAACTGGACTGAAGGGGGCAATTGAGGAGTGTTTCTGCTTTTCAGTCCGCGTCAACATGGTCAACACGACATGAACTATATGATCATGCAACTCGAGGTCATTGCTGTTTCATACTAGTACTAGTAGCCTAAACATCTAATTCAACCAGCTAACAACATAATTGCCTATCGGGCCTCTTTGGATGGTATACAGATTATACGAATCTGGATGCCTTAGATTATAAGGGTTGGTTGTAGGAATCTCAAAATAGCTGGGTGGAGGATAGTGTGATTATAGATAGCTGTTTGGATTGGGCAATTGATAGTTTTATCTGGTTTTCACAATCTGACCCAAACACCCCCATGATTTTAATATAATATTGCATTTGCCAATAGAGATGATGTGGCTTCACCAGACAAGAGCTTTAGAGAAAGCATGCACATTTATATACATTGTTATTCACCTTTGCAAAATTTGGTGAATTAAGGTGCATGGCGATGGATTTGTCAATTAACAGCTTTAGTTAGGGGCAACTAGGTCCTTTCTGGTAACTACCAATCTATCAGATACACTATGGGAACCCGGCTGTTTGCCGAGTGTCAGATGCACTCGGCAAAGGCCGAAATGCACTCGGCAAATACTTTGCCGAGTGTTAAACTCGGCAAACAACACTCGGCAAACAGTGCGACGGCAAAGAGCTGTTTGCCGAGTGCCTTTTCTCGGGCACTCGGCAAACCCTTTGCCGAGTGCTATTTGGCACTCGGCAAACAGCCGGTTTCCAGTGCTCAAAAAAACCGAAAATAATAGCAAAAAAAATTTATTCCAATGTGGGAAGGACTCAAACCATCCAAGCCATTTTTCGTGGATAATTCGTGCGCTAAGCGGTCGGCGGGATTTGAACCCGCGACCTCTCTCTCGCGCATGACCTTCTCTACCACTGTACCACACTCTTACTTGTGATTAGATATTGTTTTGATTCTTACCGTATTATACTAAACTGAGTGTAAATTGCTTGTTTGAGGCCTTTAATGATTTCAAATTAAAAACTTGTCAATTACAAAGTTTTATAACTTTTTGAAATCTACAAGTTTTATTTTGATAGTTTCTCCATCCGAGGTCGTTTACAAAATTTGAATTTCAAATTTGAGAACATTCACACTTAGTTTTCGTTGACTATATGATTTCAAATGAAAAAGTTGTCAACTACAAAGTTTCATAACTTATTGTGATCTATAACTCTTATTTTGACTGTTTTTTCATCCGAGGTCGTTTGAAAAAACTCAAATTTCAAATTTTGAGAACTACAAACGTACTTTTCATTAGCAAAACAAATTCAAATTAAAAAAATTTAAACTACAAAGTTGTATAACTTTTGAAGATCTACAACTTTGATATATGACATTTCTTCATCCGATGTAGTGAGTAATATTGTTCACAAATCTTATAGATCTCTCTTATAGTTTGAAACTCTACGAGAGATCTAGATTTTGTGAACAATATTCATATGAATTTGTCGAATGAAGAAATGACCAAACTAAAAGTTCAACATCTTGAGAAGTTATACAACTTTGTAGTTCAAAACTTTTTAATTTGAATTGATTTACTACTTCAAAATATGGTTTTAATTATGACTTTGCCGAGTATCAAAAAAAACACTCGGCAAACAGTACCTTTGCCGAGTGTCCTTTGCCGAGTGTTTTTTTGACACTTGGCAAAGAATATCTTTGCCGAGTGTTTTTTTTTTGACACTCGGCAAACCCTATTTTTGCCGAGTGCTTTTTGAAAAACACTCGGCAAACAAGTTGTTTGCCGAGTGCCCGAAAAAAAACACTCGGCAGCAAACTTGGGATTTCCCGTAGTGATAGTATAGCCAAATATATTAAAAATTAGGGGGGTCATGCCCTTCCTCTTCCATAAAACAAGAACACAAAGCATATTAGGTATTTAAACACTCAACATCTTATAGCCATGGCCTGTGATCATGGTCGGGAATACCTGGCAATTGCTGGTTAAAGCCAAAGTTTAGCGCAAAAGACGAAAACTGATGTCCTTCAGTGAACAACTGCTTTCGGACTGGCCACATCTGTAGCTTGGAAACTGCATCACAGCCCCATCTCACTTTGCTTTGTGTGCGGGGGTATTGTTACCTGGGTAAGTGTTCGATCCCATGGAGGAACATTCCTCGTTAGCAAATTTGGATTTCCCAATGCTTCCTATCCCCTTGCTATTTCTGCTGCCTATTGTGGCGTTTCCTCAAGAACATTTGGCTTTCAGTGTAGGAAAGATGCAAACAAGCAGTTGTGAAGGATTCTCCAATGATGTACGAGTTCCCTCCAGTGAGGCAGTTGCATCATATCAGAAGAAAAGATGTAGCTAGTTAACTCCACAAATTTTTTTTTGAATTTGTTCGCATCTACTATGAACGGAAAGCACACCAATTCATTTCTGAGGTCGTATGCGTGGTTGCTGGGTTGTCTTATGTACAGTTTGTATTTCTTAAAAAAAGAGCCAACTTTTCGTGTGTACATAGATCTAAGTATAATCTGTATTTTCTTAGCACGTACTATTGTGGTAATTTTAGCACTCAACACCGAAAGTCTTCAATCTCTGTAATTCTATGGCAGAAGAAATAATTTATTGTAACATTATTGTACATATCTTTGTTGTTGAATTGTATCTTCTACCATTATTTCAAATTGTATGGTGGCAGTTGAAATCCTAGTTTGCACCTATTAGATCATATCTATGGATGTCAATTGTTGCATGCATCCTAGTTGGCGCAGAGACCAGAATTTATACACTGAACATCTTATAATTATTTCTGATGGACGAGTTTCTTCATTTTTTAGTGCAGAACATGAGTAGATTTGTACCAACTATATCCAATCTTTTTTTGCAAGAAAGTGGTTATTACGTTCGAGAAAGGAGAGATGTTTCCCCAAAAATCATTGCGACAGAGGGCCGGGGAAGACCAGTGGTGCTAGCTAACTTAGCCCTGGACATTGCTCATATAGACGAAAAGGAATAATCTCCACCATTTTTTCACAAAGGCATTGGATCTATCATTATGTGGCAGAAATAGTAGAAGATGTCAATCTGGACATGAACTGTATGGTTAGCAGATCAAATTTTCTATTACCCTCAGGATAATTATCTTCATTTAAGACTTTGTGCGGAAATTAAGCGGATCATCAAGCGGCTACATTTTCAAACTATCAGCAAGAAATATGCAATGCTTAGTGCGGTCAGGTGATAGATAGCCTGCTGAAGCTGACCAGGATGCTCGGAGAATAGGGTTTCACCTGAGCCTGGTCTGCCCTCAACTCCAACAAGGGTGCAACAAAATGAGCTATGTTACCAACCCATCTGGTGCCTCTGAACGGATGACAAGGATGGATCAAGCTAGCGATTGAGAAGGATTCACCACTATCATATAGGGTGGATTATGAAGTCCGGACTCCGGAGAGGAATGCCACCGGTTTGCTTGAACTCAAACAGAGTGGAACAGGAAACTCGCAGTTCCTCATTGATTGGGATTTTCACCAGATTCTTCATGCTATTTGCAAAGCGGTAATGATTGGTATTTATCCTTGACGTAACACATGGTCATCATCATTTTGTCTCCTTTCTTTGTTCTTCGTCTAATAGCACCTGAATTTAGCAATAAGTGCCTAAACACCTTAATCCCTGTGAGGTAAACTCCTTCAGAGACAATTACCACCACTTCGCGTGTTTTCTTTGTTCAGATCACCAAACCCTGCAAGGTAAACTTCTTCAGAGTCAATTACCACCACTTCCTGTGTTTTCTTCATTCAGATCACCATTCCCTTCAAGGTCCTTTCCTCTTGCAAAGGAACAGTGTCGAATCAATCTGTTATAACCCAACATAACAATTAGAACTAACTGTTTCCAGCGTGGGGGAGACAGGGAGGCAGTAGTTCAAGCGAGTTCCCAACCCATACTAATTGTGCTTTCTGTAGTATTCAGTAAATTGACTATGTAATCGACAAATTGTCAGTATAAAATTAGAATCGGATAAAATAACTCAAAATTAACTTGAGCTGTTTTTTACATTTTGTTGTCCACACTTGGACTAATTAATTTCATACATTTGTCAATCTCGAATATATCAATCTTGAAACCCATGATCCTTTATTATCCTCATCAGTACGAAGATAAACTTACATTCTAGTGAAGAATTTTTTTTTCTGCTAGTTGACCTTATGAAAGTATATAAAAAATCTGTAAGTACATACTTTGTGATATGAGCTCTAGCTGTATCATAATGTAACATTAGTACACAAGAGTTATGTGAGGGTCAGACACAGAGTAGTACTACCAGGGACTAGCAGTATCGACATGTCACTACTACAGAACTCGCTATCGGTACCGGTTCGTAACCCTCATAGGTACCGGTTCTGGAACCGGTACCGCGTATCCGTGACCAAAGGGGTCGGTCTTTGGTACCGGGTCCAGGTACCGGTTGGTAACACCAACCGGTACCAAAGGGTGATTTGGTTATTTTTTTAAAAATGTTTGATATTTAGGTTAGTTATATTCAATTGGTCTACGCGTCTACGTGTCTACACGTCATATGTCGTATGTCGTACACGATCTTTCACGCAATAAGATTGAAGTCGTCGCAATTGTCAATTGATTTTGACCCGACTTTGATTGCATTTTTCTCGAACATTTACATATAAACATTTGAGATCCGCCAATACAAAAGTTAGAGCATTTAAAAGTTGTTTACAATTTATGGCCAGAACTGGAAGAAGGAACGAAAAGGGAGCCTAATTGAGCGATAGCGCGTCCGTCATGGTGGTACTCTTCATTTGGATTTATAACTTGGTCCATAATGAATCCAAATAGTTGGTCCGCAATAGCTTTTGCTTTTTCTGTCATTGGGAGCTCTTCATGGTAAAACGTCCTCTACATTAATCACAAATGACAACATTCATTCATATAATAAATAAATTTTGCATATAATCATTTATAAACAAGTAATTAATAATTATTCATTCATATAATAAATAAATTTTGCATATAATCATAAAATTTCCTAACACATTCATTTCTAAACAATAACTAATAATCATTTCTAAACAATAATCAATAACTAATAATCATTTCTAAATAAAGTATATTCATGAAATAACAAAGTATACATGAAATAACAAAGTATAATAAATATATTCATAATAAATATACACTAATAATCATATTTCCATATACACTAATAATCTAATTTCCATACTAATAATAATATTTCCATATACACTAATAATCTAATTTCCGTACTAATAATCTAATTTCTATATAAACAAATAATCTAATTTCCATATACACTAATAATCTAATTTCCATATACACTAATAATCTTATTTCCATATACACTAATAATCTTATTTCCATATACACTAATAATCTTATTTCCATATACACTAATAATCTAATTTCGATATACACTAATAATCTAATTTCCATATACACTAATATTTCCATACTAATAATCTAATTTCCATATACACTAATACTCTCATTATCAACTGGACGTACCATGAGTTCTTCGTTAGTCGCTTTTTTGGGAGAAATAAAGCTATGGATCCACTGGCAGACGTAGTATCCGCATAGATTCGTCCCTTGTTCCTGTCTGGCATACTAAAAGTGGAGAAGAATAAACTTAGACGTAACAACTATATATTAGTGTGATTTTACGAGATATGCGGGTACACTAGCCACATACCGGAAAGTCCGTCTTCACATCCAATTTTTTTTTGAAATTTGCTTGAACATTTGCATGGAAACGTGTCCATGCTTCGTCAATCAGGACTAAAACTGCTTGGTAATCCCCTCGTGGTTTCCGCATTGAGTCCAAGACAAAAATTTGACCGGTGTTTATGATTATCACAAGGAGTATCCAGTGGAAGCTGTAGATATATGCACACGTATTGAGAACAAAGTCTTAAAGTTATACATACATAGAGAGAAGTACTAACTTGAAATTGTATGGCAAAAGAATGTAAGTCTTGCTTCTTTGTCTCTCCAGGTACAAGTATATGTTGTCCACCGTGTCTAGTGGCTTACTGGATACAAGTACGGCATTTACCATGCATGGATCCATGAAGTCGACATCATCATATGATTTTTGGCGGCATGTATGGATCTCCATCCTACATGACAAGAATAGATTGTTATTGTTGCAAATTCTAACTAAGGAAGCAAGTATTGCGAGAATAGATCAGTGAAACAAACTTACACAACCCAGCAGCTCATCAATGAGAGGTCTATGGCATCTTCATGGTACAACATATACACATCCTTGAAATCCAAAATTAAGAGACTATGCCCATGGAAGTAATCACGGTCTTGTATCAAAACATTGAGCATCAGTCTACCCTTTTTGGACACCTTCATGTACCACTCATGAAATCGGAATGCTTGAGTGGGTAGGTACTTCACAGAAAATGGAGGCACCATTGCTTCGCCATATCGAAATTCCCAAGTTTTCACTGGTGTTGCCTTAGAAATTTCGCCCTGTAAAATTTGTGTCGTTGAGAGGCTCGGTTCCGCGCACAACTTCGCAAGTTCTTCGCCGTCAATATCCTGCTGCCCTTGTGTCCTCCTAGCACAGCTCTGACCAACTTGTTTCTTCTTAGGAGTGGCCGCCTTCTTCCCCGAGGATCCACTGCTGGCTTTTTTCTGCTTATCATAAGACTTTGCAAGCTGGCGGTCATAGTCAGAGGGTAAGAATCTCTTCTGATTTGCCGCGCTCATTGTTTTGAAAAAGGTCTTCGCTGTCGGATCTATGTGTACCGGCTTCTCTGGCTCATCTGATTTGAAATGCTCTTTGACCTGGGCTTGGACCATCAAAACAGTTTCCTCGTCAGTTTGGTCGTAAGGTAACTTCTTCCTTATGGCGGCCAACTTTTCTTCTTCGGTAGGCTCTTTCTCCACCGTTTGGCGCTTCTGGCGAGTAGTCCGCCGTGGGGGCGTAGCTTGGCGCTTTGGGGGATGCCGTGCTGGTGGAGGAGGAGACATGTGTGAGCCGGCATCATCCCGACCTGGAGGTGGCAGCTCTGGGTCATCCTCGTCCCTTCTTGAAGGTGACGGTGGCTGCGGGGGATCCCTGGGTGGAGTAGATGATGGCCCTTGACTGCCAAATTTGACATAACGCTTGTTCCATAGAATGATACTGCCGTGGGCAGCATCCGCTAACATCTTTTCTCCGTCGCCACCTTGTATGTCGAGCTCCAAGTCATCATATCCTTCACAAATTTGCTCGACCCCCGCCTTGCAGTAGCCACTTGGAATCTGTGCCCCATGAATGGTCTGCCCTTGCTCCACCAGATAAGCCATACCGTAAGCCACATTAGTGGATAGGTTCCGGCTTGGTATATGAAGCTCACATGGCGTACGCAGAGTGATTTCGTCCACTGGATAGCGAGCACTCTCGTCCCCGGCATCGGCAGGTGGGAGCTCCGTGGAAACAACGTGTCTGGGATGCCGGCCTTTGTCTCCTGATGCTCTCTTTCCAAGTTCTCTACTCTTCTCTCCTGTGCGGCCTTAGAGCGGCTTCGACTCTTGTACGTGTCAATGTCCGCAGGGAATGCAACGTTCCACGGGACGACGCCGACACCTCTAGCTCGTCCGGGATGTTCGGGATTCCCCAGAGCCCTTGTTAGCTCATCGTTTTCTCTGTCGGGAACCAATGTCCCATCAGCTTTCTCTTTAAGCACCTTAAGGATAGCACCGGCCGCCTCTTTTAACTCATCGTTGTATATAAGCGACCCATCATTAAGATCCACAGTGCCACCATGTCGGGGGTAGACCCCCAGGGGTACCCAGAAGGCGGATTGGCCCAACCAGCAAGGGGCGGCCCAATCCGAGTACATCTGGATCGGTTTGTCGGACTGGCTGGCCCACCAGTCGGGGGCCCACCAGTCGGGCGAACCGAATGGGTGCGACGACGCGCGCAGCAAGGAAAGCACACGGCGTGTCCCGCAAGAAGCTCGGAGATCAGGATGAACTAGCCGGAATTGTAGGGAAAGATATCTGTAATCGTTATAGGATCAAATCCTTGTAATTCGGGTAGGTTACGATCTCTGGCCAACTTGTAACTCAAGGCAGCTGGACTATATAAGGCGCCTTGAGACCCCCCTCCAGAGCATCAACATCCATCAACATCTACGCTACAACCCACGATCATACAACCCTAGGACAGAACCCAACTACGGAGATCCTTCCAGGAACTTCATACACAGCAATACAATCGCCGCCAACACAGGACGTAGGGTGTTACGTCATCTCGACGGCCCGAACCTGTTCAATCCTTGCGTCTTGTGTTACCATCGACTTCTGATCCTCGATCTGTCCCTCAACAAATCAACCACGTAGGCTACCCTGTGTGGACTGCCGGGTCCAAACATCCGACAGTTGGCGCGCCAGGTAGGGGTTGATCGACGAGATCAATCTGCGAGATCGATGGCAGAATTCATCAACAACATCGGTCTACACCTGCGAGTGCCGCCCAACTTCACGCGCCGTCGTGCATCGCGATCCGTCGCCGCCGCCGCCGGCACGAGCATATGAAGGACGTGGCCGGATTACCACATCCCATCGCCGCCGTTGACCCCATGTCCACCTGCATATGCGGCCATCAGAATCAATCTACAAGGAGTACACGACAGGGAAGATTTCTTTTTTATTTTCCAGTGTCCGATCCGATTTGCGCCTTGTTTCCGTTTTAAACAAAGCTCATGATTATTCTAATACGTACTTCCTTTTAAATCATGCATGCCAAAGTTGAGTGCGTACATACGCATGCATGGATGTCAGGTCTGTTCCCGTCTGGCTTCTCCTTCTGATTGGCGCTCTTCTGATCGGCCGCCAATACCACGGGCCGCCGAGGCCTTTGGACGGCAATCTCGTCCACTCGGCTACGACAGCGGCCATGCTTGAGGCGTCGTACCAAAATTTGAGGGCGACACACCAATTCTTCGACTCGATCACGAAAGTACAGGATATGGGTTGGTGTCCTCGCGCTTGCCTGCCGCGCTCGGGGGCTGGGCGCCGGGACGACTACACGGCGTGCCTCAGCCCTCACGCTCGGGGGCTGGGCGCCGCGACGACCACTCGGCGCGCCGCGGCCCTCACGTTCGGGGGCTGGGCGCCGGGACGACTACTCGACGCGCCGCGGCCCTCACGCTGCGCCCAGACTGGTTCATCTGTTTCCTGCTCCAAACGGTGTTAACTCTTCACCTCCATCTACATGATGCCCGAAAGATCCAACTACAAGAAAGCACAAAGTTCAGAACCGTGCAGTTGCTTGCACATTGCATGCCAATCACCAAATACGGAGGAAGCCACGTACTACTGCATGGCCAAGCCAAGCCAATAGTACTCGGAGATTATACGAAGACACGCACCATCTGCGTGCATCGCCACCACGACGAGTCACCCGTGCATGCATGGATGGATCCGACCAACCGCCCATTCGCCGACCCCAAAACGACAATTGCGCCATGCTGACCGCCGATCTGCACGCCGACTACAACTTCCACCGCGCTCGACGGAATCTGATGACCAGTACAACCGTGACTGAGTTACACAACGAGAACATACTCCGTCAGGCCACACGATTCGCCGATACGATGACTCCACCGAACCGCTCGCCGATGTGCCGACGAGGGCCTCGGCTACTCGACTCCGACATACCAGCCAGAGGCGAATCACGGCCGCGCCAATTCGCCGACTACAATCGCTTACTCCGCTACGCCACTTGCCAACACGCCGATCCAGAACTCCGAACTACTCGGCCGCGACTACAAGCAAGGACAGCATGCCGATTTTCTGCCTCAGCCACGAATCAAGCTAAGTCATACTTTAATACTTTCATAATATTTTTCGGTCACCGCGTATCTCCATATACAAGTCTCCATGATCATCGCCGACTACCCTTGGTTTGTTCCCGACTGCTTATACAGCCCGAGCGTTACACGAGCAGTCGGGCTACACCCAACGGACGCATATTGCATTTTTCTCCATTGTTTATTTCTTTTTCCACTCTTGTACAAGTCGCTAAAGTACTTGGGAAGCACACGCCTTAATCCGTGAAACCTCGACTCTTCCGTACGCCTACGCTCCTACGCGTGCATGCGGCCCAGCTCCCTGCGCTATGGACTACGGCTATCGGGGATCAGGTGCATAAACGTAACAGGATAACTACCCGAGGAAATTAATAGACTTAAAGAGTTGGAAGTAGAAATTCTATTACATACAACGCCGAATGTTTTTCTCCAGAATCAGTATTTGCTACACCATATACTACCTATCCTTCATATCTTCATTGCAGGGCACAGGTTTGGATCCCGAGCTTGCCTGTTACGCTCGGGGACTGCACCACTTGGGCATCGCCGCCAGCTGAGTACTTGAGTCAGTCAGTACTCGGGCTGGTACTACGCTCCACGACGGCCGCTAGCTGAGTGCTTTCTAGCACTCGGGCTGGCGCTATGCTCCATGACGGTCGCTAGCCGAGTGCTTTCTAGCACTCGGGCTGGCGCTACCGCATAACGAGGAAGACGAAGACTTGACGGACCTTCGACTCGGCCCTCACGCTCGGGGGCTGGCGCCGGGACGACCACTCGGCGTGCTCAGCCCTCACGCTCGGGGGCTGGCGCCGGGACGACCACTCGGCGTACTCGGCCCTCACGCTCGGGGGCTGGCGCCGGGACGACCACTCGGCGTGCTCGGCCCTCACGCTCGGGGGCTGGCGCCGGGACGACCACTCGGCGTGCTCGGCCCTCACGCTCGGGGGCTGGCGCCGGGACGACCACTCGGCGTGCTCGGCCCTCACGCTCGGGGGCTGGCGCCGGGACGACCACTCGGCGTGCTCGGCCCTCACGCTCGGGGGCTGGCGCCGGGACGACCACTCGGCGTGCTCAGCCCTCACGCTCGGGGGCTGGCGCCGGGGCGACTGCTCGGCGTGCTCAGCCCTCACGCTCGGGGGCTGGCGCCGGGGCGACTGCTCGGCGTGCTCAGCCCTCACGCTCGGGGGCTGGCGCCGGGGCGACTACTCGGCGTGCTCAGCCCTCACGCTCGGGGGCTGGCGCCGGGACGACCACTCGGCGTGCTCGGCCCTCACGCTCGGGGGCTGGCGCCAGGACGACCACTCGGCGTGCTCGGCCCTCACGCTCGGGGGCTGGCGCCGGGACGACCACTCGGCGTGCTCGGCCCTCACGCTCGGGGGCTGGCGCCGGGGCGACCACTCGGCGTGCTCGGCCCTCACGCTCGGGGGCTGGCGCCGGGACGACTACTCGGCGTGCTCAGCTCTCACGCTCGGGGGCTGGCGCCGGGACTACCACTCGGCGTGCTCAGCCCTCACGCTCGGGGGCTGGCGCCGGGGCGACTGCTCGGCGTGCTCAGCCCTCACGCTCGGGGGCTGGCGCCGGGGCGACTGCTCGGCGTGCTCAGCCCTCACGCTCGGGGGCTGGCGCCGGGGCGACTGCTCGGCGTGCTCAGCCCTCACGCTCGGGGGCTGGCGCCGGGGCGACTGCTCGGCGTGCTCAGCCCTCACGCTCGGGGGCTGGCGCCGGGACGACCACTCGGCGTGTCTCACAGGACTCCGCCGGCCCTCACGCTCGGGGGCTGGACGCCGAAATTAACGTCGGATGATTTAGCCAGGTGCTCCTTGACTAACCCTTGGACCGATTCCTCGGAATCGCTTCAAGGCTCGGGGGCTACGGCCAACGGACGCACCTCGCGGCGCATCCGTTGATTGTCTGACGACTTCAGAACAAGGCTACTAACCCTTGGACCGATTCCTTCGGAATCGCTTCAAGGCTCGGGGGCTACGTCCAACGGACGCACCTCGCGGCGCATCCGTTGGGTAAACGGCTTTTTTCTCTCCAGTATCACGCGGTTTCGCTTCCAACTGCAGCGGGCTCGACGCTCATCGGACAGCGCGACCTCGCCGACTTGTCCCTCAACCACGTACTACTCGGGGGCTTGTCGGGGGTAGACCCCCAGGGGTACCCAGAAGGCGGATTGGCCCAACCAGCAAGGGGCGGCCCAATCCGAGTACATCTGGATCGGTTTGTCGGACTGGCTGGCCCACCAGTCGGGGGCCCACCAGTCGGGCGAACCGAATGGGTGCGACGACGCGCGCAGCAAGGAAAGCACACGGCGTGTCCCGCAAGAAGCTCGGAGATCAGGATGAACTAGCCGGAATTGTAGGGAAAGATATCTGTAATCGTTATAGGATCAAATCCTTGTAATTCGGGTAGGTTACGATCTCTGGCCAACTTGTAACTCAAGGCAGCCGGACTATATAAGGCGCCTTGAGACCCCCCTCCAGAGCATCAACATCCATCAACATCTACGCTACAACCCACGATCATACAACCCTAGGACAGAACCCAACTACGGAGATCCTTCCAGGAACTTCATACACAGCAATACAATCGCCGCCAACACAGGACGTAGGGTGTTACGTCATCTCGACGGCCCGAACCTGTTCAATCCTTGCGTCTTGTGTTACCATCGACTTCTGATCCTCGATCTGTCCCTCAACAAATCAACCACGTAGGCTACCCTGTGTGGACTGCCGGGTCCAAACATCCGACACACCATGAGCGTAGTACCAATGCCTTGATCGCTCTGGCCAATTCATTGTCGCCGGCGTGATTCCCCTGGCAATCAAATCTTCTTCCATCTTGTCCCAGATAGGAATTTTCTTCTTATATCCAGTTGGTCCAAGAGAGTGGAAGTATTGTTTCTTCGCGACATTGATCCTATTCTGTCGTGAGTTCTTTTCACCTAACTCCGACCGCCTGTATTGCACGAATGAATCCCAATGACCCCTCAGCTTTGGGTAGTCGCCAAAGTTGGGTGTCAGGTTCTTCTCAGCATATTTCTTATACAGGTTCTTCTTCCATGTTTGAAATGCAGTACACATCGTCTTTAGAGCCCAATTTTTTACTCTTTCCTCTGAACCTTGAGGCACTGTGAAACGTTCTTTCAGACTAGCCCATAGCATTTCTTTCTCTGATTGCGGCACGTATGAATGATCAGTGCTAGGTTTCCACCTCTGCAGGCTGATGGGCACGTGGTCTCTCACTAGAACACCATACTGATTGGCCATCTTTATAGCAGCTTTATCTGGCGCAACTGGCCGACCATCTTTTGCCACATCAGTGATTACAGGTCTGCCCTCTAACTTTTTGGTCGGGCCACGTTTCGTCCTCTTTGATGATGAGGACCTAGAAGGCTATGAGCCTGAGGGCTACAAGTACGAGAAAAAAATGTATTAAGATTTCATGCTTGAATATATACATATATTTATCATTGATATTGACAATATGTATACATGTATACCTCCTCTGTGTGAATATTTGCAGCAGGTTCTTCCATGCCATCACCAGACATATTGAGGAATTGGCTGCCATCACCACCTGCCTCCTCCTCGATGTCGAGGAGGTTAGTGGCACGTGCACTGCCTTGTGCAATTTCGTTCATCATAAACATTTCGTTCATTTTGTCTTGCGTCATCATCTTGGCACCTAAAATTGTATCAAATTCTATCAAATTCTATCTTATTCTATGAAATTACACTAATGATAAGACAATTTCGAGGATTTTCTATCAAACTCTATCAAATTCTATCAAATTGGATCAAAATCTATCAAATTCGATCAAATTCTATCAAATTCGATCAAATTCTATCAAATTCTATCACAACTACATGTTTATCAACTCAAATGAGTACTGGAAGTTCAAACAAAATTTCAAAATTCAAATTTGAACTCCTTTGACACTCATTCTAATTCAAATTCAAAATTCAAATTCTTTTATCCTTTTTGAGAGGCTCCAAACAATTTATTTTTCCTAAGCACTTGAAATACCACCAATATGAAAGTTGGAGTATAAAGTACCAACTTTTGAATGGTGATGATCTTGATCCATGGAAACAAGTTTTGATTATTCAAATTAGTGATCAAACTTGGGTCAAACTTCTGAATTTCAACACTTCGCTGAAAAGGTAAGTCCTGAAAATCATGTTTTTGCCCTACTTTCCAGCCTCGTAACTTTCCAACTGTTGATCAAATGTTAATGGTTGCTTTATAAAAGTTGTAGCCCATTGATTCATCTACAACTTTTGCATTGGCCGATACTAACGTTTACATGTGAATTGCTGAACAATATTCAACCAAAGTCAATGAATTTCTATCAAATTCGATGGTTCATAATTTTTTCTTACACATTCATTCATATAATAAATAAATTTTTCATATACATAATTTAAATAACAAAGTACATGAAATAACAAAGTATACATGAAATAACAAAGTATATAATCTTATTTCCATGAAATAACAAAGTATATAATTTTTCATATAATCATAAATAACAAAGTACACATAAAATAACAAAGTATAATAAATATATTCATAATTTGTATAATAATGTACATGAAATAATAGAGTATATGAAATAACAAAGTACATAATCTTATTTTCATATACGCTAATAATCTTATTTCCATATACGCTAATAATCTAATTTCCATATACACTAAGATTTCCATACTAATAATCTAATTTCCATATACACTAATAATCTAATTT
>CM014271.1:69422766-69442434 GCA_004135705.1 Alloteropsis semialata | reverse complement strand
CGATGACAATAGGGGGATGAATAAGGCAATTGAGAGAGATTCACCACTATGGCATTGTTATGTATATGCACTCTCACGCCAACGAGTCATGTGCATCTCGAGAGCCAGCTTAGCTTCCTTTTCAGTGCCTATTACCTCAAAAGTGCAGATCAGAAGAAAATACGGCAGAGAGTTAACACCGGAGTTTAATTGTTATCAGAAATAGTACACAACATTTGTACAAGGACACCATGAATTCCCTATTTTTAACCGGAATTGTTTCACACTGTAAGACAGGAGACGCTTAGATTCTAAGATAAGCGAAAATTTTCTCGATTCTCGATTATTGTAGTTCAAATCTCTGAAATGGATTATCAGAGAATCGAGAATAAGCGAAAATAATCAAGGTCTTTGGTGGGATTCTCGCTTATTTTGACCCATAAGCTGATTATAAGCAGAAACAAACATGTAGTATCCAAAGAATTTGGTGCTGATTACTTGTAAAATTATTTTTAAGAAACTGGTGATAATATTTTAATTCGGCATTGATCGGCCTTTTTATTGCGAAGCAGGAATTTGCATCGTTCGACATTTTTATTCAACATGAGTTAACGTTTTTCTTGCCTGTTCCATTCTATAGTTCTAAATAAATATGACATTTCTATATGATGATTCGGAACAAATGGGATGTCTAAATAGCAATCACCTAGTTTAATTTGGATGGCCTGAGAACATGCTAGGAAATAACCCTAACCCAGTCATGGAGTAAGGTTTACCATATCCAGCACAATGATCTGGTTGCAAGCACCAGAAGTTCCAAGCTTTAGCCTAGGGTTTACCATATCAAGCTTTAGCCTAGGGCACAACAACTTCCAAAGCAGGCAACGCTCTCTCCTGCAATGCAGCTTCGTTCAATGACGATGCTACCGCCCGTTCTCTTTCTGTCTTGTCCGTTCAGTACATGCAACAATTGTTCCTGCAATTCTGCACGGCGTCTTCCTCTGGCAATTAAGAACACGGACTAGGCCCTTCCCCCATGAGAGTGGAATCTCGGATTTTTGACAATCTGAGAGCACGGTCCAGCTCCACAAGGGATGTTTCTCTAGAAGAATATTTGGGTTTCCTCATGTTGTTCAGGTTTTCAGTGTTGATGGCAACAGAGGGATGAAGCAAGCAATTGAGGGGATTCACCACTGTGGCACTGTTTATATATGAGCTCTCATGCCAGAGAGGCATGTGCATATCTGGAGCTGGTTTAGCTTCCTTCAGCGCATGTGGGTTTAACAGCAGAAGAGTTTTGTTCTGACGTGACATAGTGCACAACATTGTAAAAAGGACACCATGATTTTATTGCTCTTTAGCAGGAATTGTTTCACGCTGTAAGACAGAGGAGGGAGTCTCCAAGAGGTGCATGTGCATTGCTTTAACACCTCCTGCCCTAATAAGCAACGACTAAAACTCATTGCTTTAATAGCAAAAGAGATTGGTGTCCATTACTGATTAAAAATAGGTTTTTAACAAACTCGTGATAATCGTTTCAGCATGGGATTCATTGTGATATAAGCTAGTATATCCTCTGAGCGACACAAGAAAATACAATTTATCTACAAGCGACCAAATACAATTTATCTTATTTCAATTTGCGACCAAATACAATTTATCTTTTTTCAATTTTTGCTTTAATTTTATCTACTTTTCCAGACCATGGATTGTTGTTTTTCTCTTGACTCTGGGTTTGCAAGATGCTCTAGCTGGCATGCTAAGCATATGTCAAGCCACTGCTGCAAATGGTCTGCCCACGCGAATTGATCCTTCAAACATCATTACCATGGAGACCACGACGTACCTGATGTGCCAAGCAACATACAGATACACAAATCCTAGTTGCTGCATTGTGATGCTATTAGCTAGAGTCACGATGCATCCCACACCCATGCACGACCCTATTTTAGTTGCAAGAATATTAAGATAATTTTGCCGGTTAATTTCTTTTGTGACCCAAGTCTTCACTATGTATTCACCCGCAAAAAAAAAAACGGCTTCACTATGTATATATATCATATAAAATAGGGCAGTGACTTGCAAATTGCCTTTAACATACATGTTGGTTCCAAATACCTTAAATCGTCAACCAGTGTAGTTGATAACAGTATAAATGGTTTGAGATATTTTAACTGAATTCAATAATACATCTCAATTCAATCAAATGCAACCAAGAATCTTACGAAGCATAACTTCTGGTTTCTGTCACATGCACCAGACACCACAAATTTGACATGGTTGGCATCACAACAATTTCTTACTACTATTTTCAACTGTAACAAGATATTAATTTTTCTTTTGGACCTCCAGGAACCAACCATTTCATATTGAGAGTCTTCTTTCACTATTGTCATCCAATTCTGGACAAATTGTTTCACTTCTTTCATGAGATGATGAGCCAAGACAGCAATTAAGGGCTCTCATTTATGTGCAAACTGTTGTTTGTAAATCGCGTAGGCTGTTGTTTGTTATGTGTTATCTTGATGGTCCTTCTGACTAAGGCCCGGACCGCAGCAGGTTCGCACAACATCATCAAGGGCTTCTCTTTCCTCACTCATGTGCCACTTGGGCTTCTTCTACGCTCTAGACGGCCGCTTCTCTATCACGGTGATCTTTTTTTTGGGAAGTTCTCTATCACGGAGATCAGCAACGCCGTAATTGCACATCAGTATTATTATTGTACAGCTATCAACTGATGCTGTAGTCATCGATAGTGTCAACCACCTAGCAACTTTGACCAAGTTTATAAAAAGTATAGCAACTTCGAGCTAATTTTCTTAGGTTATAAAGGTGAGGCAACCAACAAACTGATGAACCATGAGTCTCTAGTGTTTACCGACCAAGTTTCACCGATGACCAGATAATATCAGAGGATTTAGATACAACTCCATACTCAGGCCATTTGATCAGCTATTCATTTATAAAAACTCCGAATTAATCCTGCTTTGAAGGAACCCCCATAGGATGTTCGGCAGTGTAGTCAATTGTTGTCTTGAGCAAGCAAATGGATCCCACATCGGTATGGATGGGATAACTTGTCAACAATGACAGCTTGATGAGCTAGAGGCTACAATCATGATGCATCCCACACCCATTGATGACCCACATGAACTTAAGATGGTGGTGACTGGTGAACCTATCTTGACCCAAGCTTTCACAGTGCATGGTCGGGCGATTGAGTCTATTATGCAGCTATATATATCTACTGGCTGGAGCTTTTATTGCACATCACTATTTTGCTTCGACAGACTCCCTTCCTTTTATATATGACCTAGAGGATGGTTTAAAATTGAAGCATCATATACAAAAGGATAGTTTCAAGCACTGGGCCTCAACAAGTCTAAATTCATAGTGGATAATAATACTAAATCCATTTACGCGTTTTGTTTGAATTCAACGATAATTGTATAAGCAACGACCCAGAAACCCCATTACACAAAACATAAAACTTACGATCAATGCAGACCAATGATAAATATATCACGGAAGCAGATTTCATAGGAGAGGGGAAGCAATGGAGATGAATCCTGTCAGGTGCTTACGGAATTCTCTCTAAGAATAAGAATAAAGCTCACGGATACTCTGTTTTGGAACCAAGCCACACCAAATATCATCCCACAGAAAAAATAGAATTGCCATTGCCTGATGGGGGAAAATCACATGGCCTATTGTTGTTCAGGCCGTAGCTGCTGTTAAGCACTAAGATCCACGTGGCCCATATGATTGTATTTTGCTGTTGAGCATGATCATACAATTTGGTACAGAAGATTTGTTTTTTCACTACAAACAGAGCAGTGAGGCAGTAACTATATTTCGTGCATTTGGGCATATGACAGCCAGGAGATACCTTAAATGCATATCAGCATTATTGCACAGAGATAATCCAGACGCTGTGATCACCACTCGTCAACCACTGTAGCTGATAAAACAAAAAACAAGAGATGAGCTGATTTTCAGTGCTTTCAGTAAAACTTATAAGTGTGAGAGACAACCAACAAACTGATGTACCATACTACCACGAGTCCCTTGGCATCAATGTAAGACTTAAAAATGTGACAGTTCTAACAGAATGCAGCTCCCAACACCACAATGTTCTTACTAGTGTTTATAGAAATTAAAGTAATTTTGTTCGTTCATAGATGCCTGTTATTAGTGTCAAGATGTTCCATGGTCATGTACACGTAGACCTGATCCATCCGACATAAGATATTCCATGTCCATTATTTGATTAGCCACTCATTAATTATTATAACTCGATCGTGTGCCAAATGGGAAGCTGACGAATTCCTTTCAGTTCACCACCTACAGTACTAAGTTCTGTGCAGAACACAAAAATATTGCCGCAGCTGAATAATTCCTTTCATCTCTTGGGTGACGAGCAAGCAAAATGTCTCCAAACGGTATGGATATATGGGACAACTTGTCTCAGGCCAAGTATGGGACAACTCTGGAGGTTGGATGAACTCGAGGCTTCCATCTTGAACTGGAGGAAGAAGAACGACTGGAGGAAGAAGTGGGCGCGGGGGTGGTTATTTTCCCCACTTTGCCGAGTGCCCGAGATCCGGCACTCGGCAAACCTCGCCTTTGCCGAGTGCTAGATCCGCGGCACTCGGCAAAACCCTTGTTTGCCGAGTGCCAGATCCGCGGCACTCGGCAAAACCCCTGTTTGCCGAGTGCCAGATCGCATGCACTCGGCAAACATGTCAGGCTGACAGGTGGGTCCATGAAGCTCATATGTTTCGAAAATTAATTTTGGGACACCAAATGATTTCAAATAAAAAAATAATCAACAAGAAGCATGTAGAACTCATGGATATCTACAACTTTTGTTTTGATCATTACTCATGTGGCAAAGTTTGAACGAATTAAATTTTGAATTTAAATAAAGGATAAATTCAAGCAAAATTTTGTAATACTAAATGATTTCAGCTGAAAAAGTAACGAATACCAAAATTGCATAACTCATCAAGATCTACAACTCTTATTTAGGTCATTTTGTCATTTCAGAAAGTGGTAGCATACATTGTTCATGAATCATAGAATCACTGACAGAGTTTCAGAAACTATCTCGGAGACTTGTCAAAATGCTACTAAATGTTATTATCACTTTTGCAAATGACAAAATGACCCAAATAAAAGTTTTAGATCTTGACGAGTCATGCAAGTTTGGTATTCATGAGTTTTTCATTTGACACCATTTAGTATCCAAAAAATCTTGATTGTACCTGTCATTTCTTGAAATTTAAAATTTGAATTTTTCATACTTTTCTAAATGACAAAATGACCCAAATAAAAGTTTTAGATCTTGATGATTCATGCAACTTTGGTATTCATGGTTTTTTTCATTTGACACCATTTAGTGTCAAAAAAACATTGCTTGTAGTTGTCATCTATTGAAATTCAAAATTTCAATCGTTCAAACTTTGTCAAATGAGAAGATTTTTACAACAATAGCAAAATGAGAAGACTTTGTCAAATAGAGCATGTCTTTAGAAATTTTTATGGGAAAAAATATCTTATTTGAAGTTCCTTGGAAAACTGTACGTACATGGGACAATTTGCATTATTTCATGTATTTGCCGAGTGCCAGGGGAAGCACTCGGCAAAGAGGACGTTTGCCGAGTGCGACCGCCACGACACTCGGCAAAGAGTGGTTTGCCGAGTGCCAAACACCAAGCACTCGGCAAAGTGTAACGGCCCGCAACGGCCGTCAGGCCAGCTTCCAGCTCGTGGGCCCGGATAAAAGTTTGCCGAGTGTCCAAACACCGACACTCGGCAAAAGAGTTGTTTGCCGAGTGTCTAGACCGTGACACTCGGCAAACGGCCCATATGCCGAGTGTCTTATCTTTGCCGACTGCCTTGGCTCATACACACGGTATATATGCTATTTGCCGAGTGCCCGACATATTGCACTCGGCAAAGAACCGGGCACTCGGCAAATATCCGTTTTCCGGTAGTGTCTAGTGTTTATAGAAATCAAAGTAATTCTCTGTGTTTATAAATGCCTGAGATTAGTGATAAGGTGTTCATGGTCGCCTACACGTGGAGCTCTACTTGATGACACATCAAAAGAACCACGTTAGCCAGTATCCAAACGTTTGAACATGCTATGTAACAAATCCACGCATCTTGTGCATAGTCCACTTCAAAATTTAGTGAATTTCCCACTAGCCCAAGAACTAGGATTTTTACTACAGTCTTTAGTAATTTCTTTTTACTAATATCCGACGATGCTATATTATTTATTATATGTACCTTGTAGTATAAGACGCATCACCTAGGAACATTTTCCAACCAAGTATCACTGATGACCAGAAAACATCAGAGGATTTAGATACAACCTCATACTGAGGCCATTTGATCAGCTACTCGTTTATAATAACTCCGAATTAATCCTGTTGTGAAGGAACCCCATAGGATGTTTGGCAGTGCATGCAATTCTTGTCTGGTGAGCAAGCAAATGGGATCCCATCGGTATGGATGGGACAACTTGTACCAATCATAGTTCGGCAACCGCAGCTCGATGAAATAGAGGCTACAATCATGATGCATCCCACACCCATTGATGGCCCACATGAACCTATGATGGTGGTGACAAGTGAACCAATCTTGACCTAAGCCTTCACTGTGCATAGTTGGGAGATTGAGTCTATTATGCAGCTATATATATCTACCCGCTGGAGCTTTTATTGCACATCACTATTTGCTTCGACAGACTCCCTTCCTTTTATATATGTCAGTTTACAGTTGAAACATCATAAACAAAAGGATAGTTTCAAACATTGGGCCGCAACACGTCTACATTCATAGCGGATAATAATACTAAATACGCTTACACGTTTTGTTTGAGTCCAATGATATAATTGTATAGGCATCGACCAAGAAACTGATCTTGAGCCCATTACACAAAAATTAAAACTTCTGACAAACTACTGGTCTCGTGACCATGATTTTCATAGTGGTCTCTAGAGAGAGTATTTCCATGGGTCTGTAAATATTGTCAATGTTAAGTTGTTGACAAACCACTGGTCCGACACCACGATTACAAGTAGTTTCCAAGGAGATTGATTTGTCTTCCACTAAATTGATCAGATCCACCAAGTTGCCGGCTTGTAGGTTGTCCTAGGTCAATTTGTTGCAACAAGGTTATCTGGATTGAAGGAGCTGTGTTGCAATCCGACAAGGACAAGGTGTGTCATTATGTAAGTCCGTGCATCATTTTCAGTCTTCAGCGCGCACATTGAGATAAGCTGGCCTTGATGACTGTCCATTTTCTCATGTACGAAATATTTGTAATTTTCGTACATCAAACTACTTGCTGATCAGATCGAACAGACCATCAGATCGATCTTATCAAATTATCTGGCATGATCGATTCCCTGTAGCAGCCAGAGCTTCACAACGACCCTAATATATCACGGGATCAGATTTCATAGGAGAGGGGCAGCGACGGACGGATAAGAATCCTGACAAGAACAATGCTCACAGTTACTCTGTTTGGAACAACCAAGCAACACCAAATATCAACCCACAGAAAAATAGAACTTCCATTGCCTGATGGGGGGCAATCATGTGGCTATTAAGCACTAAAGTGATCACTGGCAAGCTGCTGTCATGTACCAGGTGAGGGTTTGAGTCCATCGCCGTTCTTGACTCCTGGCAGGGAAGCCAAAAAGTTACCATGGCCCAGGTTCTCTTTTCCGGCTGTGGCAACTGAAACTTTCATGTCCTCTCCTGGTCCACTTCTCAATTGGTGGCGCCAGGTCTGAACATTCTACAGAAGAACCAACACTATGCATGGTTAACCTATCGAGCTCTGTTTGTTCATTATTTGCAGTGAGCAAGCACTTGGGTGGATTGATGCCAATGGTTAAATGTAATTAAGACAGCATATCTAGTCCATCCAAGCACATAGTGGCTGCTACCATGATTCATCCCATGCCCATATGATTGTATTTTTGTGTTGAGAATCTTACTATTACTAATTGGAGGTTCCTTTTGAAGCCTCCAGATGAAGCCACCTAGGATCCTAGGTGGACACTCTAGAAAAAGAAAAAAATCCTAGAAATTCTCACAAAAAAGCAAAACATCTGGCCATCAATTGGAACACTCAAATCATCACAGCTATTAGATCTATTATATTTTCTAAAAAATTACCCGCCTATGCCATTATGAAAATAGCTTAAAGTAACCCCCTAAATCTATATCAAAATTACCCATCCCTGCCATTATATAAAATAAACCAAAGTAACCCCCTAATCTTCATCAAAATTTCCCACTATGCCATTATAAACAATATTTAAAATAACCTCATAAATTTGCAACAAAATTACCCACTACAAATACCTAAAAATAACTTAAATTAACTGTTTTACATCTATATTACCCACATATGTCACTATTAAAAATAATATGAGGTAATCCAACATTGGAATCCAAATCACCTTAATTAAAAATATACACCAATATAGATTCTAAATCGTGTATTTCATACACTATTAGTATATTATAAACGTACATTGTGCGTTGTCATTTATTTATATATAGGGAAAGTCACGACAATATAGAATTCTACTTTAAAATTATAGTTCAAACTTATGGTTCATTAAATAAATTAAGGGCATACATGTGATGAAATTGAAAATTTAAAGATTATAATTGTGTATGAAAACATTATGGAGTAATTACTAACAAAGATTTATCACAATTAGATAAAAGTAATAAGTATATATCTATATAGGTATTGTATTCGAATATTTAAACAAATGAGAGATAGCTCATAATAGTTTGGTAGAAATGTAACCTTAATTTCTTATTTGGAGAGTCCGTATTAGTTATCATGCGGACACGCTAGAAAAAAAAACAAATCCTAGAAATTCTCACAAAAATCAGAAGCGTCAATCATGTAAACTCTAATAACCTTAGTCATTGGTCTATTATATTTTTTAAAAAGTTACCCACCACTATCATTATAAAAGTATTCTAAAATAAATCCGAACAATGTATCTAAATTATCGAGCTATGCCATTATAAAAATAATTTAAATTAACCCCATAATTTTTATCTAATTTACTCATGCATATCATTATAAAGGATAACTTAAAATGACATTCAAAATTTGTATCTAAGTTACCCACGTATGTTGTTATTAAAGATAACCTAAACTAAACACTTAAATCTTAATCTAATTATCTTCATGTATATTCTACTTAAAATTCCAAAAGTAAATTGATATATGATTCTAAATTACGGTAATTTATCATTGTTAACATAGAAATAATAAGTTAAGACATATACACATCATGAGTGTCACCATGTAGACCATTTATACATGTACTAGCAACCTTGCCCGTGTGTTGCTATGGATGAAGACCATTATATCATTTTTCTAAGCAAGTTAAAGTAATTAACTTGTTTTTCCTAATCTGATTGTGGTATACAATGGTCTACTTCTAATCCGATCAGAGGACAAGATGAAGCATGTCTAATCCGATTGTGAGACATATATGACAGCCTGCGGAAACATTCCTTCCTTTAGAAATAGGTGTGTATATATAAAGATTGATGGGTTCAGTTAGGACTCTAATCCAATTAGGAAACCGATGCCGATAGTTAGAACCGTGGTTATAGTTCGTCGCTATAGGTGGGACCACCTGTCAGGACGGACAAAAAAAGGTGAAGCAATCCTCTCTTTAGAAATATGTAAAGATATGTGAGGAAGTAATGAAAAATATTGATTTTTATGTTAAATATAATGTATGGAGGCGTGATACAAAGTGTAAGAATTGTGAATGTGGATGAAAAAGTGTATAGAGTAATTACTAATTAAAAATCAATTTCAAATAGAAAATAATAAGTACATATCTTTATGAGCATTATGTTGAAGTATTGACAAAAATAAAAGAGTAGTATGTAAACAATTTTGATTATTAGGTAGAAATTTAATAATTGAATAATTTTAAATATAATAGCTTTTAAAAATATTAGCCCGTGCGGGAGCACGGGTTGAAGGACTAGTGATCATCCAATTTGGTACAGAAGATTTGTTTTTTTCACTACAAATAGAGCAGTGAGGCAGTGAATATATTTCTTACGTTCGGGCATATGAAAGCCAGGAGATGCCTTAAATGCATATCAGCATTATTGCAAAGAGATCCAGATGCTGTGATGATAAAATGAAAACAAGAGATGAGCTGATTTCCATTGTTTTCAGTAATATTTGTAAAGGTGAGGCAACCAACAAACTGATGTACCATATACTACCATGAGTCCCTGGGCATCAATGTAAAACACAAAAACGTGACAGTTCTAACAGAACGCGGCTGCAACACCACAATGTTCTTACTACTGTTTATATAAATTAAAGTAATTTTGTACGTTCATAGATGCCTGTTATTAGTGACAAGATGTCCCATGGTCATGTACACATAGACCTCCAACCGACAAGATGTTCCACGTCCATTTGATCAGCCACTCATTAATCAAAACTTGATCGTGTACCACATGGGAAGCTGACGAATTCCATTTAGTTCACCACCTACAGTACTAAGTTCTGTGCAGAACACAAAAATATTGCCGCAGCTGAATAATTCCTTTCAGCTCTTGGGTGACGAGCAAGCAAAATGTCTCCAAACGGTATATGGATATATGGGACAACTTGTCTCAGGCCTAGTATGGGACAACTCTGGAGGTTGGATGAACTCGAGGCTTCTATCTTGATGCATCCCACTCCCATTGACGACTCACGTGGTCCTATATGATGGCGTGGAGACTTGTGAGCCTATATATATTCACCAAAACATTCACTGTGCTTGGTTGGGCGATTGAGTGTATATATCAAGTAGCTAAAAACCCGCTCGTGCTTCCTATTGGACATCACTATATATTTGAATCGATCTTGCCGGCAATCTTAACGGCAACAGAAGTATATGAGCTCGCTCGCCAGTGAAGCATGTGCATCGCTGGAGCTGGTGGTGGTTTATATTAGCTTTGCGCGCACCGACAATGTAACCACAAGATTTTATACAAATCAGAAGAAAGTGCGTCAGAGTGCTGAGCCCGGGCCTTACAGTAGTACCAGAATAAATCTATTTTCCTACTACCCTTGAAGCCAGTGGTTTTTCATTTATGAGGAATGTCAAATCCAGAATGAGTCTAAGGTTAGGATGAATCAGTATATAGGCAGTGGGAAACAACAGATTGCCAATTGTATCAGTTACTTCACTACTCTTTGTTCATCGACAATTGTATCAGTCTAAATTAGTATAGACAAGTCTGCCCTTCAAAGGTGAATGACACTCTTACGGAAGTTCCTGATGTATCCGAATCCCATTCGCTTCTATTTTTTTTGGATTCTATTGGTTTTTTGTGCCGAATGCGTTACGACATCACGTCCACCGTCTGCAGTTTGTTTCATCCCTGCATTCGCAGCTCTACAACACGACTGCGACTTATAAGATGGTGGCTACGGAGACCACAGGCACCCACTTGCATCGAAGGGACCCCAATTTGTACTGTAGCCTAATTGCTGCACACAATCCTCTCGCAGATGTTTTGGTTTCAAAATACTTCCAAATCTCATTGTCTCGTACTGTCTTCATTTTGTTTGTTGTTTGTGCAGACAACACATGAAAGGGAATCACCAATATTACATATGGGCTCTCCCGTCAGTGAGGCATTAATTCTGCAGTTATTACCACAAGTTTTTGTACAGATCAAAAGAAAGTATGACAGAGCTAAGACCAGAAGAATTTGATACTGACCTGAAAAAGTTAAAAACTATTGTAAAATGACGCCGCCAATTCATTTTTAGGTTGTCTTATGTAGTGACTTTTTAGCCTCCAGATGCAGTGATTAGAACAAGACAGAGATAAAAAAAAAACGAAAAGGTAGGAACATGGCAATGGCTTCAAGACCATTACTGAACAATAACGTAGTAATCTAATAAGAAGAATCAACTTGATGACTCCATTATAGCATCAATACATCATCCACAGAAGACATGATGTTTTGTAGACTAAAATAGTAGTGGCTAAATTCAAGCCCATTTAACAGCTAAAGTGGAGCTGTTAACACCTTAAACCATAGCGGAATTCATAAATACTAAGACCTTTAGACTTTGGATTATAATCCAGCACACAGTATGACTTGCATGAATGTAAGATGCATCATTTGACAATGCTGGTCACATATTGTCTGCATGATCTCCGTTATTGCTGAGAATAATGTTGTTGTAATTGTATTTCTAGGGTAACATAAAAGAGATTGATCCTCTAAAACAAGCCATTGCACTATGTACATATGTTTCACATGAATGACAGTTAAACATTTCAGAACTTAAGTAAAGTTTCTGAACTATGCCTTAACAATTTGTTTACTCATTAAGGAGAAGTGGCCAGTACAATTACATCTTTCAAAAAACTATATTTTATTCTGAGTCAGCAATTAGACCATTTTGCTCAAGATCGATTACCTTTTTTATATCATGATCTACCATTATAAATGGAGAAAATTTTGCTCAAGGTCTTTTCACCTTGGAGTTAACACTGTTAAGTGTCCATACTAACAGAAGTGCTAGATAGGGAATAAAATTTTCAGTATAGCACAGATAGGGAAGTTTTGAAATTTGGATGCTAAATAAGGAAGAGAAAGTTTTTTGGATGCTAGATAGGGAATTTTTTTCTTATAAATGTGACGTTAGAATAGCATTGGTAAATAACAGGACAGTATTGCAAAAATGGTGTCTTTGAAGTTTGAACACCTAAAGTCTTATTTGGATAGCCTGGAATCATTCTAGGAATACCAGGCCATGGAGATGTTTGCAGTCCAACTTTAGGATAAGTTTGTGATTGTTAGTTTGGGGGCACAGTTGTGTGCAACACTTGAGCACCTATCTCCATAAAATCAGGCAGGATTAATTAATCGATCCAAGATGGTCTCCTTAAGTGACTGACCCCTCTTGGACTGGCGGCTTCTCTGATTTGCTAAATTGCATCATCTATCTCCATATTCACCGCTGGACATGCACCGTGCACATTTACTACTGCAGAGACCTGTAGTTGATAAACCAAGAACACTATCAAGAAACGCAAGATTCGCAATCATCGGTGGTGACGGGATACTGGAATGCACGGTACAGCCAACTTCACAGAGTTGTCCAGCAATTTTGGGTTTTCTGATGCTTCATATTCCCATGCTATTGCTGCTGTCTCCCATGTGACGTGCGCGAGTACATTGGGTTTACTGCATTGGCAACAAACATGAAACTTACAGGCAACCAGTTGACAGGAATTCCAGTGTTTTATATGGGGTATCTCTCGCCAGTGAGGCATGTGCATCTCTGCAGCCAGTTTTAGTGCATGCATGCTTACCACAAGTCTGTACAGATCAAATGAAATGATATATAGTGGCCACTTAACACCACAGGAGTTTATTTGCTTCCCTCTCCTGACGCAGCATATAAGTACCTGGATTAAATTAAATGATACATCTAAAATCAAGAAAATGCAACCAAGAATATCTCTGACACCACAAGTGGGACATTTTCTGACCCCACCACAATTTCTTACGAATGTTTCCACAGTATCAAATAATTAACTCTTCTGTATGGTTTCCTGGAACCAAACAATTCATATTGAAGGTCTTATTTAATTTCACTAACGTCATCAGATTCTGAACAAAGTGATTCACTTCTCTCGTGAGATGATGAGCCATCAATGTGTAAGCAGTTGTTGTAAATGACGTAGGCTGCGTTGTTGTTCTGTGCGTAGCTGCAATAAAACGATACAGTTGTAATAAACATATCTTACCTTGTATTAGGACTAGCGTTGCTTGTCTGTGTTTTTTTGAATTTGACCAACAAACTGACATAAATATAATCCCTAAAAGTGCACACAAGGAACCAAAAGGGTGTGTGTTCGGCAGTGCACAAAATCTACTGGCGTTCCTGACACTTGCTAGGACACCGTGTACCAGGACCGTGTTTAGATTGAGGCTGTGAAATTTTTCAGGGTATTAAATGCATCTTTGACCACTAATTAGGGGTATTAAATAATGTCAGTTTACAAAACTACCTCCACAACCTCTAGTAAATTTCCGAGAAGAATCTAATGAGGCCTTTGACCGCATGATTAGAGGATGATTAGAAGATGGTTACTGTAGCATCACTGTAGCAAATCATGGATTAATTAGGCTCATTAGATTCGTCTCGGAAAGTTACGCTCATCCGTGGCTGGGTTTTGCAAATAGACTTCATTTAGTACTCCATGCAAGAAAGATTCCTTTTTGTAAAATTTGTTGGATGCTATCTAAACACGCTCCAGGTCGTCGACAGCTCATCACTTCGTGGGATTCAATGCAGGCATGTTTGGTTGACAAATATACTAACCACATTTTATGGACTAAGGTGGCTAACCTTAGTAGTTGCCACACTTTTGTGTTATGCAAAATGACCACCTAACTTTAGACAAAATTAGGGAAAAAAGCATGAGGTTGTAACAAGTGGGTCTGCCGGCAAAAAGGTTAGGCAACCAAGGATGTGGAAGCAACCAAACACATCCTATAAAAAAGGTGGCCGACTAGGCGTACGCATTGCAGTTTAGATTGCAATCCAAAGGCCTAAACTTTTTCTGTAGAATGCACACAAATTTGGGCAGCCTACGAAGTCCCAGTAGCTCTCTTGAAGTAGGCTGAGGTCAAGGATGATACAAAAAAAACCCAATGAAGGACACACTTCCTACTGCCACGTATCGTGATGCATCCCATGCCCACTAATGGTGGTAAGCAAAGGTCAAGTAATTCTGTAGGTTTATTTGTTTCTTGACCTAAGCCTTCACTGTGCATGGTTGGGCCAAAGAGGCTACCATGTACCAAGTGGCTAGCTACTATATATCAACAAGGTGGTGCTTTGATTGCACCCCGATATTTGCTTATATATATGACATACTCCCTCTGTCCTATAATGCAAGGCATTCTAGAATTTCAAGCACAGATTAATTAAGGGAGAGAACAAAAGACGTATGTACCCTCCAAGTCATCGTTTACCGGCAATAATTAAAGTTGGTCCTAATAATAAACAGCGAAGACGTGCCGAGCCCGGCCCCTCCTGCCAAACCGGGAGACCACCTGCACTCAGCCTATAGGATGCCGTGGGAAGGTGAAGGGTGTGCCAGAATACTACATGGGCAGCGCTGTGGCTTGTGGAGTCGTGAAGTCCACCGTCAGTGATCTCCTGTACAATGGGCTGGGCTGGACATGCGTGGCTGCTGAACCATGCTGTGGCATCCTTTGACGAGGCGAAGAACAAGGACATGCTCATGTCTTGGCATCAGAAGCCACGCATCCTCTACCTGGCGGCGTCCAACGACCCCTGTAGATACTGTGGTCGTGGCCTCGCCGAGGTTCGATGTGTATGGTAACGACTTTGGGTGGGGCAGGCCCATCACTGTCCGGAGCTGTGCCCAGAACATGATGGACGGCGTGGTGACCGTGAACGAGGGACGCGATGGCAAACGGAGCATGGGGACAGAGGTCTGTATGTCCCCAGAGGCACTCGTCACTCGTCAGGCTCATCGCCGACGACGGGGAGTTCATGGAGGCAGTGCGCATGGCGTGAGCCCGGCGTGCTTAACACTGATTGCTTGTTCTTTCTTTGTTATACCGGTATGGTGAGCTTGTTTGGGCCTCTGGGTACAGACCAGAATACAATCTATCTTACCGCCGCTATTGAAATCGTAGATATCTGAAGAAATGTCTGAATAGTGTAGACAAGTGTTCTCTGCAAATGGTTCGCGTGGAGGGGATCCTAATAGAATACACCGTCCAAGGAGCTCACACAGAAGTCTGGTTTCCTGATGCATCCTGAAGGACCGAAACAGGCGACCAGAGGGGGGGTGAATGGGAGCCTTTAAAATTCTCGCTCTCGGAGGAATAAGGCCTATGTCCCGATTACAACCCCAAATGGACTTCTCTCCAAATCGTCAAGATGACACTAGTCAACTCGTGACAAGCTCACCTTAGGAACGACTAGAGAAGCACAGAGCAATGCGGAAGCTAAAGCAAGACACCGAAAAGCTTGCACGAGAGATTAAGCTAAACCACTACTAACACTCACTAGCTAAGCATACAAAGGTAATTAATTAAGAGCTGGACATTAACAGCAATGGGAAACAGATTAATTAACTAAACAATATTGCAATGATTAACTAATGATTGGTAAAGATTGGGCAAAGATTAAACAATGATTAAAACTAATAAATCAAACCTGTAAGCTCTCACAGGCTGCCGTGCATGCTGCTGCCGGCCTGCTTCCTCGTTGTCACGTGCTGGGCCGCTGGAGCCTGCGTAGCAGCTAGTGCTGGGCAACTGGGCCGGCCTGCAGCTGCTTGCTGCCTGGTGCCTGCACGTCGTGCGCTGCGCAGGGCACGACCGTCCGCGAGTGACCGCGAGTGGCCGCGGGCCGCGCAGCTGGCCGAGCGCCTGCTGCTCTCGCCGCTCGCATACGAGCCGCCGAGTGTCTGGGTACCTGCAAGAACAGAGGGCAAACGAACTCGAACACGAACAGCACGACTGCTTCAAATCCAAATTCCTCCCTCCATACACAACGGATCGACAAGCAACTTGAGCCACAGCAGCATCACAACTAGAGCTAATAGATCCACCAAGAATCTCACAAAAAGCTCAAGTATTCATCACGAATTTTGAAGCCAACCGAAACTCTACCAAGAACACGGGATTTGGGAAAAACACAAATTCAAACAACAAGGAAATAAATTGAACCAGCAAATTGAATCCCGGAGGAACCTAGGAGGGAAGGGCCTCCATTCCCGGTCTCAAATCAAAGGATACAAGTTTAATTCTTCATGGATTGCAAACCCTAGCTAAAAAGGAAGAAAAAGAAAGGGGGAAGTGGAGAGAACGGGAGAGACAGAGACAGACCGAACAGCCAGACACGCTGCTTCTCTTATTCTCCAAATCCAAGTGAAAAAGACGAAACTACCCCTACAATAGTAACTAAGGTACCCACCCACACAGGGGCAAAATGGTCCAGATTTTTATAGAAGCATCGGACGGACACGGGACCTTCACGACTTCGCTTCGTCTCGACGCAAGCTTCGCGATGGCGCCACGTGCCCTCCATTCCGCCATCCGGCCGCACCGGACGCGCCCCCGGTTTTGAGGCCCAAACCGGCAAACCTGCCTGCCTGGTGGTTTTGAGGCCCAAACCACCCAAACCGTCCATCTCCGCTTGGCCGCCACGCGACCTCCTCGATGTCGACGCGTGTCCGGCCTCCGCCAAGCCTTTGACGCCTCCGTCCCGCTTGACTCGACCGACGCCGTCTTCATCACGCCGTGAACTCTTGCTCTTCCATGCACCATGCGAATCGCACGTGACTCCGCCGGACTCTTCGGGTCCCTCGGTCCAAGCCTACTCGTCCATCCTTCACCGCCTTGGTTCATCGGCATGGACCTTTCGCGCCTGACCTTCACCGCGCGCCGTCGGCCGACATGTCGCATCCTGCACCTGCACATCACGAGCCAAGAGACACATCAATCCACTCAACGGTTGTCAATCACTCATCATCCAGGGATGACCACCATTGGTCCTCATAAAAGCATGCAACTCCATTTGCTCCACAACAACACCAAGTACTTTCACCCTAGTTGGCCGCGGACCGTAGCTGAAGACCTTGTAGTCGATGAGCTGCAACCGAAATAGAGGCTAAAGGATGATGAGTTGATGACCATGTTCTGCTTGTCCCGGTGCAATGTTTAAGGTTTGTTCCAGCTCTACCACTTTGCTAGACATGCATGTATAGCCAGCCGGCTCCGTAGGTCATGGCCTACAGGCAGAGGCAGCTACGTACATACTAGGAGTCTAGTACATACCCTCCTCCTCCATGCAATTGGCAAACTCCATGTCGATCGTCGATTTGCCGGCGTTAATTAAAGACCTGGCTGGCCTCCTTGGCCTGCTCTGCTCGTGGTCGCGGCCACAGTGCGAGGCATGGGGTGGTCTCTGTGGAACACACACAGAGGCCGGGAACTCACAGCAGGCCATGATGATATGATGATCTGTCCGCTGTGCCAGAAAACTGAAAACAAAATATGAGAGACAGTAGAAAACTGAAAACAAAATATTTGCCGGCGTTAATTAAAGAATTGTTTCAGGATAGGACAGTAGAACTGCTGTGAGAGACAGAGACACACATGGATCCTCAGTGGACTGCTAGCCGATCGGCACAGAGTTACATGACGCGCTGTGGACGGGATTCTGTTACAGTCAAGGCCCCTGCCCACAGATCGGATGGCGAAGCTGTGGAAGCAAGGCGTGGAGGTCCTCATCAGCCAAAGACCCGGGTGGCAGCATGATGCAAGAAAAATTACTGCCTGCCGCTCCAGTTTTGTCCAGACCACAAATGCATGGAAACGTCGCTCGGATTCTCACGTAGCCTAGGAATTGAATGTGGTTGGAATCGCATCGTGTTCAGCTTTTTTTTTTTTTGCCCTTTCCGTGTCCAGTCTATACGTCTATGGCTTTGTATAGTTCGGTCGATTCGACCAAAAAGAAATGCATTGAACAATGTGCCCTTTCTCTGTTTTTACGTTTCTCAATGCACTTTTCTACAGGAAATTCGATCGAATTGGACCGAACTAAACAAGGCCTATGGCACATTTGCCAGCGTTTTGTTTCTCCCTCCAAGGCGAAGCAAGTAGAGCGGCGGTCATCCTCTACTTCTTGCTCCAGAGCCAGAGGGAAGAGAATTGATGAAGAGGGGGGCACATGACATGGCGGTGCACGCGGGTGCGCCGAGGCTCTGGCTCTGGCTCCAGCAAGAAAGAAAAGGGACGGTCACGCGAACGACAAGGATCTGAATTGCATCATTTGATTTGCATGGAGGCTTGGCTTCCAGAAGATACGCTACGCTACGCACAAAGATCTGCTGCGACTCGGGGTGGAAAACCAAGCAGCAGGAGCAGGCCGGCCGGCCGGCTGGCCGTCGTCGGCCTGCTGCCTGCGCTGCGCGCGCCACATAAATCGCATTGCCTCTCCGTCGTCTCCCTCCGGCGCCCCTCCCGGCCTTTCACTTTGGAGTAGGAGCAGCAGCAGCAGCACATGGAATGGATCAGAGGAGCCGAGCGGGTGCGGCTGCTGACCTCGGCTCTGCGCCTCGGAGGCTTTAATTCCTAGCTCGCTCGGGCCAAGGGCTCCCATCGCCATCACGACATGCCCTGCACTGGGTGCACTGTAGCTGGGTACTAGTATAAATTAGGGATAGTTGTGCGAAGCGAAAGCGAAAGCGAAAGCTGCGCTTTGTGCTTCTCCCAACTCCCAGCCAGACCTGCAAGCCAAACCCACACCATCGAGAGATCGAGTACTAGAGATGGAGTAGTCGTGGGGTGGTAGCTAGCTACTAGCAGCGAAGCGATCGATGGCAACCGATCGCGCTCCCACCTCTCTCATGCTGCTGCTGGTGCTCGTGGTCCAGTGGCCGATGATGATGAGGCCATGCTCGTCGTCGGAGCCAAGAGACTCCGCCGGAGTCGCCGACTCGGTCCTGCTGCGAAGCACTGCTGTACGCGGTCGACGACTGGCCGGTGAGTGATCGCCACAAGGGCGTGTGCTGCCTCTGCATGTACGTGGTGATC